>VZTY01014197.1:0-49562 GCA_013400935.1 Turnix velox | reverse complement strand
TCTATGATTCTATGATTCCTGATTTCAGAGACAGTTTGTGTGCTCAGTCCTTACCTGGAAGTATCCAGCATCTTGCAGGATCAGAAGTTGGTCTAATTTAGTTACTTACCCTACATCTTTTGGTTGCCCATATTCTTTGTTTTGCTATTTAGAGGGGGGAAGGTCATCCATCTTCACAAGGCACTCAGTGCATTGTTGCCTGTCCCAGTTTCTAAATCCAGAGTAAAAAGTTGCACTGCCAACTGATTTGAGATGAAGAGGACAAAACGTATGCCATACTTCCTTTGCCCCAAGGCAAATGGAGGACACAGCAGTACCCCATCTCCTGGCTGGTGCAACCTGTCTGAGAATTTTTTTGTTGCTGCAGCTTTTGTGGCACCAAAGGGCATGCACTGCCTAGGAAGGTTAAGGTTGTGAGTGCTAGCTTGGGTGCTCAGAAGTTAACCCAAAAAAAGGATTTCATTCAAGAGCTGGAGAAAGTCTTATCAGGATAGATATGAACCTCTTAAAACCATGCTTTGTAAAACTGGGTATGGTAGATTCCAGTATCAGCAAAATTACCTGGCTCTAGTCAAAATGGTTTTGAGCTTGTGAACAAGTTGGCTGTGAGTTCTGCACGTTGTGTCAAGTCAGTTGATCCTTAAGATACTTCTTTCTTCAAGATCTAACCAGATGAAGAAAACACCTCCACTAAATAAATAAGAAAGACCTGAAATAAACTATCAGATGTTCCTCTGAACATGACATTTTGGTTTTCCTCATAAAGGCTTGAAAATTCTATACATAGAGGTTGTTTCACATCAAACTAATTCCTATCTTTTTAGAGGCTTCCTTTTTTTGTCAGAAGCTGTATACAGAAAATGTATCCTTTTGAGTTAAGAGACCAATTCTTGTAGCTGACAGCAGTCATATGATCCCTTATTTATCCTGGAGTAGCAGCCAGGAGACTCCACCCAAAACCCAGTTGTACTGGTGCTCTACCAACATTTTCCTTCAATCATTGAATAAAAACCTGGCAACTGTTTCTATCCTGTCCTGGAGGTTGGCTGCTAGGAATGGGAAAAGGATTTAGAATAATTTCTACTCACATTGGACCTGAGAAACCACTAAAGTGGGAATGGGAACAAGATGGGACTTGTGGTGGCTGCAGCAATTTCAGTACTATTTCAGGAAAGATAACGTGCCACTCTTATGCATTGGTAGGCTGGCATCTCTTCTTGTCATATGACCTTAATTATTTTATGTAGTATGCATCATGGGGGAAGACAAGAACCAGCGTAAAGCTTTTGTAATGGGATTTTACCCTGTGCCAGACAGAAGTAATTAACTATATCTATCGCTTTCCGTTTCAGTTGCTCTTTCCTTAAAGCTTAGTATTAGGAAGGTGAAATCATACACAGTCATACCTTGTCAGTACAAGCTTTTCTTATCTCTTATGACAGAATTAAATGCTAAGCTTTGTCTCTAGCAAGTGGTAATGTCCCTATGACTAGCACCAAACTGAAAGCCACCCCAAGCACACTTGTTCTTGATAACATTATGACCGATCTGATTGTTAGATTGCCTTTGCCATCCCATAATCACTTGCATTTCCTCTACAGGCATATCCTATTGAGTTCATGGAGGTAGGGAGGGTATTTATGCATAGGGTATGTGGGCACACAGCACTAAACTCATCAGAAAAGAGCAGGGAAGGAGAGTGACAACAAAGGTGCTCTTCTAAACAAATTAAAGGAGAACATGTCTTCACACAAAGCATTTCACAACTGTGAAAATTCTTAAGATCTACAAAGATTAAAACTAAAACAAATAAAAATAAGTGTATTTTCAGCTCCTAACCTTCTTTTGAGGGTTATGGCATTGAAAGACTTCATTGCCCATGAAGGACTTTGGACTGTGCCTCGTGGGTATCAAGAGAGAGTTCAAGGACACTTTCTTTCTTCTGCCCTGATCCCAGGTGTACTAGCCAAAGAGGACATCAGTCAGGACCCTGGCACCATCTTCCTGAGGACAGTTTTGTCCCACTCCTCTCCAAACCCTCCAGTTCAGCATGGTCCTTACCCTAGCTCACCTTCAGATAGCCATCATACCAGTAGCAAGCCACTGTTGAGTCTCACAAGGTTCAAGGCTGGATCAAGAGCAGCTGCATGAGGAGTTTAGCTGGCTGGAGTGGAGCAGGAGTCAGCAGCCAGCTAGTAATGGACTAGGGGCAGCAAGTGCTGCAGTCAGCATGGTTCTTGTACAGAATACATATGCTCCCCGAGGAGGTGGCGGTCCAGCAGCAGTCTCACATGGAGTATCCGGTACTGCAGGAGGCCTGGTGCGGGAGAGCTGCATCAGTGACCATCCTCCCCATCCCCAGGGGCTGCATCCAGCCCTGCTGCAGGCACTGCTCCTCTTAATAGCACTGAGAGCTGTGCCTGCCATTCCCTAAGTGCAAAGTGTGCAGGAAATTTATCCTATTATACCAAAATTGTGGTCATTCTCCACACCCCTGGCACCTATATTTTGTTTCTAATGACTAGTTTGTCCTCTCTCTAGCTGGGATAAACTACACAAAACCTCTCTCACAGGCACCACTTCTCTCTATTCTGCCTGACTTCTGGCTGTCTCAAGTGGTCCTGCACCAGAAATAAAGCCTGCACTACTGTTTTTAGACCACCCCACAATCCCTAATATATTGTACCTCTTTAAAACTGTAGCCATTCATTTCTCTTACATATCCATGATAAGATCTTGCTGTTAGCATATCAGGCTACCCCTATCTCACTTAAGCCTTATATGTCTTAACTTCTGTCCTTGGCATCCAGACAATTCTTCTATTCTCAGGATGCTTTCTGCTGAACTTCCTGTCTATAAAAATGCGCTCAGGGAGTCTATCACTCTTCCAGCCTATTCCTTCCCCTTCCCAGAGCTTTCCCTTCTCTTACCATACAAAGCAATTATTCTTATTAATTATTCCAGCTAACAGTAATTATCAGCAGCATGCACCCCCAGCCACATTAATAACAGCGATCTCTAGGACACGAAGGAATTGGCTGAAAAGATTTACTTTGCTACTTGGATTGCCGAGGAAGGCAAATTCCTTCTCTTCCCTGCCTCTCTGTTTGGAGGGGGAGTTTTACCACATTCTTATTTTAAGAGGGCAGAATGAAGAAGCGAGGACTTTTAGTATAGGCATTGCTTGAGAGTCATCAAAGAATAGAGATCGAAGGTTTAGTCTGAGGGTTTTGCACACAGCTTCTAAGCAGTGGCATTAAGTGATTTATTTTTTTTAAGCTTCTGATATTTATGGGCCAAATACTGAAATTTCTGCTTGGGCTCCAATAATCTGGGGCCTGCCTCAGGGTCAGAGCTTTGAATTGTTTTCATTCAATTCACAGGCACAACTATCATTTAGCAGCAAATGGAGTAAAATTTGGCCATGTTTCATCATCTGTAATTTGTCAATATTTTTCATCTCACTTCTGAAAAGCACTGAAGTTTTTTAAAGTGTTGTTTCTTAAACACAAAAGAAGAACAAAGAAAAAGAGTAGAATATTTTTAAAGGCAAGAAATTTAAAAGAAAACCCTTCTGCAAAATGAGAGATTAAAGAAAATATTGCTTACCGTTTGCCTAAGCTGCAAAGTTTTAAATTACATTCTACTGAAAACAGAGCGCTCTGGCTAAATTCCTTCAATCCCAATAAAGCAGATGACTGGGAATCATAATGGAATTGATGCTGTTAAGTGCATTTGCTTTTTTAATGCTAACATGTTTTTGGTTATTAAGAAACAAAAAACCAAGTGGTATATGATCAACATAGCTTCTGACATGGGCTTTGGAACCCATCTGGCTTATGAATCCCCCACTTTTTTTATTAGCCTGAGATTATAAAGTTGTAACACTGTAGTTTAGCTTCTGGCTTCAGCAATTGTAAATTGGCAAAGGACTCACTATAAGGTGTGAGTTTCTGAAAACTAAAATACGTTACTTACCCTGTGCATACCACACAGGCCTGCAGCAGATGTACTGGATGAAGGAAATACAGTAGCACTGTTGAAATGTTACTGATTGGTTCCAACTGAGTAGCTCTAGATATAAACCAGCTTTCAAAGGCAACAGATGAGATAAAAATGTCAGAAACTATAATTTAGAGATGATGCCATACATTAATTGAGGAAGTCACGCAAGACAAAAATAATACCAAGTGTAGTAATGAATGTACCTCATGAATGTTAGGTCCACAGTTGTCAATGTCTGTGGTTTAAAAAAAAACCCCACCTCTCAATCTTTACAGATTTATTTAATTTAAATAAGCCTTTTAACACAGTGAGGATTTGTTCTCTCTGTGTGCTTCATTAGTGTAGCTTACCATCACAAAACCTGGTTGTATTGAGAAAGATTGCCCCATTATCAAATAATTAGGGCTGCCTTAGCAGGTGCATACACTTACCTTTGTAATTAAATCCTTGTTAAAACACCAAAATCCAGAGAATTTAAATGGTTACTTTATCCCAGAGGAGGTAGCCCAGAAAGTTATTCTATAAGGTAGATGTCATCTGGGAGCAGCAATACCAAGCAGAGAATCTTTTCCTCATGGGGATGTTGATGAAGCACATCTGCACATATCATGCGGTACAATAAAAATTGCAATGACAATACTAGACAAACACCTACTGTACAAGAAGCCAGAGAAACTGAGCATAAGCCTGCGCAGAATCATATGCTATGTAATGGAGCTTTCACAGCTTCACTAGTTTTAGAGCTACAAGCAAAATTGAAGATGATGATCCTCATTTTTAATAATTCTTTGACATGGTTGCCTGATTTATATTCCACAATGAGATCAGAAGATTTATTTCTGAACTTAGCTGCTGAAATCTCACCACAGTGGAACAACAATGTTTACATGGCTATGCGTGCACCTATTTTAGAAGAGCCCAGAGCTCTAAAAATATCCAAAAGTTGAAGTAATCTCACAAAGTTGTAAAAAATAACATTTTTAATATATTATAGATACATTTGCATGCTTCTCCATTGTATGTTCTACATATTTGCAGATCTGTTAATTTCTATGTTTATAAAATAAGCCAGCATACTGGATTAAACAATACATTATAACAAATTATCTCTGTTTAGTTGGCACTCTCCTTGTCCTTACCAGAACTGATCAACCAGATGTGACATAATTAACTACTCACCTAGATGTGTAGCAGTGCTTAAGGATACTGAGCAAGCTCTTGTTCTGCTGGCTACTTGCATTCAGACTCCAAATCTGAATCACAAATTCCAACCAGTCTCTTTTCTTCAGCAACCAGAGAGTAAACCCTAACACTGGAATAGATTTATTTTCCAAAGAAAAACCAAAACAACTGGACCCAATATGAAAAATAATTTACAAGATGTGTGTATATTCATCGACTTCAATCTGTGCTCAAAGTTGTAGATTCAGCTCTGACAAAAGTGCCCTCATATTTCAGATGTGAAATGTCTATAGAGCAGCCAGTTTCTGGAACGATGTTCTTAGATAAATGGAGTCAGTCCTGGAAATCAATTTAGACAAAGCTACAGCAGTGCTGGTATTGGAATTCACCAACTTGCTACATAATTTGAATAAATGGGAAAAGAGATGACTCCTGAGAGTAGCACTGGCAGCCAAAAGAATTATACTGATGGACTGGAAAAGCAAACCCATGCCATGTATTGATTTATGGACTATTGCCCTTCTGGATATAGCTAAATGTGAAAGAACTCCCTTTATTCATACTAATAAAATGGACATCAATGCTCTCAGACAAAAACTGCTGCTGGAATTGTATTGTGTATAACTGGCATGTGGGGTGGTCTTCTTCCACTTGCCCATCATACACTTGAAATTACTCCCTTTGAATTTTTGTACTGCTTTTTTTTTCTGTTTCTTCTAGAATCTCTTAGTGTAAATCAGAACTTTTGATAGTATATTATCAGTTAATTGATGTAGTCCTATCATAGTGAATATTCAGCATTTTGGATTCAAGTCCCTCTTTTACTGATTTTAAAATTCTAGGCAATGCTAAATGAGCAGAAATACAGCACAAGGCAAATTCTGCCCCCTTATGCCCCCTTAGCCAACCCTTATGGCTATGATCTCCCTGTCCAACCCACCAAAGCTGGGCTAATGCATGCTATGCTGGGTATGAGAGGACCCCTACAAACCAGATCTCACTCCCTTAGCCAAACCAGTGCTATCCCTTAGGCCTTGTTTTTCTTCAGAGGACCCTCTGAAGATTTCCTGCTTGTCTTTGCCAATGTAAGTAATATGGGGAACCCTACTGGCTGCTGCCAGAATTTTTAATGCTATATTGATTAAACTGCTTTGAGTGGGATGAAATTATGTGGTATTAGTTGTGCTGGCAACTGGTTTACCTCTGGGATCCTCATGTTGCTAGTGCTGGTGGAGCTAAGCCAAAATTAGGAGCACTGGGAAATTAAAAAAAAAAAAAAAAAACAAAACTCCAACATAGATATGACCTTGGCTGTTGAAACTTAATCTTACAAAATGAACAGACCTTATGGAGCCTGGGATGTCTTTGTGTTCAGTGACAGGCTCTGTCCATGTTCCCATCTTCCCAGAAGAAAGGAGGAAGTCCCAGGTAGGAAGCCCTGAGTCAGAAATGGCATCAAGCACAGCTGTGAGTCAAGAAGAAAACCAAGCTGTTTGCTCCAGTTTTTGAGGAGCTAATGAGAGATAATGAGATAATAAGGCCAGTTCTGGGATATGGGAATAAGTATTGGTGTAACCTTGTCCCATTGCTATGCCCTTTCCTAAAATGTTCTCCCCCAGTTGCTGTCAGAGACAATGGTCAGTTGTCCACCCATGGCCCTATAGAGCAAGACTCCTCCTGAACCCAGGGGACTTCAGGGAGGTGAGTCAACCCACTCCTGCAGGCTGGCTCCGGGCATGGCAAAAGGACAGCACACCAGCTGTGTGCTGAGAAACCGTCCCTGGAAAAAGAGAGAGAAGAGCCCTGGTATTGCTGTGGCTACTGTGACTTGACCATCTATGAAGTGTTTAAATATTACTGAGGTGCTTGTAAAGCTGAGTGTAAAGTCCACAAAAGATTTCTTGTCCACTGACTCCTAAAATGCTTTTGTGTTCACTTCACGTGAGAAGTTTGCCACTGCTATACAAATGAACCTGAAAAAGAATTGCTACTGCTGTAGTGGACTTAGAGTGATACAGAACAACTGAAGATTGCTGGACAAGATGACATTCCACCATCCTTAAGACATAATGTCTGACCTCGGGGCTTACAAGAGAACTACATTTTCTGAGTAAGTTTTCCACAGGGTTCTCTGCAAAATGCAGATGACAGTTATAATTGTATTCCAAGCTAACTGATGTCACCAACGATAGGACTTGTGACGTGACTACTTCTAGGGCTGCACTACTCAAACTGTGTGAAGACAGAAAGGTAAAGGACATAAGTTTGTTAAAATTAAACTGAGCACAGATAAGCAATGTAGTTTGTATATACTGAAAAAAAAATTAAGCCTTGGTGAAGCTGAAGAGAGAAAGGCTTTGCACTGCAGCTTTTATAAGTGGAAAAGAAAATGTTATCAGATGATAAAATACTTAATTTGGTCAAAAATTAAAAAATTGTTTCTATTTCACCTCAAACCAGTACACCCGTATTATTGCTTATTCTATTGCAATATAGGTTCAAAATTCAAGAAATATGCACCAACTGTGCCTTGCAAATCTAATAGGAAGAAAAAGTCCAACATTTTTAATTTCTCTGTTGACAGAACACACCTCCAAAATAACTGGGGCTCGATGGTTCCAGAGCTTAGTGTGATATTACAAAACCTGTCACGTCCAAGGCATTGGCTGAAGTTGAGCCTGAATGGCTAATGAAATGACTGAAAATTATTGTCAGCTGAGAGGTCTTCAGTGGCCTGTGACAACTGCAGTCTGTGATGTAGAACAGTGGCTTCCATTTTAAGTACACAGACGTTGTGCACTCAGGATAGGACATCAAAAAAAAAAAAAAAAAGCATTAAAAATTCATTCAGGCCGTAGGAGGGATAGGAAGGGATGGAGTGGAGCAGATAAAAGATAGAGATGAGGTCAGGGCATTGGAGTGAACATTTTCTTTTTGTCAGACTTGTCACAAAATTTTAACAAATGCCTCAAGAAATCACAAGAAAAATATTCTTTAGCAGAATGGTGCATTAATCATTGCAAGGTGCATTTACCTTCTGAAACCCTTAGCATTTTGGTTCTGCCTTACTTGTGTCCCAGGAAAAGGGGTGTCCCAGCCCAGAGCTGGTACTTTGCTTATAATCTGAACTGATGACACTACAGCTTCAGGAGGAATAGTTTCAGTGAAGCTTATTACAGAATATTTCCATCTATCAGTCCTGAAGCTCAAGTAAGCAAAAAATATACTACCATTTCACTTCTTGTTCACATATTGGAGGTAAATATATGAACTTATCCTCAACATGTCTGAATATGTCTTATTTTCACAACACTGTGCCTATGTGGGGTTTAACGATGATGGAGCAGAATCATTAAGGTGTCATTGATTCCTTGCAGCGTAAGAGCTTTTGGAAGTCAGATCATCTTCAGAGCTATAAACTCAGGGTAATCATCTCTGCCACTTCCTGCGTCAGAGCAGTGTTGTGGGATGCTGTTTTAAAAACCTCTTTGCCTTCAAACCCTCCATAAACAGAACTGTGTTCCCCCCCATTCTATCTGGGCATGGTGGACAGGCTGACTGCACTACTGCCTTGTGCCAGGCATACAGTGAAAATGCTGCTGAAGTGTGAAGCTGCAAATCCAGAGGGAATCCTCTTCCCTGGACTACTCATCTCCTTCAATACAAGCTTTGTTGAGCTCTTATTCAGCAGATGGTGCAGGAGAGATAGCCTCCAAAGCCACAGAGACAAATATTTGATTTGGATGAGTACATTAAAGATTACTCACTTCTCCCTTCAAATTATCTGTGCTTTGCAGAGAGTACAAAGGCCATGGTTTGGATCATCCCCTTTCTAATAAAAGTCATTTCCAGATGTTGGCACCAAGTGGCTTCTGCAGGCCAAGTTTGTGGGTATCTGATTCTCCATTTGTGGCTAGATGAGGAAAGGACATTGGCCTTGACACCTTCGTAAGGAGCCTCTGAAGCAAAATGAACTTTCATGAAAGTCACATTCCTCCCAAATCTCTCTGAAAGACATGAATGTCAGGTTGGCATAAGCTGAAACAATAAGTTGTGTCCCAATTTGCAGATTTTTGGCTCAGCCAAGATGAGAAATACATTCTTCCATCCTTAAAGCACTGGTAACTGTTGTGAAAACAGAAGTGGAATGCAAACAGTGGCCTGTCTGCAAAGGCACTGGTCTAGATTTGCCCCATTTCCTCTCTTCTCCCATTTCGACTGAATAATTTTTAACTCTTTTATTTCCTTTTGATTTTTACCATGTTTAAAGACATGAGTTTAAACTAGTAGAGCCAAAATGCAGTGCCTGACAGGAAGAAAAACTGTTACCACTTAGTCAGCTGTTCTCTGCTGAGGCAAAGCAGAAGTGGTAATGGGCTCTGTGAGTAGAGCAGCTCATCAGCAGCTCTGCCCTTCCTTCCTGCGAGACACCAGCTCTTGCTTGGTTCCAACAAGTACTCAGCGGCATCCTAAAGAGAGGTGGAAAGTGGGGCTGATCATTCAGGAAAGGGTGCCAGGGAGGCCCATCACCTACTCTGCGCATCCTCTGCATGTGCCTACACATCTGCATGGCTTCAGACTGTCCTGTCTTTAAGATTCATCTCAATGCTGACAGTTCACATATCTACTTGTCCATTTTCCCCATGGGTTTCTGTACATGTCTTTCAGCAGATTACTGTCATTAGATTAAACACATTGCTAAAAGCGAGTGTTTCTAAGTTTTCTTCTTGCCTCTGCTTTCCTCCCATGCTCTTGACCCCTACCACTGTTCATGCCATAACAAAACTGTTTCAAACACTTCATTTCTCCCAGACTTCCACCTTCTGAAAAACACATTCTGCCACTGTCTCCAAAAATTAAGTTACATTCTTTTCATTTCAATCACATCCATGCTATCTGCAGCCTCTTCCCCTCTGCCCCCTCTGCAGCTTGTATCCAGTTGACCCTATTCAAAACTTATATTATCTTGCCAATATTACCTTGTTAAGCCCTCTTTTAAACAATGTTACTCTTCTCTGTAATGTCTTTGGGCACGACAAACTCCTGTGTCTCGTGCTTGCTTTCATGAGCTATCACAGCTCCATGGAGGTCTACACTTTGTATTTCCCCTCCTAATACTTTCCTCAGAGTAGTCTATAACCCTGTGATGTCTTTTCTGTACTCATAATCATCTTCTTATGCTCTGCATGTATGTTCCACGTGCAAATTATGAACCTGTCTCCTCCCTCATGCCAGCTCTTCTTCTTTAAGGTCCACAAAACCTTACTCATCCACACTCAATTTCGACAGCAGAAAGGAAAGAATGAAATGTTACAATGGTCTTTGCTATGCCTGCTCCTAACTCCTGTGCTATTACCAGTCTTTCAAATTACTTTGGAATAAAAACTGCCTTTATTTTTGCCATCTAGTGTCACTGCTTAAACTAGAAGGATAAGTAAGAGATGGAAGAAAGCATCATATTTGTCTTTACATTTTGGAACAATGTTCACCTCTACAGGTGGCATTGGAATGTTCTGCTTCCATGTGTCTGATTTATGAACATTAAGCTGCTAGTGCTACTGCTAATAAACTTCCTGTGAATATTAATCTGTTATTCCCTCTGTAATCAGAAGTTTTCATCACTGCTTTACAGTCATTACAAATAGTGAATGTATTCTAGGTGGCAAACAATGAAACAACTTTTTTTCTTTTTTTCTGCTGTAGTATATATATTACTACTACTTCATAGATTTTTCAGTATTGCAGCAGATACAGTGCAACTCGATTAACCAGATAAGGAACCTTTCACTCTTTGGTCATCAGTTCATGTCAGAGACAAGTTGTCACTGAATGAAGGTCACTTCAATGTTATAATTTTAATAAAGACCAAGACTGATAGGCCTTCAACAGGCATAAAACAACGCTTTAACTTTCTTAAGCTGCCCACAGCATACACAACTAGACCAACTTTGCTGCCTGCCAAAGTCAAACTGATAGAGAGTTAGATGGTCATCTAGTTGCCAGATGTCTGGCTGTGTAACTTTCTGGCATTCAGCATTATATAGAGACAGATCTATGGGTTGGATCAATTAGCATTACACTTACCATCTGACAACTGTTTGGTCGCCTTCGCCCAGTTCCTAGAGGACAGGTGTTCACATCACAGAAATCACCATCACAATTGGTACGACTAATTGATACGGTTGTTGGCAGTCACAGTAGAGAGGACAAGGACTGAATTAGCACCGAGACCAAAGCACTGTTTCACCCCTAGAGATGATCTCTTCAGCTCAGGATGTCCAGGACATTTGGAGGATGACTTTCTGCCATTGCATGTGTTGTGCTGAGCAGAATCTGCTCTGCTTTTTGGATCCAATAAATTTATGCATCTCTAAATTCAATGAGGTTTCTTGGAGGACAAGGGAAAAAAGGGGGTGATAAGTCTCTTTTCTTTAGTTTTTTATGAGATGCCTTAAGATCTACCTCCTTTATGATTTTCTACCATTTCCCCAGTATCTTCTGAGTTTCATTTGTATGGGGTAAAAAAAAGTGATGAAGTGAGTGTAGAAATCTTGAGAGCATGAGTGTCATGCATCATTTTGAGGGAAAAAAGAAAGAGCACACTTGCAGAAATACTCAAGCATTTACCGTAACTCTAGTGCTCCCTCATTTCTTCTGTTTCACACTCCAGACAGTCATCTAAAGAGCTTCATGGACATATTCTCTTGTGGAGCTTGTGGGTATACTTGGTGATTAGATAAATGGGGCTCTGCTTTGGCAAATGTCCATTGCTTTCCCCAGCTGATTTACAGAATATGCTATAAAATGCAAAGGAAGGCAATAAACCTCCCATCTGCAGCTGAGATTTCCACTTTGCCAAAGACCCTTTTGCTATCACCACCTTTAACTATGACTTTCAAAGACAAGAGAGGTGTGATTTGTTTCTGTGGCAGATATTTTACTACATTCACTGTCAGTAGCACTACAGCCTTATGGAAATTGATTTTGAATATTAATCTAAGTATGGAAAAGCCAATAATCATGTAAAATATAAATAGACCTTTGTGCCATTAATCTATGCAAAAGAGAAGGCAAGAATTTCAACTTCTTTCCTATTCTCTCTGCACTCCAGAACAATACTACTTTTTTATGGTCTATATGTCAACTGTGCTTTATTGATTTTTAATACTTTTAGCAGATACAGCATAATTATAGCAAATAATGCAAAACCTGCCAGTGAGAAATGTAATTAGAAGACACCAAACACTTTGCAAGCTGGGTCAGGAAAAAATAAAACATTAAATATTTTGTTTCAGCACTGGGATTTCTTGTCTTTGTGTTCTTCAGAGTTTAGCAAAAACAAGAGTAGTTCTGCCCTCTACTAAACACCTATTTCCTTTCTAAAGTTTTAATGAGAAGCAGACATAAGTCAAAGGCATTTGCCCAAAAAAGTCCTTACATAGCAAACAGTTACTATGACACAGGATGTTCATTGACTGTTGTCTTAATTTGAGAGGTATCATTATCATTAATTTTGACAAGTAGCCTTCCCTTGGGGAATCCAAGCTTGAATCAGCCAGGTTTTTCTCTCAGCTCAGGTAAATAATCCCTACTCATGTGAAGAGCCCAAATGCATTCACTAACAAGAAGATCAAAACAGCTGCTTTCAGGCTGAGGTCTGTCTACAGAAAACAACAAGGGAAGAAAAGACAAAACTTAAACCTTTGTTAAAAAAAAACAACAAACAAACAAAAACCAAACAACAAACCAAATGAGTTGGCTGGTGAAATGACTCACCTCATTGCTTCCCACCAGGCACACCAGGGTGCTCCTGCCACCCACCAGGAAGCACCTACAGACCAACCTCAGCTGAGGCATTTCTTCCCTTGCTCTGTGGCTACACAAGCCTTACTCATAAGAAGGTTCCCAGGGGACTTACATGGGTACAAAAGCCAGATTCTGATCTTTCCTTCTCCCCCTGCCTGCCAGAAATCTTACCTTCTCATATCAAGGAACAAGTTAATTCAGACTCAGCTGTGCAATGTCTCTTCTTCAATAGTTCCCTGTTGTAGATATTTCTAGTACTGGTAGAAGAGTGTACCTCCCCCACTTTCAAGTTTAATTCATTGGACTAATTATTCCAAGAAAAAGACTTTGATATTCCAGTCTATCATCATCCAGAGGGTGAAAATTAAAGGAGATGTTCCCATTCTGTAGCAGAGAGATAATCACTAACATGTTCTTGCTCTAGAAAATGCCCAGGAAATTTATTTCTGTTTCTTTTTTTTTTCCCTGAAGAAAATGTCCCAGATAAATTATTCACATTAGAAGAGAGGAACTGCAGCAACCTGTGATTGCCATGTCCCTACAGCTAAGCAAGTTGGCCTCCAGAGCTTTTTGTCTATAAGAATCTGTCCCAACGGCAAGGTACTCCTGAGTTGTGGATGCAAGGCCAAAAAAAAAAATAGCTGTTTTTGATGGCTGGTACTGGACCAGACACAGCAAATGCCTATCCCTTGGTCCCATTTTGAAATCTGAATTCCAGAACACTGATGGCCAAACATGCCCCAGATCTGTCTCTGGAGCCTTTTCCATGAGGCTGTGCTTCTGCCTAGGCTCTGTCTTTCCCTTATCTGATTCCCAACCATCTCCCCACAGGTGATAAGATGCAGGGGAAACATCCAACTATGCATCTGTCTTCTGAATTGCAAGGTAAAGGTTTTCTTCCAGCTCTTCCTTGCTCTAGAAGACTGAATGCTGCCCCTATAGTGGTTTCCTGTCTGACAGTCCCGTAACTGCTAGACTAGAATATAACCAGGGATCACAGAGCAAACAAAAATATTCTTTTTCCTATTGACACCTATGGGGACAAACTTTTTGCCCCTCAGGCAAAATAGTGGTAAGTGCTCTCCCCCATCTCTACTGGGATCTCACTTGTTTTCTTGTCTTTCCAGAGTAGTGCCTTCTTTCTAACAAAAAATGTATTTACAGAAAAAATACTTGTTCCTTGTCAGTAACTCCTCATGAAATCAATTATTTATCCCTAACTTCCCCCCCCCTATTTTCTATTACATTTTATATTACAAGATACCTGCTGTCTGCGACAAATTTTTACTGTGAGAAAAGAAAATGAAGTTGAATGGGGGACAGATTTGCTTTAAGAAAACAGAACTCAGCCTTTGTAGAGGAAGAAAATACATCAACCATTTGCCATATCCCTTTTCCCTGGTGATAAAACCCTTCATTCACATGTTCTTGAGTAATCTCTTGCATTGCCATAACCAAGACACAAATCTTCTACTTCAGGTAACCACTTGCAATTGGTATCTAAGAGGCCCATTCCTTATTTCTTGTAATTTCAAGTCTCTGTATTCCCTTACTCTTGTGTTATTTTGTTTAGACTGACTTCTCCATGTATATCAGGTTTACAAAACACTATGGATCATTTGTTCCTCTCCAGGGCTTCTTTCTTTTGAATAACCTCCTTCCTAGTGATGTGAGGCATACAAAACCAACATTTAACTGGGTCAACAACTTGCAAATATATTCAATGACGTTTACAAATATACAAACGACAAATGACATGAGTAAGCTCTGACTAATTTCTAATCAAATCAATGTTACTGAATATATCAGATGGCACAATATCACTTACATCACTTTATTTTTAATATTTTGGAGAGTTGATGAAGGTATCATAGAATCACAGAATGAGTTGAGTTGGAAGGGACCTTCAAAGGTCATCTCCTCCAATCCCCTTACAGTAAGCAGAGACATCTCGCACTTGTTTAAGTCATGTACCCCTCACAAACGATGAATAATTTTCTGTGTGAATCAGATAGTGGCAGGAGGCTGCAGGGTCCACTCTCCCCAGCTTGGTCCTCAGTCCATAGGTGTTGAGTTTGTGGAAAAATGGGTGGATTGTACATTCAGGCCAAAACTTTTGGTATGTCTCGTGCAATTCTCATCTAGAAATAATCAAGAATCTACCCCAAAGCAAATAAACATTTTGTGAAGTCCTTGGATGTATTCTGGAGTTGTGCTGACAGGACTAAGAAAGAGCTACAGGGAATATGGGTAGCACAAAGGCTCTGGGTTTCTAGGCAGAAATCCCTGACCTCTGGCAGCTCCCTTGAGATGCCCTGGTTCCCAGATTTGAACCACTTTACCCTGTTTCATGAGGAACAGGGGGAGGCAAGAGATAAATATACACTTAATGCCTTCCTGATGGAACCATCTGTAGAAAATTCCTCGAGGGAGTTTCCTGTCTTTTTTTGCTTGTTGCTGTGAGAAGGGAATGAACTGACCCATTGGTGGAGTTATTAGAAACTTTCTTCATTCAGAAAGCATAAATGAATACAGTAAATTTTTTTCTGTCTGCCTTGCTGTCTTAAAATGATGTAGCAAATAAGAAAGTTATTAAAATAACAATGAACCTGAAAAAGAATGAAATTGAACTAGAAGTACTGTTTATGAACAGCAGCATGTCTAGACAGGGCTGAAGCTTGTCTCTCAAGGTGCAGCAGATACAGAGCATTAGTCCAACTCAATTTACTGCTTTTTCCAGTTCCAAGGGAGAAAAAATCCACAGCCTTTTCCTGACACATCTGAGCCCAGCACATGCCCCATTATTACTATTGGCCTGTACAGTGTTAGCTTGTAGGAGAGCTGTAACTATTGTATTACTGTAACAGGAATTCTGCCTTGCTTCCCCATCACAGATGCAAACATATCAGATATTAAACCTGAGAGGATAAAGTTGATGCCCTGTGTTGCAGGCTTCCTTTGATGGCTCCAGGGGATATAGAGGTATTTTGCTGTTTCCTCTCCAGAGGCATCTGGCTCAGTCAGGTAGTTCACAGTGCACATGGTCACGTTTATTGTTTGGTTTATTCTCCATTGTGCTTCTTCCCCCTCCTCAGTATTTTATCTCTTCCCTCTCCTCAGTATTTTACTTGCCCCAGGATTTCCCACGGACTTTGATACAAAACTGAAATATTTGTTTATTTCTGGCATTTACATCTGGTGTTAAGAGGATGAGAAACAGGTTCATGTCTCTGACACTCCTGAACAGTCAGAAAGACTGTTACAACATTCTACAAATCTAGGGGTTTATGTGTCTCCCCACCTTTAATGCCTTATCAAATGTAAGTGCTACCAGACCCCGTGCAAGTCCTGGTAAATATTCACTTCTTTTATGAAGGCCCACCATTTTACAATTCACACACACCCATTGCCACAACAGCCAGGCTCTGCAAACCTGAAAATGTTATAAACAAACATGGCTAAAACCTGAAAGATGGTTAATGTTGTCAGCAAAACCCTACTTCTCAATTGGCTGAGCAGAACAGAGCCACATATGGTTTATATTTAAAGGCTGTCCAAATGTTCTCCTTTTTCTTCGATCTAATGATCTTCCTGTCACCTGCTTTAGATGAATCTCTGTTTCATATCCTATTTGGAATAATCTGTCATTGTGTTTTTTACTTTCAGTAATTCCAAGTAATGGCTAAGACACTTGCATGGTCCCCATTTTTAGGCCACACTTATACTTCAATCAAACCTAGGATTCTAGTTAGATGTCAACTGTGCTGGCCCCTGGAAACTGCACTCACTCGTGACTATTCTTAATGGAATCTCTAGCTGAGATTGCAGAGGCATTGGCCAACTGTTTTAATTCCACCCCAAATGATTTCTTGCCCTACTCGTAAAGTATAAGTTTATGAATTAATGATTTGGGGATGTACTAGAGAGATTCTGGAGATCTCTTTTATATCATGGAGCATTTGCTTCTTCAGCCTGCATGGAAGGCACCAATTTCTTAATTCCCACATGGATTGCACATGGGTTACAACCAGCAATTAGGGGTCGTCACATTTGCAGCATTCCTCTGTAGGGCCATAGCACATATTTTAGATATAAATCTCTTAGGACTCCTCCAGATGTGAGCACCTTCCATTCATGCTGAGCTTCATCTTGAAGAAGGTTATTTCTTTTGTCAAGATGTCTTTGGCAGTTGGTCAGGATTTACCATAAATCTGGAGGCATTCAAGGCCAGGCTTGATGCAACTCTGAGCAACCTGATCTAGTACAGGATGCCCCTGCTTACTGCAGGGGGATTGGACTAAATGAACATTGAAGGGCCCTTCCAACTCAGTGATTCTATGATCTCTGAAAAGACATTGTAAGACACATTCCTAAGTTTTTAAGCTGCCATACAGCAAAAAACACAAAATGCTTTTCCATGAAGATTTGAATATATTAGGATGTATTTGAATTTTCTTTTGCTGTCTCAACATAAATAATAGGTACCTATACAAAATGCCTATCATTTTCTGTAAACCAATAATTGAAGTCCAGGGGTAAGGAAAACACAGAATAAAAGTTAGCACAGCTAGGAGCATCAAGAACACACAGTGTGCCTTCACTATGTCATCTAGGAGAGTATTTTGTTAAATACTTAGGTCCTAAGAAGATTAGCTCTAGATAAATACATTTCTGCACTTTTGTGTTTCATCAGGCACCCTCAGATCCTAAAGAAGATGACCCAGAAGGCCCATTATACCCAAGGACTGCTGAGATCTTTTAGAGTTAATACAGAAATATTAAATGATCCTTTGTCTGAAGCCAGGCTGAGGAAGAGAATGTGAGTTGTTGATAAGCATGCAAGAATTTCAGTCTTCACTCTTAGCAGCACCCAGTGAGTCACCACATCTGAGACTTGTTCCTTCCAGGGGGCATATCCTTTCTACTCTTTCTCAGCCAAAGCTGAAGCAGGCTTAAGGTTCAATCCTTACAGTATTTTCTTCCACTTTCTCCAAAGGTACTTTTTGTCCATAAATTTTCCTGGCAACAAAAGAATTCCTTAGAATAGCAGAGGGAAATGTAACAGAAAAATGGGCAGGCACACAGGCAAAGTTACATCAGCTCTTAAATTCTTCCAAAATTGAATTCACACAAACAATAGCGAGTTAGTTGCCAAGCTCAGGTTCAGAAAGACTGTAAATACAAGTGATTCCATGCTGAAGAGAGATACATTTGGGATACGTGACATTTTTTAGGTTGAAATACTAGACGATTGCACAGTAGTACTGCACAGTAATCACATTTATCCTTTATCTTTACATTTTCTTCCACTGACAGACTATAGAATATACCCATTTTGGTTGGGGAAAGCGTAAAGTGACATCTCCCTTTTGCTGAGAAAAGTCTCAGTTAAGTTAAATAGATCACAGTTTGATCACCAATTTAATCATTTAACAGTAGACCTTTGTTCATGAAGATGATTGTATAGAAAGTAAAGAAAGGTGTAATTGGCTTGAGGCTACTGAATAAGTAGAACCGTTGGTTGCATTATTAAAAGAAGTTGTGTCTCTAATTTTTTCCCGCGGCAGGTAAAGCCAAAAGATAACTCTCAAATGTCAAAATGCCAGTGTTAGTGAATGTAGTACAGGAGACAAAATTCCCAGTGCTGCTACAGGTAAAACAAATTTTAAGGAGGATTCTAGCACTTTTGTAATGATGGAATACAACCTTAGGCAATATAAATTCATAATCTCCCAGGACGAATGGCCTTTAAAAATGCAACAGATTACCCAATTCACCACTGGAACAGGATTTGCTCTGGCAGCCTTATAAAGCTTATAATACATACTGCAGAACTTCCTATTAACATGATACTTGCATTAGCTTTGAATTTTTCATCCAAATCTGATGCCCTGCCAATAAAATCATGATAATAATAACACCTGCATCAGTCTGGATGTCTGAGTTGCAGTCATTCCTTCTACTTCCCCTCTCCCTTATTGCCTCTCCACACAGCAGGTTTATGCAAGCCAGGCAGAGCAAAGCAGCTGAGGAGCTGTACAGGATTTTCTCCGCCGTTACCCAGTTATGCCCAAAGCAGTGTGGCTGGCCATGTACCCTCATCCCTCTGGTGTCTGTCCCCACTCCTGAGGGGTTGGTGAAGATGCTATGGAAGCTGGTAGGAGGGCAGAGCTGATGTATGGGTCAGAAGTCCCAGCACAGCAGCAGTGGGAGGGTGCTCAGGAGGATGCAGCTGTGAAACAAGGGAAGGTGCAGAGGATGTGAAAAGGCTCGGGGCAGGAGTCTGCTACAACAGTGAATCATCCTACTGCTTCCCAAACTAGCTGGTCTCATCTCTCCACATTTCTTCACTCAGTCTCCAGCTGTAACAGGCCTAATGTGCCACCTCCCCTAAAAGATCCAACTTAGTTTCATTTTAGCAAACGAAGTTTGATTTTGTTTTTTTTATTTAAGTAAAACAAATTACTAAGCTGGAAGTAAGTAGCCTGCTTAATTGCAACAGTGGCATTGCTGCTGGATAGATGGCTGAAAGCCTGTGTGAAGTAGGTTTAATGGTTCTGCTTCAGTTATAAAAGACAAATGTTCTCCTCACACCACCACTCCAGTGCACAGCACAAATTAGCATTATCTTTGTAAATATCACCATTACTTTTCATTCTTAAATTTACATTTTTTCTGTTCCTTGTAAGAGTGAGAAAGATGGGATGGAACCCAAACCTATTTTAGTTTTTTAACCGTGTCATTTACTAAAAGCACCATTTACCCAAATGAAAACTTATTACATCTGGCCTAAGAATGATTATGCCAAAAAGCTGATGAGATTTACATAACAGTCATGATGTCAAGTCAAAAAACAGTTATGAAGGAACAGATTCTTAATTGAAAGCAGGCTGCTAATAACAGTACTCTTTCAAATAAATGTTTGCTATCAAAAAAAGTGGTAAAATAATGAGTTTTCTATGCTTATAGATTATAAATTTGATAGGTTTACTCATTTAAGGATGACACTGTAGGTTCAGAATAAATTAATTCTTTTTTCAGCCTGTGAAATTCTGTAAGAGATGTAGTCACCGCACATTGGGAGGAAAGAGTTAAGGTTAAAACATGAGGAAGATGAAGCAGTTTGTGTTCAGCGTACATGGAGCAATATGAAATAAAGCCCTAATATAGCCCTCTATATTTTACTTTCACTCTTCTGCCTGGAACAATTTAACCAGATGCTCTGCTGATTGCCTTTACCACTGTACAATGAATTTTTCCCTGCTATACATTGTGAGCATTCCAGACCTACTAAATCTTCAGAGAAAAGTGCAGGTCAAAGTCTGCATAGTGTGGATTTAAGGTTCTTTACCTGGAGTTCTGATTAGCTTTCCTCAGATGCTCATTCACTTCTGTGGGGTTTGGACTTTAATGCCATAACTGTAAAGCACAGCTTAGCCTGCTTGTGCAGAGCCAGCCATCTCCTGAGGTTTCTCTGGCAACTGCTGGAAACCAATTTGCCTCAGTCACTCCAGCTCTTCAGCTCAAACTGGTGAACAGACTGGTTCACAGCACAGCAAGATTTGGAGCTTTTTTAATATATTTATGTATGTTGCTTGTTCATGAGAGTAAAATATGAAGTACCCTAGGCCCATTTTCTGTGAGTGAGAGAGGGGGTAGGGTGGTTTTTTTTCAATTTATGTGCCACCATTTTGTACAGGTAGAGAAGAATTTTCTTTGACCAGCAAAGGCGTGTAGATTCAGAGAACTTCAAAGCCTTCCTCTACAATGCACATCCGGAAGGAGCAAGACAAAATCATTCAGGAAAAATCACACAAGGGAAGGGGGCTTGAAGTTTTTAAGAGTTTTCTGCAGTTATCTTTTTCCAGTCATCTTTTTCTTATTCACTAATCACTGATTGGCATGCACCATTGTGTAAGAGTTGGTCACAGTGAGAGTGTACAGAGTGAAAATGATTGGAATGAACTTCCCATCCCTGAGACAAAATGTTCACCAAACAACCTGTGCTAAAATCACATATTTGAACAATTTTTTTCACTTTTTTTTCTCTTTTTTTAATGAGAGCACCAGGACAGAAAGGTTAAAATTTCAGCAGGTCCCTACCTGATTTCCTTATGTAAGTTCTGGCTTGATATTGGCTCATTTCAGTAGGATGTGGGGACAGAACCTGGAATAGATAATTTGAGGAGAAAAAAGATTAGTACAGATAAAGCAAAAGAATGAATATTCAAAATGAAAAAAATGGGCATGAAGTTGTGCTGCTCCAACTTTGAAACATTTGACACAAATGTTAGAAGGAGATATTTCCATGGCATCTGCATTTAGGAGAGTTATCTCCATGAATATTTCTGTCCTTATTTAGTATATTTTTCATACTTAGAATGACATTATTCCCCTTGGGCCCTCAGTTTTTAATGTTGCTTTGAAGGTAGAAGTAAGAGACTAAGAATCCCCTTAATACAAGTAACTTTGCATAGAGATGGCAAGGAACTAATCATCACCAAACAAGCATGTAGGCAAAACAGGATACATTCTTATTATTTTTTTTTACTAATGAGATGCATTTTTAAAAGAATTTCTGAGCCTGCCAAATTGCCTTAAATAGAAAAATAGCATCTTAAACCTGGGGAAATCAAGCAGTTCATAGGAGCAGAGAAGCAGAAATTATTTCTTTGATCTCTAAGCCATAGCCTTTTCTATAGCATAGATGGTTATTGTCATGTAGTCCCATTTCATAAGTTGATCAGGTTCCTATTAAAAAATTAGATAATTGTTCATAAGTTTAGGCAAAAGGTTTTTTTAGGGATTTATCTTGGTTAGAGCCTGCTTCTAATGTTCAGCTTAGATTTATTCATTATATATTTTTTTTTTTTTATTTGTGACAACATTGCCCTGTTTTTCTTGCCTGGTGTTTACCTCCTTGATGTTTTTACAGGGAATATTTTGCTTCCCTTTCAGCCTGGGTTTTACTGGACAACACAGGTGATGGTTTCATGTGGCCCGTTAGCCAGACAGGCTCTCGTTTCCCTTTGTGCTTTGTAGTCTTTCCATCTTCTCTCCTGGGTGCCAGGTCCTGAACACAGGGAGACCCAGAGCTGCTTGATGAACTTGGAGGAGAGCTCCTTGTGTAGTGCTGCTGGTGACAATGGTGTGCGTCCATGGGAACTATCACTCATGGGGTGATTATGGCTGTCATCTCCAGGATTAGACCCAGGATGTGACCAACATGAGCTTCTTGGCTGTCCCTCTTTCCAACATGATTTCTAGCGGAAGAGCAGAAGTTTGAGTATCAGGGGCCTCAGAGTACACAATTGTACACTTCATGTATGGTTGTGTTCTTTTAGCTCTTTTGCCATTTACTGTATCTTCCAGATTTTTATGACAAGTAATTTTAACTTTTTTTTAGCACAGTCCTATTTTTGCAGACTGTCTTCAAAATGGAGCTCATATATAAAGGCTAGGTCCTTGTAACCTTGTAAGCCCACATCCTTGCAACAGGTAACCTCATTCTAGGACTGAATCTCTCTCTTCAACACCAGTAGTTGACATCTCCCTTTAGTTACTTTCTTATCTACGTTATACTTTTTGAACTAATTCCCATCTCCCTCAGCTTAACTAATAATTTCCCATGTGGCACCTTATTACCTACTTTTCAGAAGTCCATAGAGATGAGACCTACTGCATATCTTTAGTCAAGAAATCTGTTATCTCAAGGAAAAAAACTATCCAGTTACTCTGCCACAATCAGCCTTTGGCAAATGCACATTGCAGTCTGTCTCGTCTTTCATTTACCTGAGTGCCTGTGTCCTAGGGGATCTCAAACTATTGAGATTATATTAAAATAGGGCATGTAGTTGCTTCAAGCACTTTCTCCCCTTTCTTAAAGTGGGTGTTATGGGTACTATATTTGCCTTTTCTTCCATTCCATGGTATATGAGGGTGTAATCTAATACTTTGACAGATGGTGTGGGCAAGAAGCTTGCTGACAGCTACCCTCTCTCAGCTGATACACAGTAACTTCTTACCAAGAACTAGTTTACCTGTTGCAGTTTTCTTACAGTAGTCCTGAGAAATCTTTTAAAACTTCAAAAGCGCCTGGAGCCCCTCTCCTACAAGGATGGGGTGAGAGAACTGGGACTGTTCAGCATGGAGAAGGTTCTGGGTACACTTCACAGAAGCCTACCAGTGCCTGAAGGGGGCCTACAGGAAAGCTGGGGATGGGCTGTTTGCCATGGTATAGAGCAATAGGATGGGAGGCAATGGTTTTAAACTAGAAGAGGACACTTTTAGATTAGGCACTGAGAAACAATTCTTCACCGTGAGGGTGGTGAGGCACTGGAACAGGTTGCCTAGAAAGGTGGTGGAGGACCCATTCCTCAAGGCATTCAAGGCTAGGCTCTGAGCAACTTGATCTATTCCAAGATGTCCTTGATTACTGCAGGGACGTTGGACTAGATGACCTATAAAGGTTTCTTCCAAATCAACATGTTCTATGATTCTATAAAACCTGTGTAAATACTCTCTGGATGGACAAGCTAACAGCAAATCCAGGGAATTCCTTCTGGAAGCTCTAGAAAAAGAGCTTTGGCTGAAGTTTTTGTTTTCTTATTATTTGGACCACTAATAAAGGCAAGCCCTCAGAAGGGGTGAGTTTGACCTTATAGTGTCATGTTGAATATATTTGAGGCAGTGTAGAAACACCACCTGCTCACACAAAGAAATTCAGCCTGTCCTAAATCATGCCACTGTGTTCAGTTATTGCATATATATCCCCCAGCACAGCATGATCTTATGTATTATATATATTGCAATTAGACAAAATGGCGTGACTTAGGAATGAAGTGGCAGCCTTAATTGCTGTTTTCATTTGTTACAAAGTTGTAACTTGAACACTGAGGGTAACTTGAACTCTGGAAAGCCAGTTTACTTGGTAAGGGGGGAAAGCAGAATGGAAACAGATGCCTCCTTACTCAGCTGATGTTGGTGACTTTCAGCTGTCTGTGGAGGGGACACTGGTGAGGAAGAGCCTCAGTGGAAAGAGGTCCCCACAGGCTGTCAGCAGGACCTGCATCCCCACACTCTCCCCCATGCTGACCAACAAAATGGAGAGCTTACTGCTAGTAAAACCAAAACAAGTACAGGGTTTGAGGCACCAAATGATGACAAAAATGCCTAAGAATTGGCCTTTTGAGGCAGTTGTTCCAATCCAGGAAAAAAAACATAGGTGAATGCAAATTTTAGACAATAGCAGGATGAAAGCCAAAAAGAGAGATGTGGCTGGAGGCTCAGGAGAGGTTTTGCAGGGTGTAAGGAGGGCACAAAGGCCACCTTCCCAGTGGATCAAGGATGGACTCAAAAAGGGGCTTGTGGCTGCTGTGTTTGGCTTCTGGTCTCAGCTCTGGAGCAATACAGCTCTGCAGTGTTTTCTTCCTTAAGGGCCTGCAGTTAAATCACTGCTGAAGCCTTTGGGCTTGTCTCAGTCCTGAACCTGACTGAAGTTTGCTTGTCTAAAGCTGGAGTTGAGGCCCCAGGACATAACCCCCTGTTAATATGGTGACTGATACTGAAGCTATGTTTTCCCACAGAGCGCCTCACAGTAAGTATGTTTCTGAAAGCTCTGCATAAAATGTAAACAAGGTAGAAAAGTCAAGTCTGTAATGAGCATTCTCTCTGCAGAAATGATGCTCACGCAGTGATGAAACTTTTCATTCATTTGAGCTTGTCTCACTTTATGATATATATTTCTTCTTATGGAGCAACTTTCATAAATCTACAGCAGCATCACAGCAAATGCACATCAGACATTAGCTGCAATTGAATCTGAATGTTGTCATTTAACAATGAGGAGCATAAGCTTTGGATGAAAAAAATCATTTAATGGGATTAGAAAGAACTTCAGATACTCTTTGTGATTTTTATGGTTGCACACTGTGTCAAGAGTTTGGTAATTTTTAAAACTTCTTGATAGAAATATATGAATATAGCAGTCAAAGTAGTAATTAATTCCCATGAGAAAATGCTCATTAAAAAAAATCTGTTACAAAAAAGAAAATTCTAAGAAGCTAGGAGATCACAATGTAAGCTAGCTGCCAATTAAGCATTCATGGGGTCGAGAAAGAAAAATGAAAGCAACAATATAGCTTTCTGACTAGGGATTTAATCTTCTAGATAACCTCTGAATTGCAATGTTTCACTTACTCAAAGCTTTGCTGAAATACATCCTAGCTGATTATGCCATAATACTGTACATTTATACTCACATGCAAGGAATTATTCTATTACTCATAAATGCAGCTAGTTATGGGCGTAGACAATAGCATGGTTTTCAGAAGCAAGTCTGTAAGGAAATACAGACTTTTTTTTTTTTTTAATCAAATATCCCAAAAATACTATTTTGTTGTAAATACTTGTCTACCTATTCTACACTAGAGTATCATCTATGATCCCTGTGTATCATTAAGCACTTAAGGACAGGGGAGAAGGGTGTAATTTTTGAATACACTGCAGAACCTACACTGTGCAGAGCAGGACTACAATCAAAGACTACAGTGGCTAATGGCTTGTACTGCTGCAAAGTACAGGGAAACTTTCATAAAATGAGGGAATTTGCTAAAAATGCTGCATTTATAGTGAACTGCTATAGAGTTCAGGTTGTTGAGATTTTATCTGTAAATTAATGTAAATTTGTAAAATATTGAATCAAATAGTGTGTTTTTTCTTAGGGAAAGTAATTCTTTTTCACAAATGCTTCTCAGACATAGGCTAATATATCTTAAAAGCCTTCCTACAATAGTATCCAATTTTGCAACCTTCACTCACATCAAATAATAACCTCTTTGCAAAAGATGTTCCCATGATGTTTAATGTCTATGACTCACAAGCCCTGGTGAATCACATTGGGGTAAAGGGGGTGGTTGCCTGTGTCCTTTTCCATTCTGTACCCCTGCCCATCCTGTCTCCACCTGCAGGGTACCTTAGAAGTGGTGGAACATCTTTGTTCGCCTTTCCTCAGCTGCTTCAGTTCACCACCCGTTGTACTCATTCAAACCACTGTTGATTGAAATCTACCTTAATCTGCTGGGATGCAATTTGTGATTTAGCAGAGAGGGGTGAAGGGCTGACTAGGCAGCAGAGCCATGCTTTAGCTGTCACTGAATTCTGCACAAATTGAACTTAGGATAGGCTGAGCCACATGGAAGTAGCCTGGGCACAGCAAGAACCAGTGGCCCTTAGCTATTAAATATATATGTATGGAAATGCAAAAAATCAAACACTGCAAATAACCTGACATCAGCACAGACACTTTCATATGACAGGACAGAAACTCACAGGTTGTGTTGGTCAAGTGCATCAGAAAAACTATTTTCCATTCATTTGTTTTTAACTTTGCTACCTGTCTTTGAGAGCAAAATACATACCATCCTGACGTGGAATCATCTGGATACCCTTGTAGATAAAGCTTAGCTTGGCTTGTATGATGATTTTAAGGCCATCACAGAAGCTCCTAAGCCATAGTGGTGCATGCCCCATCCTACTACCTCATGCATACACAAGGCACAAGGATGTTCCCAGGTATGCTGACTTTGGGAACATTGAAGTCACTTGGAAGATTTTAATTATTAAGTGTCAGAATCTAATGTTTTCCTTATGCGTGGGATGACTTTGCCATTTTTTGGTAGCCACAGAGGAATTTGAAACATTTTGTTCTTCATATTTATTTATCTTCTATATGGAATTATTTTCCCCCTTCAAAAGTAGAGCACAATTTATGACAATGAGAGCTGAGTATGTTACACAGTAATAAAGGTAAGCACTAACAGAATAAAGCTGTCCAAGGGGTGCTATAAATGTATCTCATTAATTTGTATGCAAAATATATCTTGGACTCTGCTCAGTGCATTGCAGGTGAGGGCTGTGCAGGAGCCAGAAATGATGCTGTGCTTTCTGGGTCCCTGAAGCAGCCTTGGCCTGATCCTGGATTTAGCCTGTAACTAAGAATCACTATAACCGTTGGAGAACCCAGTGGCTCCACTTCATACCACAGATGGAAGCTGATGTAGAAGCCTCACTGGTTGAAGGAAAGGTGGAGACAAGTACAGGCTTCAGCCACTTTGCAGTATCTCAGCAGCATTAATCTGCCTCTTACAAGATGATCAAGTCCTTGGTTTGTTTCTGGCTTGCTCATGGCTTAACATTTTGCTGATCCAGGCACCTTTGCACGGTGCACCCTACCTGACCATTAAGGATGCAGCACCATCAAGGGGAAGTAGACTTAGATGGTGGTATTACAGCATCATTATACTTTAAACCCTTTTGAAATGACCAAAAAATTCAGAATTCAAATTTCTCCTCTGTGAGGATGACTCAGAGCCCGAAACATTACTGAATACTATGGAATATCTAGGTCACATCACTTAGAGGTATGGCCACAACAGCAATGCTCACATTGTGCTTGAGATCACATATATGAGCACTGTGAAGAGAAGAAGATGGCAGAGATAAGATCCTTCTGCACCTGTTCTTTTTTCTCCTCAAAAAGTCAAGCTGTCTTTTTACCAAAGAAAAAGAAAATAAATTGGATCTTTGTGTTATGAACCTTATAATTCTTCTGTGAATATAAATTGCACACCCAGACATGCATGCACATACAAACACATACACAAACACATATACACAGTTTGTTCTCAGTCCCATAGAGGAGCTATGGCTAAGCAGTTACACAGAGCCACTTAAAAGCCAGCTGAAAGTGCCAATTGAGTTTTCTGAGGATTCCCCAGAGGACACCTTAGCAGTTCTGCTCTCACAGCTCAAGGAGAATTGGTCGTTCCACAGCTATGGTGTCATTCTCTCTTCTCCCCAGACGAGGATGCCTAAGGGTGACTTATGGTTGCTGCTTCCTAACTGGAGCAATAGTATTTTTTTCACCTTAGCTCATGCGCCAACTGGCTCACAAACCCAGGCATGACATTCTGGTCTGGGTTTTCTGACATGTGCACATACTCATACATAAAGACAGACATGTTGTAGGAACTTCTGTATTCACACTGAGGGGAGAGATCACTGTGCATGTGAATGTGCCCAGCATACCCAAATACAGCACTCACCACACTAAGGAAAGCTGTGTTACTTCATTGCTGAAGTCTCTAAATCAAATTCACCATCACTGAAATGCTAGCCTAAAAACAAGAATAGCACAGGTTGCAATGCTGAATGCTCTGTAGCATATCCTATGTCCCTAACCTGGAAATGATCCTTCACATCCAAACATGTGTCTTGTAAGAAAATTTTCACCCTGTGGAGAGGCATGGTCTGCTCCAGAGTGGGCCATAGCCCTTTACTCACTGTATGCAAGTTATTTTCATTTGGTTCTCTTCTCCTCCAACACAGAAATCTGAAAAAAAAACCCTGATAAATTAATTAAAATGCACGTTGTGTTTTTATGAAAGTGTTTCAGAATCTTATTCTAATTATGTCCATATTATTTAAAGAGTATTTGATAATTAAATCCCCAGATGTTAAATATTGACCATAAAAACATCTTATCATCCAGACTTGCTCTCAAGACAGTAGGGAAAACTGCTCCAAAAGAAAAGGCATGACTAAAACAATTTTTCCTGCTATCTGCAGGACTTGGCATTTCCTTTCCAATGGAGGTGTGACCTGATGTAAAATCACACAGAAGCATGACACCTCCTGCCATTCTGCTGGAAGAGGTTCACATGTTTTTATTGTTCGTATAGAATAAGTCAGACCCACATACCATTTCTACTGACCAAGTCAGGGATAGGCAAGTGAGTGTATTTTAATTTGTGAATTATAGTCACATTATGGACTTTATGGAGTTTATGATAAATAAGGCAATGTTTTAATATTTTAAATGCAAATACCCTGGATTATCTCAGTTCAAAAGAAAAAACATAGCTGAAGGGTTAAAAATGGTATGGACAAGCACTAGCATAATAAGCAGTGGATGAGTAGCACTCATACTGAGAAATTCTAGTAAAAGGAGAGAAAAAGAGCAGAAATGGCATTCATCTGTAGGTGTTTGTTCTGGGGAATTATCTCTAGTCATCACCTAGTCATGAGACAAGTTTTTGCCATAATTACAAATGCAGGCCACTGTGGCTGGGCATAGCCCTGGGAGAAGAGCACTGGAATCAGCAGCTAAAAATTATGGGAAAAAAAAAAAAAGAAAGCAAACTGAAAGACAAAAAGAGGATTTGTTCATGAAAAATATTGAGGAAGCAGCTCCTTCAGGATAAGAAAAAACAGACCTGGAAACAGAAATTAGATGCCAGCTACCATGTTATCTGAATCAAAGTGCCTAAAATGTAGTTTTATTACAGGAAAATCTGAATAAATACACTGACAAAATTCCCCAGTGCAATATTCCCTGTGGCTGCTTTCTGACAGGGAAACTGTTCAGTGCCCATGTGGTTCTGCACTGAGGGTTTTCTTCCTCTTTGCCAGCTGGGGAGAAAATAATTTCATATAAATAGTGCCCACTCTGTTTAGTGAAGACGGCAACTTCCAGGTTATCCATCTGCCTCTCACATACCAATACTCAGAAATACCAGTCTTTACTCACTCTGTCTATGGACTCCACCCATACGGTTCAAAGGGACTTCAGGCAGCCATGGTGCAGCAAAAATACAGAAAAAGAAGATATTGCTCTTGGGGACCTTGCTGGCTGCCAAGGGAATGTGCCATTCTGTTCTGAATCCCATCTCTGGCTCACAGAGCCAAAATGAGGCAAGAGAGCATCTCTTCTGCAGCCACTGCCCATTTGCTCTGCCTCTGCTCATCATCTCCATCATTGACATAATCTTATCTTCCTCTCATCTTCTCCCCTGTTGTTATCTCACATACCCCAGCCTCCATTTTCACAGTCTATACCCTCACACTCCCTGTCTTCACCGTTCCTCTCTGAACTGAGGACTTAGGACCCTGCTCAGCAGAGGCTCCAGTGAATCTGCAGTTGTCCTGCACTGGTGCTCACCTGTGGCAGCTAAGAGCTGCTCCAGGCCCCAACTTAGCCACCCATTCATTTGGCTATCTTACTTTCAACTTAGCCCTGGTGTGACCCCACTGAGCTTGGTATTTTCCTACGAACAGCTGGAGGCTATAGAGAGCCATCCATGTGAACACTAGAAAGTTGGCAGCTTAGCGCAAAGAAGAATTATGGTCCTCACTCCTTAAATCTTTGGAAAAAAAAAAAAGAGAGAGAAGAAAAAAACAATCAAAACAATCAAAACCAAACCCCAGTGATACAGTTGTTCCCCATTTCAAATGGCTAACAAGAAATTCATATTAGCTGCCAGGGCATACTTTCTGGCTTTTTAAGGTTGTTTTCCAAGAAGCCTAACCTGCTGCCCCAGTGCAGCCTGGGAAGCAGCATGGGAGTGTAGCTGTGATCAAATAGGCACTGGCAGCAGTTGCATCAAGCAACACACTGCTGCACTGGAACAAGTGAATACTCCACAGAGATTGATAGGTTGGTGAATTGGCTGGGTTAGGTGATGCCAAGGTCATGCACCTTGAATGCAAAGTGGTTCTGGACTTTCACACCATCAGGATTCCCTGGTGATGAACTATCTTCCTTCCATGACCTTGACCACATATTTCAGTTGCTGAGTCAGTTAAATGATTGCCCCGAAGTGGTCTTTCTTCTGTACTGGATTATGACAGGATATGTCACAGCAAAAGTCAGCAAGCATGAAAAACATCCACAAACTCTATCTGTAGAATCTGTCCCAGTAATAACTATTCCTGGGCAGATCAGTCCAAGAGATGCTGTTTCAATACATTCAATAAGTTTCTCAGAACATGCTTGCCTCATCATTAGCAATAAATCAGTTAAGTCTCTGACAGGTATCTTCCGTTCTGTGTTCTGTGTTTGAGACTACATGGACCTTCACCACAGAGGTGAAGCATTGACCAGCATGTCAGCAAACATCACAGATTCAAAGACAAATATTAGGCTCATCCTGCCTGAAAGCTACAAGGTATGAAGTGACCAGGTGGGACAGAAAGAAATGGAGATGGGTCTGGCAAATCATTCGTGTCACTTATTCACGAGGATAGGGGACCAAATGTACCTCTTGGCTCAAACCATGTCACCTTATTTGTACTAGATATTGTATAGCATGACTGGTGGATGAAAGCTGAACTCGTGCCTACATGGGCTTGCAGCCCAGAAAGCCAATCATATCCGAAGATGTATCAGGAAAAAAACATGGCCAGCACGTCAAGGGAAGTGATTCTCACCCTCTACTTTGCACTGATGTGACCTTCACCTGTTGAGACATCCAGCTCTAGAGCCCTCAGCATGGGAAGGACACGGGCTTGACAGGATGGGTCCAGAGGAAGGCCACAAAAATCAGAGGGCTGGAGCACTTCTCCTGTGAGGACATGCTGAGAGGGAAGACTTTTAGCATTTAGAAGGAAGGATGGGAACTTTTTAGCAGGATCAGTAGGTATGGGACAAAAACCAAAACAGGATTGTTTCAGACTAAATAGAAGTAAGAAAATTTTTACAATGAGGATGGTGAAATACTGGCACATGTTGTCCAGTATTGTCCAGAGTGGTGGTAGATGTCCTGTCTCTGGAATTTTTCAAGGTCAGGACTTACATGGAGCTGGTGCAAGGTAGCTCTAAGCAGCCTAACCTACTTGAAGACGTCCCTTTTTGCTAGGGATGTGTGACTAGGTGACCTTTACAGGTACCATTCTATGATTCTTTATAAAACTGGGGTAGTGGCTCCTGTCTGAGTTATCTGTAGAAGAGCTGATCACCAGGTTTTATAGGCTTGCACTTCAGTGACCACTTCTAATGCTCCAATTACACACTGAAGGTGTGAACACTGCTTGTGTAATACCGGTTACATGAAGCTCCACCCATACCACATAACATTATTGCTTTTGCAGTGCACAACAGGAAGTAAAATGTCACAATATTAAAGAACCTCTGATCTGTGCTCCTGATTGTATTTCACAGCTCTATGTGAGTTGCAACAGTTGCTCCTGGTTGTTGTTTATTCTTCCTGGTTCCACCTTTCTCAAGGTGGAAGAATAAAAGACCCTTGGCTTAGTTTGCAGTTCTCCTTGCTTCCATTTATTTCTTTGAACAGGCAGGAGTAAGGCAGGAATAATTATCTGGAGAGATGAAGGCAGGTCTCTTTCCCTTTTTCTGCTCCTTTACTCATGTCTTACTCCTCATCTACCTGGAATAAAAGGTCTCATTGGCATCAGCTACACATATGCTGCTGAACAGCCTGGTGGATGGGCAGCTGCTGATCTAGTGGCTCTCCCACCCAGCCAGCATCAGCCAAAAGCTTGGGGTTTTTTCCTTCCTTTTCACCAAATGTTGTGCATAGCATGAAGCAACATTTTTTCCTGAATGTTTCTCCGTTTTCTTTCTGTGGCTGAGCGCAAGACCCATCAATGTTAATGTTACAAAATAGTCACTAATTCTTTGCAGCCAATTTCTAAAGTTGGCAAACTTAGCCTTTATAAATTCTTGAATTTCAGAGAGAATCTCAGTAAGAGATGAGCTATAAACTCAGCACCTAAAATGAGAAATCCTGGTTTATTCTGTGGAATAAATGATCTTGAGAGACACATAGGTTAAAAGGTAATAAAATAAATGGGGAACAGATCTGAAAACTCATATTTTCTAACGCAAGCTTGCTAACTGAAAGGATTCACAGATTTTTTCATTGATTTCTTTAAAGTCTGACATACCTGGAAAGAGCTACATTCCAATTTGATTTTGGCTGCTTCTTACTTCTTAGGTAATTTTATGGAAAAAAAACCCCACGGTGTATTGTATAGATATATTTGTCCTCCAGCTACAGGGCCCAGGAAACTAGTGTTTGAATTCTATTTCTTACACTCCTCAGTATTAATAATATTATTCAAGAAAGAAGATAGGAACTGCCAGCTATTGCGATTGTGGTTGCTGATATATTTTAGGGGAAAATCCTATTTTCAGTTGTAATTTCCAGCCTATATGACTCTAGATAAATACTGAGCTGAAATCATATTGAATAAATTTTGGAAAATTTCTCATGATGTTTTAAATCTATAGCTGCTGCTGAGGCTAGAAAATGTATATCCAGTTGCATATATTTGTGCATATTTAGTGTCTCTATTTTCTTAGGAGCTCTTCTTTCTCTCTGCTTTTGAACTGTGCTAGGATTTTGGTAGAGGAAGGTGTCTCAGTGTTAGGAATGTGTTTTTTCCTGTTTTTATAGGAACTGAAGTTGATGGCTGTGGAAGAAGGGAGGGAAGCTGAAGGCTTTTTGAGTCAGGGCCTGGCCAAGCAAGGAAACCAGAACTATGAGTCAGATGGGAGGAGACTGGAGCTAGCTGGACTTAGAAAGTGGGTTAGGAACAGTTGGAGAGAGATGGCAAGATCACCAAGGATGTGACACTGTATGGCACCTCTGCGTCATCAGAGCTGGGAAGGGTTTGGGGTGTCAGTGACAGGGTTACAAGCACTACAGGGCTAGTATATGGCAGAGCTACCTTCTTCTGCCTTGATATGGTCTTTAACCACATGATTTCCTACTGTTTCCTTCAGCAAGCCCCCACCTCATTCACTGCACAGAGTGGATGTTATTCATGTGCCTCATTCTCATTATTCAGTGTAATGGCCCTACATCCTATTTACTGCTCACTATTCAAACCCTGTTCCAAAGATAGAATAATTAATTTCCTCATGGGCTGTTCCTCGTGGGCACTCATCATTACAGTACTTCATAAATAGTAATTCATTCATTTTCACAACACTCATGTGAGAGGTAGGTTGGTGCTATTCCCATTTTTCAAATGGGGAACTGAGGCAACCAGACTTTAACTAATGCCAGTATTCACACTAATTATAGGTGGCCTAGGAAAGTCACTACATTCTGGTTAGTTAGAGTGCTTGGCATTGCAGTGCCATGTATATTCTCAGTTCCCAGCTCAGATAGTTGTGTATTGTACTCGTAAAGGCAGACTGCTGCAGTTTCAAGTCGAATGTTCACAAAACATAGTAAATGACCACAAAACAACAGCTTGGTCTTGGTCATCACACAGCATTGCAGGTGAGGAAGGGGCAAGGACAGAAGTCTCTGTGTAGGATGGTATTCCAACAAATCAAATAGGAAGGGATACCTTTCTCTTCCTGCACACTTCATCCAAGCTTTTCCTAACCGCTGCTCTTCCTAACTGATGATCAGAGAAGTCCAGCCACATTGTACTGAAGACAAACAAGAAATGGAAAGCAATTTAGGGCTGCACAAGTAATTTTAATTGTTCCCACGCTTTGAAAGCTTTATCACATGTTACTAGACTTAAAAGTTTCTCCCTCTGTATATACTGCATCTTTCTCTAAAAAGATAATCAGAAAATGCCACAGAAGTACCATCATTGTGGCTCAGCAACAGAACTGAAATATTCAGTCTCACAGTGCTGATCTCAACCACTCAAGATAGGACAAGGCAGCAAAGGCTATTCTGTACACACAGCAGTGCTTTTAGGGAATGAGGCACACTTTTTGAATGGGTGCGTAAGAGATGACCTCACATGCCAGGGGTCTGTCCCATGTCCTGGACGCAAGCATCCAGTGGCCTCTTCTATCACCTTCCAGCCTTGTCCAATTCTATGACTGAGTATTCCAGTCCCTCCTCCTTGAACCACCACTCTAAGTTTTTCTCACTGTTTCTCTCACCTGCATCCTGCTTTTTGCCCACCACAGTTTCAGTACCATTCTCTTGCTCCTCTTCCTGGCTTCAATCCTCCTCCAATCACATGAGACCGTGAGTCACAAACCGGCTTCCCTGGATTCCTTTTCCAAGATCCTTGTCCCTTCATATATGTTCTTCTCACCAGGCCTGGATGACAGTTTTTCTTCCACACTCCTAAGTCATTGACATCTAATCTCCCCTCTCCTTCAGTCTCACATCCCATGCCTGAACATGCAGTCACAGAATTTGGGACCAGCAACAGCGGGGTAAGCACTGCCCAGAGCCTGTAGCCTGGAGACTACTGTGTGCTTGGTACAGACAGAGGCTTTGGAGGACATAGCTGCCAAATTCCTGAGAAGTATCTACTAAACTTGAGCAGAGACTAAAGATTTGGACAAAGTTGGTCTGTTTTCACATTCTTGTAGGTCCTTTTCTATGCCAAATATAATGTCAGTGCTCCAAGGGTTGGATATATTAAAATTAATCGATTAAACAGTAGGATAGAGGTTTTTATTTTTTAATGTGAGCAAAATAATATATTTTCTATAATCTTGTTCTTGGAAATTGCTGAACTATTTTTGCAAAAATTTTAGAACAACAAATAAATCAAAGTGAGGCAGGCATCCAGCATGGGGAATTTTAGTTGAACACTTAAAGTCTGGCACAGTTATATGCGACTGAAAAAAGGGTTTTATAATGGGAAGTGTCAAGCATTAAGTATAGGTGGCACTTCCAACTCCGCCTATAATACAGATTGGATTAGATGCCTAGTTTTGTTCCCAGGGCATTCTGGATTAAACAAACTGACTCACAGTGGACTAGGAAGAGGTTCTTATTTTTCTCAGGTTAATACATTTGTATGGAATTTTTGTCCTTAAAAGAAAGAAAGAAGAAAAACAACACGAAAACATGTCATTTATCTAGAAGATTTATTTATTTACTGTTATTGTCAAGGAATGCATAATTTGCTGACAATATGGAATGGATGATTATAGCAACCATTTTTATGAGAGTCTTATAAAAAGAGAGGCTTAATAATAACATGTTAACAATTATACTTTAAAAATGAGTCAGCTACAGAGAAAATAAGACAAAGGCAAAAAGAAAAAAAGAAAAACCTTTCAGAGCAAAATGTTTTATTTCCATTTATTTCCAATGCTTTGCAGATGTGTGTGGGGCAAGTAGGAGGCTAATATATCTCACTTTAGCAGTACTAATTGTTTGCATTATCACAATAATCAAATGCAACCATATTAATCTCTGTGGTTATTAACTTGATTTTTACACATTAAGATTTAGATTTAATCCCCTGGGACCATCTATTAATGCTTTTAAAGTTGAAGGGTTTCAACAGTTTTAAGGTTTTTTTCCCCTCTTTTAGCTGCAGGCAGTAAAATTTGAACGTGTGTGGAGTTTTGTATTTTGCATTCCTGTGGGATTTTCAGAGACACTGCTGTCAAGGACCATGAATCATGTTAATACATAGCAACCTCTACAGCTATTAAAATGTCTGCAATAATGTGATTATTTTAAAACGGAAAAACTAATATCATATGTATTACTTAAAGATCAACCTTTTTTTTTTTTTCTTTTCCAAGTTGTTGGAAAAGGCTTCTTTAGGGAGGGGGGATGGAAATATTAGTAGGAGTCACTAAAATGTGAAATGTCTAATCCACTGAGAAGAGAAACTTTAGTTCCTTTTCAAAAACACATCCTTACTGAGCTTATAGCAGACGAAGCACAAAAAAAAGCCAAAAAATCATGATCAGAAAGCATGAAGAGCTATGTTATTTTTTTAGTCAAATCACAGTTGCACCAACCTGCTGGAATAGTGTCTGGTTTCATGCTTTCATGGCCACTGAGTGATGATACCCAAGCAGAAAAACTGGGCATGGGGGTGTTTTTACAGAATATTAATGTTGAATGCAGTGCTGGGATCGAATAATGACACGAACTGGATCAAAAGTTTTTTCAAGCTAAATGTATCAGATACATAATTTGCACTTATATAAGCAAGAAAATACAGTAATGTGACCCCAGGAAAGGAAATAAGAATGTGTCTTGGATTATATTACGGCTCAATTCTTCAAATATTAACTGGAAAGACAGAAACAGTGCAATGCTCATTTTGACAAGAAAGAATATAATTTCTCAGGTCATGTATTGTGATTGTAGTTGATTGTGCGTATCCTTGTCTCCTTCCCTCAGAAAATTCTCCTTTGGCTTGCTGGGCAGCCTTCAAGCAGCCACCCCTCAACTTCATATCTCCAAGAGAGTGTAAAATCATGAAAAATTCTATAGCTTCTCTGTCTTTTCTGTATCTGCATTCCTGAAGGTGCCATGGCCCTCTCCTCTATCAAATATTCATCATTCAAGATTTTAGAGTTTGTGCTTGAATGAAGCACCACATAAGACAAAATGGTCCCTGTTCCAAAGCAACCAAAAAACACTATGGGTGGCCTGTAATAATTTTATTAGGTAGGAGTTTAGGCAGTGCCTAAATTTAGTTTGAGTGATGTTTTACATAGTGTTAAACAGGTCTGAAAGATGGAGTGCTGGCTTTCCAGTACACAAGTGAGCAAACACAATGTGACATATTTTATTGGGCACTTAGAAGGGCACTGTCAAAAAAGAAAGGACTTAAATGTCCTTGTTCAAGGTCAGGTGGCCTCCTCAGACAAGCATTTTGGCCAGCTAGTTATTGGCACCACACCAAATAATTTTAGATTATGGAATATAGTCTTTCCATTAGCATTGTTTTAAATTGCACTTTCTGTTTTGTAAAATCAAAAAGGAAATTTCATAGGGAAAAGAAGTCTCGCATTCATGCAACATTAATGTTTAGGGAATAATGTGGTGTTTTGCCATGTTAAAAGAATTATTACAAACCCTTCATTGAGAAGCTCTAGAGATCTCATACTTTAGAAAAGAGACTTGATAATTGGATGTGCAGAAGGGGGAAGGGAGTTGTATGGGGAGGGTGTCACTTTTGGTGACAGCAATGAGCCTTTTTTTTGTTCTTGCAAGAAAAAGACCCTGAACTGGACAAATTGGGAGTCTTTGAAAAATCTGAGGTTAGTGTGGGGCAGGTAACTGGAGCTCAAGGAGGGCACTTGGCATTCTTGAGCAGGATCGAAAAACCATGAGCTCATGTACATACAGAAAGAGGAAAATAATATTTGCACTTGTCACTTCCAGCAAGTACATCTTTTTACTTGCATTTCTCTTTTTTACATAACCTGAGCACCCCAAAAATCTTGAATAACATCAATAAATATGGGCCAGCTTGCATCTTCTAAATCTTCATGTAGAGGTGATCTCTTTTACCAGAATCACAAAAGTTGTGGCAATGCTCCCCCCCTCTCCTGGCTTCACCAGCTTCTGTGAACAATGAGGCCAAGCTCCCTAGGCACCAGGGTGAGGGGTCACGGCATCCCACCGAGCTGCCAGATTTGGGGGCAGATCCCACGGCCTCTACCACACTGAGCCAAAAGCAGGTCTTCTCTTGTGCTCTGCAATCTTGGCAGGGAATCTCAACAAGAGTAGCCTCAGAGGGATTTCTTCCTCAAAACTCACCTTTCACAACCTTTTTTTTCCTTCTTCTTTTTTCTCTCTTTCTTTCTTCTTTTTTCTTTTTTTCTTTTTCACATAGAAAGGGACAAGACCATACAGAAAATTAACTGCGCTGTCTTACAGGTCACGTGTGTAAGAGGCTCTGAGCATTTGTGCACTGGGTCATTGTTGGATTTTACAGCAGTTGCTTTTATCCTTGGAACTGAAGCTGCCACATATTTAAATATACCTGCTGCTTTTGTAAACCCGGAGGACTGGGCAGAAGAACTGATCTAGTCTCTCAGCTCCACTGAAATATCTTGGACTTAAAGTGCAGATCTGAGTGACAGACTTAAAAAATAGAAACAGAAAACATAAACATGTGTAGGCAATATCTATGATTCCATTTTACAAAGCATTTTACATGTGTGAAAATACCTCACTGTCTTGAAAAGGTGAGAACTTTGGGGCTCAAATCAATGACAGAATTTAAGGGGACTTAAAAGGAAAAACACGGCTATAGAAATGCATTTGAAAGAAGAATGGTAAAAAAAGGCTATGCCAACATTTTCCTGAATGATAGCAGAGATGTGTGCTAAAGAATAGGTGTTGACAGAAAAGAAACACAGCCCTTTAATAAAAGAGGTGGGCAGGCAGACATATGAACTGCTGAAATTTCAGCATTTCAGAGTCCTGTGGGTAGAGAGGACTGGAACACAGGAAAAACGAGTAGAAAAGATCTTAGGAAATCCTCACCTTCTAAAATTCTTGATTGTTCTAGATGCCATTTCACTGGAGAAAAGAAACAATTTTATATACTTTTATGAATTATAAAGAAAAAAAAAAGAAGACGTGAGGAAAATAAGGAGGGAAAGACATATTAATGCTTTGGTTTCCCTTTCAGATATCCCCTGCACTATATCACAATAAATCTTGCATCTTGCTGCTCAGCTGAGGGCTCTGCTGCAACATTCCTTGGTCGCTTTGTTTCAGTGTGCTGTTTGCATTGAATTTGAGGAGTCTTTACGCAGTCACAGCAAAGCCTTAATATTTCCTCACTATTTCCTAGCCAAGCATGATCCAAAACACACTTTCATGGGGGGAGGTACTGAGGAAGCACTGCTTTGGGTAGCTGTGACTCCCTGAGTCTGACAGCCTCTTGATGGCTGCTAATAGCAGTGGAGTGAATGTGTGTAGTCTACTTGCACGGCTTGTGATGTGTTTTTGATTTCCTGCCTTGGAAACACGTTTTGGCTGGAAAACAAGGGAGGCATCTGATTCTCTTTCTTGCCATACACATATCAGGAAATTGTTACTCATGTACCCTGTTCACATTAGGTAATTGGGCTGCTAATATGTAGGAAGAGATTCGTGCTTTTGGGCTATTCAGTTGTTGCAAGTACAGGGATGAAAATTCTGATTGCTTGAAGAATGTGAACTCCGTGTGATTCTGTCCTCATGTAGGCTTTCTAAAGGGTGCTAATTTCCACAAACTATGCTTTATTTGTCTTTCTCTTAGCTACTTCTTTCAATGCCTTTATTCTCCAGGGGTCATGTCATTGTCTTCTGAAATCTTGAACAATCTTGCTTACATGTGAAAAGTGGCTTTTTATGAAATGCACAGTTTCAGAAATTAAAGCTTATGAAGGCACCTTTTTCTTCCTGGGCAGTAAATTGGTTGTGATAATTTCCACAGCTTTTTCTCTTTTCAGTTCCCTCTACATAAAAATAGTGGAAAGAGATAACATCAAATTAAGAAAAAGTATTGTTGAATGCTAATTCAGAGATTAACAGACATCTTAATACATGCCCTAAGATTCTCATGTTTTTACTGTGTTACACCCTTTTAGGTTGTTTAAGTCTTATTTCCACAATAAGATTCTCTTTTGAATGGGTCTTTCTTGAAATTTTGCTGACCAGAAATAGAAGGTTTTTAGACAAATTCTTAAAATTCCTTGATTCTGCAGCAAGATGCAGGTTTTATCAACAGTCTCCAAGAGGACAAGGGGCTTTGCAGAGCTACAGGAAGCCAAGTGCCTCAACCCCTTGTTGGATCAGAGCCTCTATCAAAAGAAAATATGGATCCATATTTGTGTTGTTTGAGAGTTTTATTTCTGATGCAAGAGAGGAAGAAAGTGATCAGATTTTGATGAAGATGTGAATGCTTCTGCACACTATCATGTGATAAAAATAGACAAGAATCAGTTTCTGTCACTTATTTCAGGGTTTGACCATGACAAAATACATGTTTCCATCAACATCATTCATCCAAATATTGTCCAATAAATGCCACAGGTCTTTCAAAGGCTTTAAGGAAGGTTGTCCACCTTACACAAAAGCTCAGTCTCTTTGCTTCTTCAGGAGAGAAAATTTAGCTCACAATAAAACTTGGAGAACACACTGTTATGTTGAGTTCTTCGAGATAAAAAGATATTTTGAAACATACAGTTCATCCTGGCATCCTGACAATACGGTTTAGATTGTAAAAAGCCACTAAAATGCATTGAAACAATCATGATGATGATCCGTTTTTGTCCTAAAGAGAAATGGCTAATGGATGATACATATCACTGACCAGCTTTTAAATTCACGAACTCTGCCTCTGGATTTCTCTCTGTTAAAAGACATTTAAGCAAGTGATCCTTCTTTTTAACATCCAAAGCCCTTAGAATATTGTCTTCATGGATACACTTCAGAGTTCAGCTAAAAGATCATATTGCTTTAAAATGGGCATAGTAAAACCAAGCACGCCTGGAGGAGAATTTGTAAGCACAATTATGTTTGCCGTAGAGTTGCTAGGTCAGTGGGCGGTATACGATGCACCCATCCTTCTAGGAGCAGTAGGATTTCCTGCTGTTTTTTTCAGTAGTGACCTAGAAGGAGGTTAATGATTCCAAAGAATGACTTTTCCCTTAGGGAAAATTTAATCTTCTGACCTTTTTCTCTATCTGTCCATTCCTTTTAAGTCACAAACCCCCTTCATTTAGCTTACATCAAGCTGTTTTATTTTCTTCAAAAACATGGTTGAAGTGATTGCTTTTGCTTTCATTTAACCCTTGAACTGGATGCATTTCCAAACTAAATAATTGCCCAGAATATGGAGTTGCTTGTAAGCCTTTCTTTCAGATTTCTATATTTGTCTTAAATGTGATTGTCAACCCTCAGAATCACTTTGACAACTGACTAACTTCGAAAATGCGTGCCTTTAATGTACTCTTGCAATCATCTCCAAGAGTTGCTTTAGAAAAGGAACATGACAGGAATAAAGCAGCTACTGGCATTTTTTTTTTCTTTTCTTTTTTTTTTTTTCTTTAGTTCTGTCAAAATGCTGATAGAACCAGACTACTACAGAAGGAAATTTTATTTAAAATACATTCACCAAGACCATCATGCCATTTTGGGGATTATATTCGAGTTTGTGAAAAACATCAGCATTGCACAGTCAAACTGTTGGAGTGTTTTGCTTTGTCGGAACTGTGCAGACACTATTGAATCAAATCTGTTGTCAGAATACTATAAAATAAAATTGTAATTATTTTGTTATTCTCCAAGGTGTTGACTCTTGGGTGCAAGGAGTTCTGGAGGGTAACTGGAAACAGACACTGCTTTGTGCTCAGAGCTGTCAACTTCCTTTTGCTCTGCAGCAGATACTGATTTTGTCTGTATTGTATTACACATGATTATTGCCAACATAATAATTCATGAATATTCCTTCATTTTCAGAATTATAATTAATGCTAGATTTTGACATTATGACAAAGTAGGGTGGCTTGGCAGCAGAAACATTCAGCCCTAAGCACAAAGGAATTGCCATATTGGAGCAGACCAGTGGTCCATCTAGTCTGTATGTCTCTGTCTCTCATACTGGCCAAAGCCTGAGGCTGCCGAGGAAGGCACACCCCCCCTTAATGCACCTAATTGCAACACTATACCACAGAGGGAAATTTCTTTTCGACCCCAGCTGGTGATCAGCTTATGCCCTGAAGTATGAGGATTGATAGCCCTTATAATTTTTATTCTGGCTAGTGTGGCTGCAGATGCTATACTTAATCAAATAAACGTCTAATATTTTGCTGAAGCTAAGTAAGGGCTAAATACTCTCATCTCTCTGGAAAAAATCCCAAGGAAGGAAAAAGTGCTGAGAAATTCCACAAGGAGAATCACATCGAGTTCCCACTGCTTTCTCCCCTCTCAGGGGAGTAGAGTCTGCATGCTTGTGGAGAGGCTGGCAGGACTGCAAAGGATGTCAAGCAGTGCAGTCCTGGGCTTCACAGGAGAGCTGGGCTCCAAGTTTGGCTGCTTTTTCCTCCTCCCTCATTCTGTCCCTTAGCCTGGACTGAGAGGGCTCTTCAGATTGAGGTCTGAAAGTCAGGGACTCCTACAGCAGCAATTATTTGGATTTCTGTCTGAAATAAAGTAATAGTTTTAGGGGAGAAATAGTGTGGCTTAGAAGGGCTGTTTCTCAGGTCTTCCTCTGCAATCTGAGATGCCTTTTCATCAGACCTGCATGTCACTGGCCATGTGCCCTTTGTGTGGAGGAGCAGCTCATGAGTCTCAGGGAACCCTAGGACATGACAAAGATTTAGTCCTCCTCCTTTCACTTGCTTTTGGTTTTGTTTTCCAATCTTTTATTCCCTCCTTTTCTCTTTCCTTTTTTTCTGAAGCAATTGCCCCAAAGCTGTTTTTCTCAATCATGTGCAGCAGTAATAGCTCCCACAATTTAACTACATATGCTGATAAGAAAAAAGAATCCCCACATATTCTTTTAAATATGTTTCCCACTTATTTTTGTTAAGCGGACAGAGAGGAGCACCTGAGCTCTTCTGTATCAACTGAAATTTGATGTGGTCTTAAAACTCCTCATCTTCTTCATGCTTCTAAATTAAATTATATCTTCCTTTAAATCTGCTGTCTAACTCGGTCCTGTCCCCTGTTAAATTAATCATATTTACTGCATTCCTCTGTATATTTCATTGGTTTGCTGTGTCTTGCCTATAATCCACAGACTAAAATACAACAGCATGTCCAGAAACGCAGCTTTATCTCATGAAANTTCATTGGTTTGCTGTGTCTTGCCTATAATCCACAGACTAAAATACAACAGCATGTCCAGAAACGCAGCTTTATCTCATGAAATCACATAGTAATAGTTTATGTTTAACCATCTTTCTTATTCTTTGTGTATCTGAGTGTCTTCTCTGGTTTTGTATGTTTTTCTAAGCACCTCTAATATATCAGGTAGCATTTTTCAGTGAATGATGCCTAGATTTTCCCATGCTAATTAATAGCCACCAGTCCATGAAAATATTTTTCAACACATCCTTCTTGGCATTAGTCTGTTTAATGTTAAATGCCATCATACCACCATTTTAACCTATTTCACTGGCTTGCTCTGGAATTTATTCAAGTTTTGCTTAAGTTCAGTCAACTTAATAAATGGCCAAAAATATTCCTGTGAATTTTCCTGTTTAGAGCAATGGGTATTTGGTCTAAATTCCAGAAAGCAGGCTGTGATCCTTGTAGGGAAAACAAGTTTTACCATCTTTATTTCAGAGAGTTTTTTTTAAAGATTGCTAATGAATAAGTTGAACAAAACCATCTTGATTGTCACTATTGATCCCAGGGGCAATTCAGAGTTAACTACTTTCTCTGCTTCAAATGACCACCGATTCTTCTCTGCAGTATCTAGAGAAGAGGATGCTGTTTAGTCACCTAAATGCAGCTCTGGACTAAAGTCCTTGTTCTGATACAACTTAATTCTGTAACTCCAGGTAAGTTACTTGATCTCTAATATAACAAGCTCATTAGGAAGCTGTAGTAATCTGCCAGGGTTTATAGATTGTTTTTAGGGGGAAAATTTTTAATTGTCCTGACATTTCATTACTTGTTTTACATTTTTATCGTGTTTTTACTCTCATTGCTGGACTTCAATTCTGGAGTTCTTATGCTTTTTTTTTTTTTTGGAGGGATGTTACCAAAAGATTTTGGAAACACTAAATAAATTGTATCTTCTGGTTCTACTTAATGGACTACTTAACCCTTTCCTGTAGCTATGGGAGGGGTGAGAGAATACAGGCAGAAGCATCATAGCTTTTTCTTATTATCTGTGTGCCTATTATTTTTGCCAATTCTCCAAATAGTTTCCTAGTACTACAGTAAGATCTACAGGTTTATAATTCCCAGGATCATCATTAGCACCTTTTTAAGAGATGGGTACAACCTTGGCCACTCTCCAGTACTCTGGTACAGTAGCTGTTTTTAATGATAAATTACATATTTTGTTAGCAGCTCACTTGCTTTGGTCCTTGATTCCTTCAGAGCTCTCAGATGAATACCATCTGGTCCTACTGATTGATTGCAGTTTAATTTCTCGGGTTGATCCATCACTTTTCTGATATTCCTATTTCTGACAGCATCTCACTTTTGACACCTAAAAAGAATAAAGCCTGTGTGGTGCATCCTTTTTCCTAAAGAACAGTGGGAAGAAGCTGTTTGGTTCCTTTTCTATTATTTGCATAAGCAAAAATAAACTGACAGTAAATAATCTTTTTGCTTGCTTCTTTACAAAATATCCTGAAGACATAACAGATATTGTTAGGGATGACAGAAGCCCAGAATTTCAAGTTCATTTATACTTTTTACTGGTAGCAAATTGTACTTTTCAGCATTGAGTCACTGTGGATCATTATGGAAAATCTGCCAAGGAGAGCATATGTAGTATTTTTGGGGATTTCAGTGCTACTTGTTATAGCTGAGCAGAAGAATAAAGATGTGTTTGTGTAACCTATAGTACTAGAATCTAGAAAAGAATACAGAATTGAAAGGCAAACTTCTGCAATAGAATAGCTTGCTGACAAGCAAGACGATACAGAAAAATGAAAGTATTACCATACTTACATGAAAATATAGCAAGAAAGAAAGGCATCATAATTAGCATCAATTGGTAGAATATTTCTCAACTCTGCTTATGTCTCTATGCTCCTCCCTACTCTCCCCATGTACTTATACAAATCTCTTCTCTCTCTGCCTTTATTATTCAGAGTGCTGTCTGTCTAATTTACACTGTAAGCTCCTCTGGTAGGGACCTTGTCTTTTCACATGTCCATAATGTTAAATACATGCCAGTCGAACTGTTGAAATTATAATAACTGAGGCTGTTTTTTTTTTTTATTCGTTCATTCATTCATTCTTGCTTTTAAAAAACTGATAAGTTAAAATAAAAGGTATTAATTAGTTTAAAACAGACCTCAGAGGGAGTCCCAGAAAAAGTGACCTTTTGAGCTACAACTGAACTAGCCAACTTTATTGTGTCTTGAGGTCAAGTCTCCTATTTCACATGACTTGAGGCTCTTTGCCTGCACACTATCCTGCAGTAAAACCACACAGAGAGTTATGATCAAGAAGACTTTACACTTCAGACATCAAGTGAGAAATAGCAACAAGATTCAATTCAATCTGAGCTGAAATAAATCCAGAATCAGGCTCAGGAATGCAATGGAAAATTCTTAAAAGATCAGAGATGAGATTAAAATACAACAAAAACAACAAAAAACCCTATAAGACTGGCTAATGCAAAGTGAGAACACTGGACTGAGTTTGAGTGGGCTGGACCCTACAATTATAATTTTGTCATCACAGTTTGAAATCTATTAAAGGGATTTATGTTTTGCAGCTGACATTTAAAATTGGGGATTTATTGGACTGGGAATGAATATTTCTTCTGCAATTATTTTTTGGAGGTCATATTCCATAAACTGCTATTTTTCTGTTTAATCTACTGCAGCAAGATTTTATATCACTAGAACATTTGAATAATATAAATACAAAACCCAATTTATTCATTGTAAAGATAGTCCCATCATGAAATTGCTGTTGAGTGCATCACATAACATTTTCACTAGGTACCTAATATTTCCCATTTGCACATGTGATTAGGCTGGAGCAAGCAAAAGTGAGTAACATCTGATACTATATAACTCATACAGCAGTAACAAATGGAGAGTTTTAATTTAAGGTTTTTTACTTCTCTTACATGCTGGCTTTTTAAATTTGCTTTTTGGAAATTTACACATGCCTTTCTGTACTTTGCTAGAAGCCTAAAAAAAGCTGCATGACTTTTTCATTCTTGTGCTTTTGCAGAGATGGATTAAATTTTACTGCAGTTGATTTTTACTTTTTAATTCTTGAACTGAAATTAATTATTTGGAAAAAGAAGGGTATTTTTCAAATTAGGACAGTAATGAATTTAAGACGGTTGCTTTCCCTTACCATTATTCTAACACAGCTTCTCAAAAAAAAAAAAAAGAAAGAAAGAAAAAAGATCACATAATCGTATTTACACAACTCCTACTTAGCTGACTTCTGTGTTGGAGCATACATAGCAGCAGGAAAGAAAATCAAGATACAGAAATCAGAAACAGAAATATGATTTCTTTAAGGGCGGCTCTACCATTAAGAAACAGACCCAGAGAAATCAGATGTCATTAGTGCCTGGGAACCTTGGGCTGTTATTTGTGCAGGTTTTACTGCGAAATGTAGTAGACCCCATGCTACAGGTCATCTTTGCAAAGACACTATGTTCAACTGTAACTTCATTTTTCCTGGCTCCAACTTAAAACTGTTGCATGTTTCTTCCACAGAGGGAGTGAGAAAGGATAGCTGGCACAGTCTAAAAATATTTTAAGAAGTCAGTGTATACTGCCGGCTCCAGCTTGATTTTCTTATGCGACACAGGAATAAAGGGGAGCTACAGATGGGACTGGTCTGAGAGGGCTTCATACAGCCTTGCTGTTCATTGCATCTGCATGCCTAGGAAACTTCAGGGAATAGTGTTTCTTACTTTAGCAAAAGAGTAACAGCTGAACCAAAGGAAAAAAAAAAAGAAAAACAAACAAAACAAAAAAAAACCCCAAAACAAAACAAGAAAAAAAATGCAAGCACCTGGTTGTTTTGTGCCTCTCTGTGGTGGGGAAGGGGGCAGGGGAGAGAGAGAGAAGGGGGGAAGAAGACAATATAAATATGTTTCTATTGGCCAAATCAGTGTGGGGAAGCCAGTTTTTGAGCAAGAACTGTAATAGAAGCGCAGATGGAAGAGCTGTTAGAGATGTAGGGTGAACACATATGGGAGTGAGAAAAGTAGGGAGAAGACTGAGGGTGACCACCAAGTGCTAAATTCTTTAGAAAAGCAGGCTGCTTTTCTGGTTTGCTCCAGAAGTCTGTTTTCATTCATGCAGAAGCATAGGTGTAGATTTTATCAGGACTTTGGGCTGGAGCACCCGCAGCTGTGGATTACAGATGCTTCCTGTCATGTATAAACACAATCATTATGTGAAAGCATGGCACCCACACAGCTACCTAAACAGCCATTCCCCTGGACTGAAGCGCTTTGTTCTCTTTGGAGTTATTTTTATGACTATGAGCAGGACTCTACCCAAAAGTTACTAGCAGCAGCCGTGTTTCTTATGTCAATTAAATGGATTTTGTTACTTGTAAAATACATGTCCAAACATAACTCCATTCTTCAATCACAAAGTATGTTTTCTTAACACAGGGTGATACATAGTGACACTTGTTTGACTGACAGCATGAACGTAAACTATAGTAAATACCACCTGTAACTTTGAAACTGGCAAAGCTCGGTTAATAAAAATAAGAATGTCGGGAAAAATAAATTTAAAAGAATCACAGGCTTTTGCATTACGCTGCTACTTTTAAATAGCAGATTCCAGCACGGAAATAAGTTAACTCTGTGAAAGGACTTGGTGTGGGTTAACGATGCTGTGTGTTAAATGTCTACGCCTCTTTCTCTTTCCAAGAGGGGCAAGATGGCTTTGATTTCCAAATGCAGAGCAACCCTTTCTCCTCACCGCGCTTTAGATACTGAGGCAGTTAATCATCCTGCTTAATTTATATTAAACCTCTATACAGCAAAAACGTAGGTCCCAGCAGTTCTTAAGGTCCTCTGTTCATAGCTTCTGATGTGCTGTATGTCATGTATATTCCCTCCAATCAATTAGTAAATAAATAAACACCCTTGCTCCGCAGAGTGAATCGCAGAGCTGGTTCTTGTCGGGAGGAGGGGAGTCTTAGTAAACAAAACTGTATCTGGAAAACAGTGCAATCAATTTTAGAAACAATTCTCCTGGTAATATTTTATTTAGTTACCGAGAGTAGCACATTTTCTTACCTCTCACAAAGAGCCTTAAAAAAGAAAAGTTATTTCAGGGGGTTTCCAGCCCGTAGTAATTTAAGCTGCTTAAAGTTTTAAAATAAAAGATGAGCGACTTGTAAAAAATACTGATTTTTAAATCATACTGGAAAATCCTTCATCACCAGACTCAAAAGAGACTTCCCCCCTCTCGGAAACAAAACAAAACTGCCTTTAAAGTTAATCCGTAATGAGTGAGACTTGGCAGGTCAGTTGCTTTACAAACAAAACCGCATCCAGCATCTCTAGGACAACACTGGGGGTAGGGTAGGGTGAGGAGGGAAGAGAAAAAGAAAGAGGGGGAAAAAAAGAAGACAAAAAGAGACGTCGGCAACAATGCAAGCCCAGCAATAAATCCCCTCTCGCCCGCTGCCTCTCAGCGCTGCCTGCCGCCTTCCCTCCCGTACATCCATCCTACCAGAAGGGGGACCTTTCCCACTCTCAGTCGCGGCTCTGCCGCCTTAATTTCTGAAGAGGAAAAAAAGAGAGCAGAAGAGAGACCCGAGAAATCCGCTGTGTAGCTCTAATAACATTACAGCGGCGGCGTGCATGTATGTGTGTGAGCGGGGCGGCGGCGGCGATTTATTCCAACCCTCCCCTTCTTTCTTCCCCTTTTCTTCTTCTTTTTTATTTTGTTTTTCTTTCTTTCTTTTTCGCCTCTTCCAAATTCTCTTTCTCCCCTTTCGTCCCTGCCTCTTCCCCCTCCTCTTCCTACTCCTCTCCCGCAGTCAGCGGCGGCTCCCGATCCGGGCGCTGGGCTCTGCCCGCCGCCTCCAGTCCGGGTCTTGGCGGCGCCCGCCGCCCTCCCCTCCTCCGCTCCCTCTCTCTCGCCTTTTAATCATGCCCCTCTGTCTGTGTGTGAGTGCAGGCAGGCTGACAATGATTTCCTCAGTGATTACGTACAGAGCGAGTCCCGGCGGGTTAGGGGCCCCCTCTGGAGCCATCCTGATGGCTTTGGGGGCCTTGCTTCCATTTTCCATTATTATGTGGACTACCGGAGCGACAGCGCAGTCCAAGACCTTGCAGGTTTGTGATGAGGAGGGAGCACACAGCACACTTCTCCTCCTCCTCCTCCCGCT
>VZTY01014172.1:81479-265833 GCA_013400935.1 Turnix velox | reverse complement strand
TCTGCTACAACGTCCCCTTCCTATGAATGCTCAATAAATGTGTTAAAGTTCACTTCAGCATTCCCAGTATTCACTTGATTTTAGAAGGACTATGAGCAGCCATCATCCAATTTGCATATTAGCCATAATTCCTGCCTATTCTTTGCCTGTTTTAAACACTAATCCACATGACTGTGATTTTTGTGGATTTCTCAAGAGTAGTGCTAACAATTTGAGAAATAAGTAAAAATATGTGTTTTGCCCCATCATCTATACACACTAGTGTTACAAGTCTGCCTTTCTTTCCTAAAATGAGATATTCTAAGGGAATTCAGGAGGAGGACAAGGACTGATTGGAATAATTTCATTAAACTGATAAACTTGCTGACTGTTAGTTTAGCATTGGCCATTTAATGGACTGACACACTTTTAATTGCCAGAAGATTGCTACAGAGGGTGAAAACTGTTCAGCATCTTCCTATCCTTGAAGAGTATCTGGTAAGTATATAGGTTAGTGGATACTGTTATGACAGCTTTGTAATCCAACCTTCCTCTCCAGAGAAGCTGTCTAGAGCCACATATGTTTCCTGTGTTATGAATCATAAAATACTCACTTGAACATACAAATTCTGGCCCATTCAGTGTTAATCTGGATTGGGTGTTAGCCAGCTGGGCATCTTTGTGGCTCTCTGTTTAGTCCTCTGCATTCTCTACAGCCTTCCATAAATACATACATGTACACACATACATTATGCTTAAAAATCTTAATTCACAAATTCTGGTATAAATCTTTTGAAGTTATTTTTTTAAGACCTCGTATGCTTCCGACCTTTGCATCTCCCTGAAAAATATTATTGGCTAACTGGCATACAACAGTAGATGCACACACGTTTTTCACATTAAGGAAAGTCAAACATTGGAACAGATTTTCCAGAGACGCTATGCTGTCTCCCTTTTTGGAGATTTTCAAGACCCAACTGGAATAAAAAGTCCTGAGTAACCTGGCCTGATCTCACGGCTGATGCTTCTTGGAGCAGGAGGCTGGACCGCAAACTTCCTGACAACCCTTCCAATTTCAGTTATCACATAATCTTCAGATTCTAGGAATATGCAGTGGACATATGTAGATAATATAAAAATTGGGGATTTTTTCAAAGAGCTTAGGGTCTTTTGCTATCAAATAATAGATAATCCCCATTCAGCCATCTTTGAATTCTTGATTGTATGAACCAATGAAAGCAATACAATATCCCATTTTTCCTTGAACTCACAATGTTTGTAATAATTTTAACAACTCAAAAAAAACAATAAAGTGAAAATACTTCTATTCAATGTGCTTAAAGATATGCATTAAAGTTATCTTATCCCCTGTGTCCTCCAAAAATACTGCAAAGGGAAAATGTTTCAGTCTTTCTAGTTCCCCTAACTGCAAATTCACATTTACATGTGAGTAAGGATGCATTCATAGAATAGAACCATAGAATGGTTTGGGTTTGAAGAGACCTTAAAGATCATCTAGTTCCAACCCCCCTGCCATGGGCAGGGACGTCCTGAACTAGATCAGGCTGCTCAGAGCCTCAGCAAGCCTGGCCTTGGATATCTCAATGGAGGAGGCATCCACATTAATTCTGGGAAATCTGTTCCAGCGTCTCACCACATTCATGTCCTCCCAGTTTGCCTCTACGCAGGTTCCACATACCCTTTTTTTTCCCCCTTCTCTTGCCTCTGCCCCACACCAACCCTTTTCCAGACCATTTTACCCCAAATCCCACACACCTGGGCTCCACTGGAGACTCTTCCCCTCTCCAGCTGTCCCAGATCAGCCCCCTCCACCCACTCTCCTATTTAACACCCTCTGTGGGATGCTCTGCCTGGTGTCTCTGCTGCTGGACATGCCACTGGTGAGTTGCATTTTCCAAGGGGATACGGTGGGAGGAGAAAGGCCTGGTTAGGCAGGGGGAGGGATAGGTGGGAGGAAGGTTCATGTCCTCGTGTTTCCATTTCTTGCCTTAATGCTCTGTAGGGTTTGCCTGAGGAAAGCAGGAGAGCTGTGTTTTGGCTTTTTCTTTCAGTTCAAGGTGCTGTGTGTGCAGTTTGCCCTGAGGATGTGATTTAGCCCAAGGATGGGAGAGCAGCAGCTTCATCCTCTGGAGTTGTGCTCCATGTCTTCCAGCTGAAGCACCAGGAAGAGCCCAATTCTCTGGAGGTTGAGTGACACAAAGGCCTCCTGAAGTACATTAGGTACATTATAGTGAATATCAGCATTGAGATTAGTGTTTTTCTGCCTTTCTGTATGGTCAAGGAGGTATTCTCATTCTATTCCCTTATTACAGATGATTAAAAAATTTTATTTAAAGATATTCTGATGAGGAAAATTTTTAAAAATTCTTCCCTGCAAATTATGAGGTTAACTCTTTGATTTTTTTTTTTTCTTGGTAGGGGAAGAATTAACTTTCTTGAGTACATGGCTACCAGATAATTTTAAGATTAGCTGTGCATGAAACAAAAAGATTAATTTATTGAAGCACTGGAGAATTTATCTGATATTTTGTGGGATTTTTGTCAGTGACCAAGTACTGATTTTCATAGTTAAAGAAGTACTTGTCTTTCCTTCTACACAGTGTTTTTTTCTGTATTAAGGCCTAATACTTTGATTTAATACAAATTTTTGATAGTGAGACACTTCCAGTTCAAGGAAAGGTGAAAAAAAAAAAATTGGATCCTCTGTTTACTGGCTGTAGAATTATTCCCCAAAAGTGTTGCTCTTCTGACCCTTAGATGTCAGGCACTGCAACTTCCTGTGCTCTTATATCCTGTAGTTGCATTTCCCCTATTTTTCCTGTCCCTTGATTCAGAATCAAGGTGTACCTGTTAACACAGTTGGGCAAAAGCAGAGAATACAAACCAGAGACAAACTGGAACAAAAGAATGGTGAATACAAAAAAGAATTAACATCTGGTGATCTTTCCTTGGTTTAACTGTGTTCATTGTGTCCTGAGAGTGTCACCTGCCAGCTCTAGATACCGGTAGCATACAACTCCCACTGATTCCCTTACAAAAGACACTTAATGCCTCTTGTAGCACTTCTGCTGTATTCCCCACTGTTCCTGGGTTCTTCTTTCTTGCCTTCCTTCTTTTTGTTCCTTTCCATGGTCCTACAAGGACAGGATTTTTCTCCCCTCTCAGTTTATGACTCAGAGTTCACACCCTTTTCATCCTCCCTCTCTCAAGAGCCCTGGTAGTGAACTTTCCAGAAAAAATAAACTTTCAGATTGTGCAGTGATTAGAGAGATTATCCACATTAAGCATTCCCCTTGTGAGCGTGAATTTAACAAAAGTTCATTTAAGACACTCAAGTACTTTGCTGTGACTAGGAGAGGTATCGCCTACCAAAATGCCCCATTTATTCCTCTGCTAGACTTAATCAATCATTTATGTCTGGAAGCCCATTTGCTTCCTCAGGCTTGTATGATTTACAAACACTGCTGTTAAATTACCATAACAATTCTATTAGTTTTTCTTTAGATCTCCTATATGTGTGTGTTCTATTCTGAGGCCCAACCAGTAATTGAAAGCTCACACCTATTCTTCTAACGTGGAAGAGCATTAACTAAAATGAATGAAAGCAAATCTGCTGTTTGTAGAGAATATTTCTCCTTGATGTTCTTCCCACCTCCATCATCATAGAATAAGGCAAGACACCTAGAAGAAAAGTTCATTTACTAGGGGATTTGAATGTAGAGAAGTGTATAAGTCATAAATCTTTTTTATATAATCACTCTTCCAACAAAGTATCCTGTTGTCCCAGGAAATTATCTACAGTGCACCATTTGTCCAATAATTTGTTTCTATGGTATTTTGACATTTTTCTTCTCACAAAACACAGGCTATGAGGTGTTTTCAATTAAGGACAAAGAGTTTGCTGAGAAATTGGGAGATGCTTCTAAAGTTGGGAAAAAAATCAGATGGCAACTCTGTTCACTCTGTCACAGCACCAAGAATTACAAATCCAAGAAACCATGTGATTGTTTGTTACTGCCATCTCCAAATCCAAGTGTCACACAAAAGCCTTTGTACTGTTACTGTTCAATTCCTAAGCTTTCCTGTGAAGTTCTTCATTTGACTCATGCCTGTTAGATTAATGATAATAGGTATAATATTGATGCGTCTACAAAAAATCAGGGGTCTACTAAGAACTGAAGTGTTGAATTTCTCTCAAATTTTAGAAGTATCGGTAATTCCTTGTCAGTCATAGTCAAAGAATTATTATAAATTTACTGTCTTGACAAGCACACCACATGCAATATAAAGCATTGACAATACTTTTTTTTAGAGTAACTCTAGATAAATAATCTTTGGCTGTATGAAAAAAGTGTTTGCTCTCCATAATAGGTAATATGTTAATTTTGGCCTATGGGCTACATTTTTCTGATCATATTGCTCTGATTAATTGTTGACTAATATTGTCAGATTAAAACTGAGTCAGAGTATATAGAGCTTAGTACACAAATTGAGCTTTTTGCCAGCACTTTAAATCAGAAGTATTCTATATAATGCCAGTTTTGCATTGCTGAAAAAAGTAGTATAAATTTTTCCAGCCCCTGATGTTGAGAAAGTTGGAGAACTGGAAAAGTGAGTGAACACCAGGGATAGACAGTATCTACACAACAGTTTCTTTTTCAGGAAACAAACTGCACTGTAAATTTTGAGGGATTAAAAAAGGTATGTGCAAATGATGTGCTGATAAGAAACAGTACAAGCATTTAAAAATATACCCGAGTCATCTCAGATTGTTCAGGTTGTCAAAACCAGGGCAGTTACAGTTGGAAGTGAATAATTTCTTTCAAGTGTTTTCATAACCTCACCACATAAAACACTTTATCTCTTCCTTGTGTGTAATTCTGGCTGAGTACATCCATGGCAAGCCTGTTTTCATTTGTAAAGTCTGTTATGGGCAGATGAAAAGAATCATTGTGACTATAAAATCAACTGCAACCACTATCATAAGAACATACTTTTAAGATTATTCTTTCACTTACATATTATAATTGGCTTTTATCAAACCATACACTTTTCAGCAACACGTTTCTCAAAGCAAAAGCCTAGATCAAATGATCCTGACTCTTCTATTTCTTATTTGTGGTTTAACATAACATTTGTGGATCATAACATCCAATAAACAAGTTACTGGCATAGTAGTTAGTACTTCAGTAGAAGATGTTAAAATTATAGCAACCTGAGGGTGTTTGCACTGTTTGAATTCAGCTTTGTTAAAGGAGTGAGTGAGGCTGCTCTGCAGGTTAGCTCAGGGAATCTAGCTGAAAAGCTCGTTTCAAATAATTATACAAAGATTTTAAACATGAGGTATGTGAAAACTATCATTAGGTTTATTTCCAAGATAGATCAAATAGAAATAAGAGACTTGTGGAACTTAAGATGAGTTCTCTCCACTGTATTTCATAGTAAATATAATTTCCTTCCAAATTTGCACTGTAAATTTTTACTTTAACCTTTGGTAACCACTCTTTCTGTAATAAAAATAAATCTGCACTTATTTAGATTCATTCTTTTGCTGATTTAATTGTCATACTGAGGTCCAGCTGTTTGGGTTGGATGCACAGTCTAATTCGAACAGATCAAATTGATGTTTGAATCCAGCCTATGTGCAGCATCATTCCAACTTACAGCAAGATATGATTATTAGCAGTGAGAGCAAGATTAGATCACTATATTGTGAGCTGCTGACAGATTTTTCACAGAATTTCTTGAAGAAAACAAGGTTTATGCATTTTCAGGTGAAACATTTAAAGGAACAAAAATCTCTCTGAGAGGAGAGACAGATGCAAGCAGATGGGAAACTATTATACAAATGTGTGATTCACAGTTTTCCTAAGGAAACAATTTGACCTGTAAATCTAAATCTGGAATTTGGCCACAACACAGATGCATGCCAAAGGCCTGATCCTTGCTTACTTTGTTGGAAAGCTCTTTAAAATTGCACAAAGAGTTGCATTATTTGGAGGCCCGTGAGATCTCTGTTCTGCTGACTTGCTCATTTGACTTAAGTTATAGTGCCATCTACTGTAGTAGATTGTCTAGATGTGTTATAAAATTTGCCTGTTCTGAGCTTATTTTTCCAATTATTTTCCACTGTAGCTGTAATCAAGTTAAGCTACAAATTTAGAAGCGCTCAAAATAGTACCAGATAAAAATATAAATAGAAGAGCTACCCAGAGCTGCACTAACATGGTTAGAACACACTATTAGGAAACCAGACAGAAGTGCAAATTATAATGAAGTAATTTTGTAGATACATTACTTGCTTTAAAATCCAGAATGGTCAAAAAAGCTAAAATTAGAAGGAAATTTTTCTGCTGCTGTTTTTGCCTGCCTGGTTTGGAGTTTTCACAGCTTTTTGTTTTTGTTTTTAAACTTCTGAGTGTGCAGCTGTTAAAGAGAATACCTCAGGAGATTAAACTTTGTGTTTCAAGAGGGATTTCTTCTGTACTCTGTTCTATTAAATGCAGTCTCTGCCAACCTTAATCTCCTCCCTCTTCAAAAAAGCCATAAAGTTGAATTTTGTGGTCATCTGTTATAACAGAGGATGCAAAGTTGTACATTTCTACACATATCCTCCCTCTAATGCTCCAGTGTGGTGAGTATATATAAAATATCACCAGACACTGAGAACACTCAAAGAACTGGGGCTGAACACCTTGTCTGTCTGTAGACAACTACAACATACTCCAGGGACAGATGCTAATTAGAGAGATGGTTCTCCTGATTCAAGCACCAAGAGGGAAGATATAGAGTAGCCTTCAGAAAGCTTTCTGGTATGTTGATACCATGACTGGGATATAACCACTTTCTAGGACAGAAAGAGTCAACAGACAGCCCATAGTCTATATGCAGAGTAGTTCCAGAGACCCTCTACATCAACGCAAATGTGCAATTATGTCATGTACCACTATGAAGAGGCTCTACTTCTGTATCAGGCTTTAGTTTTCTAAATGCAAAGAAAGAAATCTTCACTCATTCTGGAGAATGAGCATTTGTATTCTATGATTTCTGGAATATGAACAGAATTTCCACTAATTTACTGAACCTGCAGCCAAATAACATTTCACACCTTCCTCAAAACCTTTACATCAGCTTCCAAATGAAGGCAGAAGGATTCACATCTAAAATGTACCGGGCTGTATCCCAGAGCATCAAAATCAATACAAGACTGAGCTGCTTTGTGTCCCAGACTGATGTGACTCTGGGTTTTTTTTACACCCATCTTCTTGAAACCAGACTGTACTCTCTGCTTATCCCTCAGACCATTTTGCAACTGGCTGGTGCCCTGCAAAGACAGCGGAGATTTACAGCTGATTATTTCTCTCTTCCCTGAATTGTATGCCCTTTTCCTTTTCGCTTGTATTGTGAACAATTCCCCTGTTGGAATTTTTATTGAGCTATGGAAAATCAACCTTAAAGACATGATATTGCAGTTCACTGAGAGGTCATCTCGTCTAAAAACTGGTATGAGTCGGTTGTGTCCCAGCTGTGATTTCAAGGAGTTAAAAACTGCTGAGCTGGCTTAGGCATATGTAAAATATGGGTGAGCACCAGCGGGCTTTAGTGCAGCAAAGACAAGGATCAGCGCTCTGGTCAACTGCTCAAGGAAGAGCAGCTGAGACTACTTGAAATTAGTTCCTGTCCTTAGCAGTTGTTGCAGATCATCTCTCTGGAATTATATGATGGTGATATTCAGGTTTGGGACAGAGAGTATCATTTGACATGTGCTCCAGCAGACAACAATGTTGATGTCCCTGCTGAAAAAAAAAATACTGAGTTTATCTTCAGAGCAATTCATTTTTAGTTGCCATAGAAACTGACATTAGAGTCATTTTATGTGTCTGACAAATCCCACATTTTATGATCCTAATTTTCTGATTGTGTATGCTCTTAGAATCATAAAATAGTTTGGGTTGGAAGGGACCTCAAAGATCATCGAGTTCCAACCCCCCTGCCATAGGCAGGGACACCTCCCACTAGACCAGGCTGCCCAGTGCCTTGTCCAGCCTGGTCTTGAACACCTCCAGAGAGGGGGCAATCGGTCCCAGTGCTTCACCACCCTCACTGTAAAGAATTTCTTTCTTATGTCTAGTCTAAATCTACCTACCTCCAACTTACATCCATTGTTTCTAGTCCTCCCATCCTATATTATGTTAAAAATTTCTTCCCCTGCCTTTCTGTAGGACCCCCTCAGGTACTGATAAGTTACTCTTCTTTCTTTCCCTTTCATGTCTGAATTTATCTCAATGCAAAATGTCTGACATAACTTCTACCTGAAACATGGATACACATTTTTTATTTTTGTCCTTGAAACTCTTCATTGCTTCTCAAATAGATGTGCTCAGATCATAACAAAGATACATATTTCTAGTTAAAAAACCAACCAAAAAAGGAGTAAACACATGCCCATAAACTGTACTTTTCATTTCCCTTTCTCTTGCAATAAAGTGAGTATCAGATTAATATTAGGATTACACCTCCCTTTAATGAATCAAATACATATTCTCATCTGTTCCCCTAGTTTGCTCTTCTTCAGTCATTGCAGAAGAATTACAAACACAAAACAGGATTTTGTATTTACTCACATTTTTAAGCAGTCGAATTATATGAGTTTTGTGATTGCTTTAATTGATTCAGGTGTTCTTCCAATATTTCTACTTCCTGTTTTTAACTTTTTTTTTTTTCCCCGCTTTTGTGGTGGTATCTTATGACCTCACACCTACAGGAAGAGAAAAGAATTTTTTAAAATGCCCAATAATTCTCAGGGGCTCAAATACATAAACGTGCAAAATTCCATCAGCATTTACCAACTTCTGCTAATACTGCAATGTCTGGAACTCTAGATGTCAGATCTTGACAAATTCAATAGGTGATTCTGAAAATTTGAGACAAAATGTTTCCCTCTGAAGAAAATAAATATCCAGGTTTCAGCTGGCATGGGGTTAACTGTTTTTGCTGGTGTAATGTTGAGGTTTGGATTTGGGATGGGAACAGTTTGATAGGCCAATGGTAGTTCCAGCTGTTGCTGAACACTCAAGCCTTTTCAGATCCTCACACTACCCCACCACCTGGGCAGGCTAGAGAAGGATACAAGAATTTGGGATATAGCCAGATGAAAGGGCTATTCCATGCCACATGGCATCAATGAAGCGTGAAGAAGTGGAGGAAATACGAAGTGTTTGTCTTCCCAAGGAAACATTATGTGTGTCAGACCCCTGCTTTACTGGAGATGGCTAAACACCTGTTCTACCTATTAAACTTTACCTCACCCTTGATTTTTTCGTCACCTTCACTCTTAGGAGTACTTTTTCTAAAATATACTTAAATTCCTAAGGAAATAACCTTGTTGAGAATAAGAGATGTGTTCTTGCCTCTAAGCTGTTAATAGCAAAACCTTGTTCTACTTGGATACATGGAAAGAGTGCTAAAGCACTCCTTGAGGAATGGCCTTGAAAAAACATGACTGCTGTATTAGAAGTATTCTGATAGATTGATGGTGTCAGCTCGTGAGTGCACATGGCTTTCATCAAGTCATATTCTACTATTTGCTTTCCTTTGCAAATCTACACCTTTGTCCTGTAACAAGTGCAATCACATAATTGTGATTTACAGTGTGGGCAGCAGTTGACAGCTCCTCCTCTGAGGCAAGTGAATTGTACACCTACACCCTGAAATGCAGGGCACAAAGGAGCTGCCATGGGACTTGCAGTAGGGATTTATTCTGTGGTATCCTGCAAGACCTTCTGGCTATCTGCACAACCTTACTCCTGATGGCACTCTCAGGGGATGTTGGAAGGAAAACTCTGAGTTGCTGCCTCTTCCATTGTCTCTGCAGGACAGCCCCTGGGACCAGCCACAGATGACAGTGATTCCTGTTCCTTATTGCACCACTGCTTGGTGCAGCCTGTCCTGCTACACCGTCCTGCTGGATCCTAGCACAGCCAGTCCTTACAACTTCAGTGTTACAAGCGAGACATCCAGTCCTTCTGCTACAATCTTCGCAGTGAGATAGGGGTTGGGACTTGCCATATCACAGAAAATACCATCCTGGTATCAGGACTGATGAGCTCCTGGAGGCCACCAGCAAAGGCACATTCCCTCTGAGCATCACCCATGTGAACATCACTCAAAAAACTAAATCTGAGTGATATGCAAGCGGCTTCTCTTCTCTGATGTTTTATCTCTGAATAGCTGAACTTGAAAGAGTTGGAAGTCTAGAGAACTATGTTGTTACCAGCCTGAGCTTAGAGTGCTGAGACAGGCAAAATGCATGAGTGAGGACTGAAGATGTTTTTCAAAAGCAGAGTAGCTCATACATTAAAAAGAAAAAGGAAAATTAACAGAAACCTATGCAACCAAATTGATCCAGAGTTTAAATTCTTTCAAAAATCAAAACCACCTAAAAGTGGTCTTTATAGGGCTGTTCCTCAGTTCATATATGCATATAACTCATGCAAAGAAAGAAAGATACATTTCACGCATTTATCACATTTAAGAGGTTTCAGTTTGGGAGAGATCAGCTGCAGAAAAGTATTGCAAAAAATAGGTTAGTGTCAATCTTAAGAGTAAAAATGAAATTTGTAGAGAGGGTTTTACACAAATGGAAAGTGAAGCTATCAAAACATTGTGTGTAATTTAAAGCTGAAATTTGAATTTTCTATTTTTTGTGGAGGTAACCGAGCCTTTTGATTAGCAGCTCCTATGGGAGTGGATTCAAAGGGTTCAACTGAATTTATCATCATCTCTTCCAATGTACTTACCTACTCTAATGCTCTTTCCTGTCTTAAGGGCTGGAATATCCATGCCATTTGCAAATCATCTCCTAATAGTTTCCAACATGGCTCTGAACCAGAGTGTAAATAACTGAACCAAAAGAATGAGCAGACTGAGGGACAGTTAGAGTGGGGGAAAAAAGATAGAACACTATGCTTACATTTCTGAGCCCAGAACAAACTTTGGGCAAGAGATTAATAATACCAGCTATTTTTCCTACAATAGCTGTGTCAGTAGGAGTTTTTGTAGATGCCCTTTGTATGCAGTTTCATGTTACACTTAATCCAATGTAACTGTGAGCTGCAGCCAGAATAGAAGGTAATATTCCCCCTTTCTCAGCACATGCTGTTTCTACCTTTGTTTGGGAATGGCAGCATGACTGTCCCTTTCCTTGACAGTCTGCAGTTACAATATAGTAAATAAATCTTGCTATTTCCATGAAAGTAGGTACACATTCCTATTTGCCACTTCACATGGAACACAATGTTTTTGCTCAGTTGTTGTCTGAGCAGTTTTATAAACTGAGGCATTCCAGTGGAAAAATCAATTCCTTACAGTTCAGAACTAAAGAAACAAAACACATTTGATGCAATTCGACTGAGAGAGCTAGAGTTTAAGTTCAGATGACAAAATAAGCGCTGTGGAGATCAACTACCCTGAGATCTCTTCTTGAGTACTCCCCTTATTAATACATTATTTTATTGCATTATTTATCTTTTCACTTTGCTGTCTGTAACATTACTGCATGAACAGTGCACTCTGATATTAAAATAAAGAGTCCGTTTGAAGATTCCTCAGTCTCAATACATTCAGGAAATTTCTCACTTTTTTTTTTCTATCAAAATATATTTTTGCTGTGTTGATGTTAGTACAAATAGATTGCTTTCTGAATTGCTACTCAATTGAAACTGGTTCTGCCACTCCTACGTTAAGTATTCTGAAGTAATCACACACCAAATGGATGAGAAAAGTGCTGTCCTCCTCTTTATCTTGACACATTAGAAAAGGCTCTGAAAGACCTTGGAGAGGAAAGCATGGAGAGGTCTTGTGGACTAACAGAATTTGCGTTATAAAGATTCTCATAGCAACAGCTGCTGCTTTTGTGTTCAAATTGAGGATTGTACTTGAATTTGCATCCTTACAGCACAAGAGAGCAATGGAACATAGTACAAATAAATTGTCTTTTGTGGATGTATGAAAAATGGGACTTAATGTATAGGTCACTTTCTTACGTACAGCTGCTGCTTCCATCCCTTTTTCCTCCAGCTTTTGATATCAAAGGAGCTCCAGCTGTTGCTGTCAGATGAAAGAATATCCCAAAGTGTGAAAGAGAAATTGATGGAATACACCAGTTCATATGCCACCACTTGTTCTCTCATTGGGCAATGAGTGTAGAAGGTGTGCAATTACTGCTTCTCAACTTGTCGCTTCTGCTGTCCCCAGCATAGTGTATTAGGACTCTTCTCACAGATTCTTCTCTCACAATCACATTTCTATTTCAGCCCATGCTCTGCTTCAGCTGGGTGAAGGCAATATATGGTCTAAATAATTTTGATAAGAACAAAACACAAAGCTTTAACATTTTTACTAGAGTGAATCAACTCTTCAGATGCTCCATAGAGAAACAATAATTCACAATGAAGCTATTACTGATCTCATGAAAGATGAAGACAATGTTTAGTAAGCCTGCTCATGAAAAGAACAAAAACACAGCAGAAACGGAACAGCTTGCATAATATTTAGTCTTCTACACTGTTTATGGAATTTCTTAATGATATATATACACAAATAAAAATTATCATAGTCTATTCTGTAAATGTCTGTGGGCAATAAATTTAAGAAGCCAAACTATGAGGTAAGCCTCCTCAGCACAGAAACATGGTGCAGACAGGTAGAAGGGCTTCACTTGATTCTCCCTCATTACCTTGCAGAGCAAAGAAGAGACTGTACTTTCTCCTGCCTCTTCAAAAAAACATAAGTAAGGTGGAAATCCTTGAGGTGGATTCTGAGGTAAGGATAATGACTTTCTCATTCATATTTAATTTCCTTGCCTTTCTACACATCATACAATCTACACTTAACTTCCTTAAGACTCTCAGATGCATATAAAGCTTTTGTTTGCATGCAGCCCACTCTCAGCTAAGAGTTTTTTGTCAGATGACAAGGATAGCAAGGATTAAGTTTTCTTAACTACTGTAATGCTGTTCAGCATGGCCAGAAGAATTAAGAGTCATGGTGCTGCATCTTGTTTTGTAGCAGATTAGTCAATGAATTAACTCATGGTTCAGGAATTATGTGAACCTGATTAGATCTCAACACTATAACCATACCTGTATGGACTGGGGCAAATCCAGAAGAAAAATGACTTTTCATTGCCAAACCAATGAATCATTTCACATACACAACTTGTGCATTCATAGATATGAACTTGTACTTATAACTTGTGATCAAACATATCATCAACCATAATTGTAACTCAAAGTTCAGATAAAACTTTTTGCTAATTTGTTCCTAACTACTATCTCTAACTTTTTATTTCCTGGGGTCTGGTCTGAACTTTTACAAAGACTACAGGATTTGCTAGTACCTCTAACCAGGAAATGCCAATAGAGTTGAAAACAAACTCAATTACTGTCTTCCAGAGTAATCAACATTGGGGAAGATACAAGAGATCTATAACTGATAAATATTAACATGCCACAAGCTGGATAAGAACTCCAGGAATAATGTCTAGCCATATTCATACCTGCACTGTCAGCAGGTGCATTTTGCAGAATCCTGTTGTGGTTCTCCAATTTTTCACTCCTCTTGTAGTTCGTTCATCTTTCCTTTCAATGAAGGTTACAATGTGGGGAGCAGGAAGTTAGACAGAGATGATCTCTACCCATACCCTGGGCCTAATATGAAGTCACAACTGGAACATGGATGCTGATATGGGAATTATTCCCAGTCATGGAAAAAGAAAATTTAAGTCAAAGTAAAAATAACACTTTACATTTTTATTCCTTGCAGTGATGTTCTTACATTATTTTTATTCAGCCTGAGAAATGCGAGCTTCTTATTATCAGCTCATGATGTGGTAAAAAAAAGTAGCTTTATTTTTGCACATGCAATACAGTCTACAACACAGAACATGATTATGATGTAGAACATATTGTACATTATGCACCAGGAGATGCTCACTGCTTTTGAAATCTCCTGGAGTTTAAACATGGGTCTAGTTAATAAGCACAAGTCATCTGAAATTGGTCTGAAACTGTCTATGCAAACCTAACAGTTATGAGTATGTGAAAAAAACCCACTCGATCCTCTTCATTTGACACCAATTTTGTTCACTTTGTGACATTAGCAGGTCCCACCTTGAGCACCATGTCCAGTTTTGAGCCCCTTATCACAAGAGGTGCTGGAGTGGGTCCAGAGAAGGGCAGTTACGCTGATGAGAGATCTGGAAAATAAGTCTTATCAGGAGCAGGTGAGGGTGCAGCAGCAGTTGTTTAGACTGAAGGAAAGGAGGATGAGGGGTGACCTAACTGCTCTCTAGAAGCATCTGAAAGGAGGTTGTACTGAAAGGGTTGTCAAGCATTGGAACACGCTGCCCAGGGAGTTGGTTGAGGCACCTCCCTGGAGGTAATTAAGTGAAAGGAAATAGGGTTTAGGGACATTTTTGTTGGTTGATGGTCTTGATGATCTGAAAGGCTCCTTCCAACCAAGACAATTCCAAGATATTATCCTATGAAGAAAACTGAGTGCTCTTATGGCAGACTATTCCAGCACCCAGATAAACGCAGAACAGCACATGCTTATTATGTCCTTTCTGAGCTTCTGAGCCCAGTCTTTGCACCCCTGGTTTGAAGAGGCAGCTCTCTTGCTTAATTTCATAAGTGTTTAACTCAAGTCCCTGGCTACCGAGCTCTTCTCTTCTGCAGCCCTGCCCTCTCCTTGGAGCTGGAGCAGTGACACACACAAACAAGCACATTTCAGCCTGTAAAATCAAGTAGAGTTCTTAATTAAGTACCACTCTCATTAATCTAAAGAAAACGTTGACTGAGAGCATATCCTTGTTAGCTAAGCATAGCTCAGCTGAGAGAGCATCAGGCTCCCAATCTGAAGGTCAAGCCTTCAAGTCCCTGTCCAGGTACAGGAGGCTTGTCAGACCTGGGCTGATGATTGGACTTGACGATCTGAAAGGTCCCTTCCAACCTAGGTGATTATGCTCTTATGATCTTTTTAACTCAATAGAACCTTTGTTAGCCTAATGAGAACTTGGACTAATATCATAGTTAAGCATTCATCATGCCAATGTCCAGCAGGAGGCCATAAAGCTCAGGCATAACAAAGGAAGTATGTATGGCTCATACTCCTTACCAAGGCAAGATGCTGCTGGTCTGAAGGCCAGCTGGACCACTGACAAGATGAAATGCAGCTGATATGAGTGAAAGGCATCCTGCTGGACTTTTGACAAGGCACCGTGCAAAGCAAGTTTGATGGATGGAGCTTTAGATGTCAAGCATGGGACACAGCGAGGAAGAAGAGTAGATACAGTAAAAGACCATCAGACTGCTTACAACCACTCTATACGCGATCCAATGGGCACACATTTATGATACCGATTCCCGAGAATTATAATGAATACTCCTAGAAAATAACAAGCATTTAATGCTCAGGCCCCGGTATACACTAGGGCAAGACACACACGAAGGTGTGGACAATATGAGGAAACCGTAATAATGCTTTCTTATACAAAATTCTGTTTCAGAAAGTTTCTTTACAGGACGACTTTCGGTACCACCGGCAGAGCTTAGCATAGCAGCAGCAGCAGTAGGCACAATCTCCTAAGGCGCCGCCAGCTCGCAGGTTAATATGGCGGCACGAGAGAGCTCAGCCCGGGAACGCCGGCGGCGCGGCGGGGCAGGGCGGGGCTAGACGGTACGGGACAGAGCCGATCCCCCCGGAGCTGCAGCCACTGATTGCCGGAAGCTCCCCCCGCTTGGGGCGGAAGTGACGGAGTCCTGCCCTGCCCCGCTCCTCTGCTCCTTTCATTCCTCCCTTCCTTCCTTCCTTCCTCCCTCCCCCCTCCCGGTGGCGGCGGCTCCGGAGCCGGGCGCGGCTTGCGGCGGCCCCGGGCGGGATCATGGCGGACGGCGTGGATCACATCGACATCTACGCTGATGTGGGCGAGGAATTCAACCAAGTAAGCGAGGAGCGGTGCGGTTCTTCTCTTCCTTTTCCTTCCCTCCCCTCGCCCGCCTTCCCCGCCTACAAGGGCCCTCAGCGCCGGGCCGCGCCGCGCCGCCATTGTTCGTCCGGCTTTCCCGCCGCGGAGTGTGGGACGGGGCTGAGAGAGGCCGCGCCTTAGGCTCAGCACGGCCCGCGGGGGCTCTTGGGGCCCGGGTTGGCGGGGAGCGCCGCTCCTGCCAGGCCGCTGTCTCTGAGGGGAGGGAGGCGGCTGGCGGGCACGGAGTGAGGCCGCGGTCTAAGAGGAGACGGAGGCGACGGCGAGCGTCTTCCTTCCCTTACCCTCCTCAAGCGGCCGCGCATCCCTCTCCTGCTGTCGGGGGGAGGGAACCGCGGAGGCCCGGACCCCGCCGGATGCGATGGGGAGAAAGAGAGCGACTCCTTCCCTTCCCGGCCACGGAGGGGAAATGCTGCCATTGTTCGCAGGTGAATAGAAAAAGAAGTAGCAGTTTCTTGGCCAGTCTTTGAAGAGGAGAAAGGAGAACTAGTACAGCTTTATTCTGCAGGGCTAGAAAAACTGTCTTCCTTTTATTTAAAATATACATATGATCCTTCTAATTCGTTCATTTTGCTTAGTCTTAAAAAAAGTCATCTTTAGAGAAGGAGCTCATGTTTTGATGAGGAAGTAGAGATGAAGTAAACAGAACTTTCCTAGATTGCAAGTAGCCGCTTTTTCTAGCTCTCTTTTTAAAATTTTTTCCCAATCTTTCATCAGTCCCAAAAAGCTGCTTGCCTACTTTCCTCCTGAAACCTGATGTTCTTTCTTGCTAGTTTTGCCTGCCATCTGGGCTGTTTGCAATTCCTGCACTTCTCCAGGTTGCGTTGCCCCAGACAACATTGTTCATGTCCTAGAACATAAATAATCGGGACCAACTGCATTTTCACACATTTACTGGGCTTGTGAACAATGCGCAGTTGTGTGCCTGGCTGTCTCGCAGAGAACTGTGAAATAGGCAATAGGTTATGAGTTCACAGTTAATTTCACTAGTGATTTGTGTCTCAGGAAGCTTTAATTCTTCTGCTATTTATTGATAGAAGTAATTCAGAAAATTAGTAGTCTCATAAAGGTGTACTTTATGATGAGTACCATACTAGAGAGCATATGGAAAAGACTGATTTGCTATTAGTTCATCGACTTGTGAAGACAGTTTAGACCCTTACAATTAAATACCCATTCTGTGAGTTTAAATGGAGGTGAACCCCAGCACAGATACTGTTTCAGTTTCTTTAACTTTTTTTTATCATTTCTAGGTAAAGCACTGTTAAGTAATCTTCTCATACAAAAGAAAGTTGAATCAAGTAGTATTTGTGTTTCATGCAGAGCAGTTTTGTACTATGAGTATAGGATAGACAGATACTGCCAGAACAGAAGCGGGGAGGATGCTGTGTTTCACTCACACTGTCCTGATCTACTCAGGTTATGGTTAATGTTGTCTTTTCCTAGAGCCATAGTTCAGTCATAGTTCAAATTATCTAGTGAGAATTTGTTTTACATTATTTCGGTGTTCAGGAGACCCTTTTGGTCTGTATTCGCTTGCACTCCTGCTGGGCTGTATTTTTGCAGTCTGCTTCCTCGAGTTGTGAACCTTGCAGAATATAGGGCAGGAAAGTGAGAAAGCATCTGGTGCCCCTTTTCCCGTAGCTTGGCTTTGGGTTTGTTTTATTTGTTTAGGGGTTTTTATGGTGGGGAGGAGAGGGTGTTTTGTGGGGCTTTCTCCCTGCAAAAGAATGTTGCTATTTGTTCTTCAGGTTTCTTTTTGTGATTTTTATTTTGTCTCAGGACCTGCTCTCTTCAACTATATTACTTTGCATTCTGAAGTTTTACTGGCAGATATTGACACTTCTGCACTTTTCCATTTCATTCTATCAGCAACAAAAGAAAGCTCGATTTTTACTTTCTACAGTATTTATTACTGCTTCTAATTCTGATATCATTGTGATGGGTCCTCTGGAAGCTGATTTTAAGTTGACAAGATGAGGCATAGTTCTGCAGATCTCTGGGTGGTTGAAGGTGAAAGTTGAGAAAATGCTGTAGGGAGAAAATTATTACTTAATTTGTTCACTTAATGGAATGTTATGGTACACTGTATTTGTAAGGAATACAAGCTGTGAAGAGTTTGGATTGTATTGTGCTACGTTAACTTGACTTAACAATACTTGTTAGGAGCCTCTTCCTCTAGTTTTGTCAGTGGCAGGGTCTGATTTGTCATTACTTCTGATTTCAGTATAAATGTGCTTATACCCAAGCTGGGACAAAACTTCTGTTTGCATCTGTGGCAAAGGCATAATTTAGGACTTGTGGCTGGATCAGCTTCCCTTCGTTGTTTGGTACTTCTTCTTGAGGATATTAAGGGATTTCTTTTTTTATGCCTTTTCGCAGGAGGAAGTGTGATATGTTCTGCTTGATTAGTGTGAAAGGAGCCACAGGTTAGATGAGTGAAATGAAGACCATAGAGCCATGGTTTTACAGCTGGCCTTAGATGAATGGCAACTTAGAACTTTTCTATTACTTCTGGATTTCATCATAACTATGTGTTGCCTCTTACTCTTTCACTGACTTATTGTTCATCATAATCAGATTCTTTGCCTTTCAGCTTACAGCTTTATTCAATTTGGATCTCAAGTTGTATTATTTTTGTGGTTTTTTTCTTTCTTTTTAGAATTTGAGTAATTTTCCATTTAGTTCTCTTAAACTACCTTCCCCACTCAATGGTCTTTCATGTCTGTTTAAAGTTTCATTTTGGGATGAGTGTAATAAACTTCTTGCATTCACCACTTGTGACCTGTAAGAAATAGGTATTACATGACACGTGTAGGGAGATCATCAAAGTAGAATGTGTTATACCTTTTTCTCCTCAAGAGAAACAGACTTGTGCCGCACATGAGAACTACGCTATCTGCATACAAATGGCAGAGTCTGGCATTCCCTAGAATGGCAGAAGACCACCTTAGGATCAGGGTCGCTTTAGCAAATATTATTGTGGGCCTTTGTACACAGAAAACTATCAGTGAGATAATGAGGAGCCTCTGCATGAGGCCAGGTTGGATCTGACTCAAGGTTGCCTGCAACTTTGGCCTGCAAACTGGATCACTTTCCTGTGGTCATGAAGATGTGACTGCAATGCATTTCCCAAGTTTGTTTCACATACTCATAGGTATGTAATGAAACAGTATAACATTGTTTTTATTATTATTTACTGCATTCTATGCCATAAAATATTTTTTTATGACTGTACGTAGGGGTTTTTTTTAAATTGCTTTGTCTCCTCCGCTTGGTCAGAAAGATATCTTTGGAGAGAGCATTTGCTTTGTTTATAGTCTAATGAGTATGCTTGCATAGTTGCATTGTGGATATGTTTAAACATGCCTGCAGTGTTGTAGTTTGATATTTAAATGCTAACAAATGAGGAATGAAAGGCTTTTGACTTTTTGTTTTGGAAGTGTGTAATAGAAGTTATTTAGATGGAGTAAGCAGCTAAGGGTCTAATTATCTGGAAACCTTGGTGGCTACAGATTCTTAGGAAATGTATTAGTTATTCTCTTGACTTCTTGTCTATATCATGGAGAAGAAAATGCTATTTTTGTATAATAAAGACTAACATTTAATGTCTGCATAAAAAAATTTATTAAAAACCCCCTCTACACCAGAAGGACATTTCTCATTATGAAAGGGAATGGATGCATTATGGTGTAATGAATTTCTACTGAGAGTTGCATAGCTGTTCTGGTCATAAAAATACATAAGCTGGCAGACTTGCATCTATTATCTAGTGTATGCATGGTACCTTATTACATACGTGTTTTGTCAGTTCTGTTCATAAAGTGACTGGGCTGGTGAAGAGGGAAACTTTGTATATTTGCAAATATAAAAGCTCCAAAGAAAACTCAAGACCATCTTGTCTGGCACCTCTTTGCTATTTGCATTAGAACAAAGCTTTGCTCCCTCTATGCTTAATTTATACTTTTGACTACTTGTGAATTTTTAGTTACTCTATTTCATAAGGGATCAGATTGCTTAAGTTTCAGTGGTGTGCCCATTGTAGAACAGCACGGTCTCTAGAGTAAATGTGAATCTTGCTGTCTAGCAAACTTGTCCGCTGAGGTGGATGTTTCTTGCCACAGGCAGTGTGCTATTTTAGAAACAAAGATTGACTGTATTGTTAAGGCTCCTGACTGTGTCTGGACAGTTATCAAAACTGGAAAAAAATTTGCTTAACACTTTAAACTCTAAATATTCTGGACCTGCAAATTTTACACTAATGTGTATTGAAAGTTTTTGTATGCATATATTGTAACTTGAATTAAAAAAAAAAAAACCTTAAAAAAGGAGAAGGTAAATTTGCTTTTTCTTAATTGATGGTTGTTTTTCAGAAATGGTACTAACTTAATGATGACATTTTTATCACTGAATTTTATTTAAAAATATAATTAGGTATTTTAAAATTTATTTTAGTGTTTAACTTGTACATTGAACAGACTTGTGGGGGGAAAAACGCAAGTCTCAGATTGAGTTTCAAGAAATTTACTTAATAAACAAACAACAAAAAAACCCAGTCTGAACCAGCATTTGTGACCAGTCTTCTGCGACTCTGAGAAATATGGCTCCTATGTTCCAAAGCAAAACAGTATTTTTCATTTGTCCCTGCTGCATGTGATTGTGATGCTTTGTGTTTGTATGTCATATTTGAATGCTGGAAGACATTGCAAACAGTTATTAAAATACAAAATACCGAGACAGGGCTGTATAACTGAAAATGTAACAGCTAGTATGACAGGCATATTTGAGAGTGTATCCTTTTGGTACTCTTCTTATTTACCCAATCCCACTTAGAAGTGCAGAATGTGGAATTCCAGTGCTGATTTTCCAGACCAAATGATCTAGCTTTTCAGACTGTGGCCTAGTTAAAATAGGGGCTGTGGAAATGTATCACTACTTGTGGGTTAGTTATAGAGGGGGCCAGAATAATGATAATTTGTTTTTTAGCGTGTTTATCTGTAAGATCATGAATGAACAATAATAGAGAAGAAATAATTTCTCTTTGTGCTTGATGGCCTTCTGTTAAATATGGAAGCTGGAAGTGATTCACCTCCAGTTCTTGGTACAGGCAGAATCACAGAACATCTGTGATTAGAAGGGACCTCAGAAGATAATCTAGTCCAATCCCCCTGCCAGATCAGGAAGACCTAGATCAGGTCACACAGGAACATGTCCAGGCAAGGCTTTGAATGTCTCCAGAGAAGGAGACTCCATAGCCTCTCTGAGCTGTCTGTTTCAGTGTTCTGTCACCCTCACCATGAAGTTTTTTTCTTGTATTTATATGGAGCCTCTTATATTGCAGCTTGCACCCATTGTCCTACCTTTGCATGTCACTGAGAAGAGCCTGGCTTCATCCTCCTGACATTACATATTTGTAGACATTCATGAGGTCACCCCTCAGTCTCCTCCAAGCTAAAGAGACCCAGCTCCCTCAGCCTTTCCTTGTGAGGAAGTTGCTCCAATCCCTTCGTCATCTTTGTTACTTTGTGCTGTACCCTCTTCAGCAGTTCCCTGTCCTTCCTGAACTTAGAAGACCAGAACTGAGCACAGTATTCCAGATGTGGTCTCACCAGGATAGAGTGGAGGGGGAGGAGAACCTCTCTCCACCTGCTAGCCACACTCCTTCTAATACACCCCAGGATGCCATCGGCCTTCTTGACCACAAGAAGGTCATGGTCATCCTGCTGTCCCCCAGGTCCTTTTCCCCAACACTGCTCTCTAATAGCTCAGTCCTCCACTTATACTGACACATGGGGTTGTTCTAGTTGACAGACTGGTAGCTGAGTGAATTTAATGTGAACTGCAAAACCAGCATGGTATAAGAAGAGATCATAGTGAGCAACATCAGGTTTTCTGATAATTATGGATTATTCTGTCTTTATTGATTTCAGTTAAGGCAGATGGCAGTTGGGCACTTTTGGACCTCCTCCAAATTCCACACTGACTTCACAGCCCTGATAATTCTCTCCCTCCTCTGGTGACTGTGATCTGATGACTGTTTGAGGAGTTTCTTGCCACTAGAGAAGTGCAGAAGAGCCATGGGCTGCTTCGTATTCTGTCATATTGGTAATTTTCACCTCAACCTTCCCTAAGAGATAGGGCTGTGTGCATCTGCTGCAAGACTAGTAGCTGCCAGTTTGGATCTCTCTACCAAGTCCAAATTCTGCTTCCCTAAAGTCATCGTCCCATCATACACATGGATGACTGGAATTACCAAATGTTTAGTAGTGTAGTTCTTTAATTGGCTTGTGACATAATCCTTAATCTTCATATAAGATGACATGTTCAGGGCTGTCCCAAGCAGTTGTTTGACCCTACTTTCATTAGCTGCAGTGATAGGAGGAATCAAACTGGACAGACTGGGTGACAGTATGACCCCTTTACTTAATTTAATGATAAACAGAAAGTTTCTCTCTCTTACATTAAGTTTAATGTGAATTGCAACACTGCAGTTTACTTAGGATTTGGTCTTGCATACTGCCAATAAAAAACTTAATTTTATTTGGGGTTTTTTTGGGAGGTCCATTTTTATTTTGGTGTTAGTCTACACAAGTAGAAGTATTTTCTTATCTTTAAGGCAGCTGATACATCTCATCATGATTGTAAATTTAAAACCAAGACTGCTAGCTTCGCTCCCTTTTTTCAGTGGAATGCAGCTTGATTCTCTTTAGACACCATATTTAGTACCTCAAACTATTCTGTCTGGGATGCTCATGTGAGTTTCTAGATACAAGTTTGCAAGATAGTGGGTACTGAAATATCTCTGATATTATAACCTGATGAAATTGTTTCTGTTTTGGTTCAGGGTGGGAATCCTCTCTACAGGCTTTTGCATGTGGCACGGCAGTCTGTGAAAGTCAATATAAAAGCTGAACTCTAAAGACTGTGAGGCTCTGCCCTGCTAAGCTTTGACAGGTCACAGTCGTTTGATGAGAAGTTATTGCCTTCCTTTTGGTAGACATTTAGAAGGTACCTTTCACACAGATTGTGTTGTTCAATCAGAAGTGATTGCTGGGGTAGTAAAAAAGGACAGTGGATTTTACCACCTTGATTGTGATGAGTGACAGTATAGAAGATGAAAAATGTTACAGGTTAAAAGAAGTTGTCATTTTAAAAATAGTTCCTTGATGCATATGTGGAACACCCCGCTCCATCCATATTTGGAGTTAAGCTATCCCACTCATTAAGGTTACACTGTGTTTTTAAAAGTTTTTGTGAAGGAGATTATTATTACTTGCCATTATAGTGTTTTACCATTCTCTTAAATGTCTTTGTTAATGACAGTACAGCTGTTTTTACAAGAAAAAGTAATATGGCTTGGTAGTTGCACATCAGTGGATTGGGGCAACTGGTGCTCAGGACCCTCTCTCTACTTAACAGACTATTTGCATAGTCAGACTAAATTTTGTCTGTCCTTTTGGACCAAATGTTCCTACCATACAATGAAAGCTGTCTGATGGACCACTGATCGGGTTTGAACTGTCTGTTGCCATTTAGCAGGTAAGATACAGTTGTTGAGCACTTGACATGGAGCTTCTGGAAAGAAAACTTCACATTTTCATTTCCTCTGAAAGGAGCCTAGTTCAGTTGTCTAGAACTGTGCTGTAACCTGTACCAACCCAAAGGAGAAGGGAGTGATTCATACCAAAAGCCCATGATGCTTTTCTGAATCAAAATGTTCCAGAAGTAGCTTTGATGCTATAGGGTAGTCTCTCTGTAACCCATGAACAAATAAATGTTTCACAAACACAAACCTTGGCTTTATTAAATGTAATGGAACTAAATAGAATTCTGTCCCGGACCAGCCTCTCTGAATGAGGTGATGAAAATCAAATTAGGAATGCAATACAAATCTAAAAGATCAAATGGTATTTGTCAGTTAAAAAAATTGTCCTCTGCAGTAGAGTGAACAGTCAAAGCTTTCATATTTTGGTGGAAAAAAGTTTGAGTGTGGATTTTAATGGCTAATGTCTGGGACTCTGGGGGTAGGGCTTGTGGGTTTTTTAATTTCCATTTATATTACGAGGATAAATGAATTGTAGTACCAAAAGTTTGGGGGTTCTTCCTCCCCCCCTTCCCCACTGTTTAGATTAGAATAGAAATTGTAAGAATTTTGTATATTTAATGTGGATGAAACTGGGCCTTGGCTTTATTTCAGCAGGGGTGTTGAGTAGGTGTTGGTGATGTGTAGAATTGGACTTAACATGTCTGTGGAGCGTCAGTTATTTCGGTGTTTTGTTTCAATGAAGTTTCAAGAGTGTTTGATGTTAAATATAATCGAGGCGTCATTTGTATTTTAGGAAGCTGAATATGGTGGACATGATCAGATTGATTTGTATGATGATGTAATTTCTCCATCTGCAAATAATGGAGATGCACCAGAAGATCGTGATTACATGGATTCTCTCCCACCATCTGTTGGGGATGATGTAGGTAAAGGAGCTGCACCAAATGTTGTCTATACATATACTGGAAAGAGAATTGCCTTGTACATTGGAAATCTTACTTGGGTAAGTATCTTACTACTATTTCGATGTAGCCAGGAATTCTAAAATTGTGAATTCTTCTAAAATGTTTTTGCCTTTGAAATTGTTTTATGTGAAATATTAAGAGTACAGCAAAGCAGATGTATTTTGGTGGGGTTTTTTTGTTTTTATACTTTAAATTTTGTGAACCTATCTAGAGCCATCTTGATGTCTAAAAAATTGAGGAAATCTCAGAAAATACAACATTTTAAATTTCCTCTGATATTTTAAGTGTTATGAAGAGATATTTGTGCAGCTGTTGTTTAAAGGTTTTCAGAAAATTGAATGAAAGAGGAGAACAAGCTTCAACAATGAAGTATTTAGTGCATGCATATACTCTAAAGCTGCTCAGTGAACTCACAGTAAACTCCTGATGAAGTTTTTAGTTTAAAAAGAAGAGGGAAGGTTCTCTGGGATTTTGACTTTTTTTCCAGGGCCCTCTTCCACTTTGCAGGGCAGTGACTCGTAAAAATTGCTTGACTCTTAAATTTGCCTTGAGGCCTGTTTCTGCAGTCTTAGGAGTAACAGGTTCAGAACTCACTGAATTGCCCATAAGACAGTTACTTCTGTAAGCATTAAAGCATTTAAAAATCAATTGCAGTTAAGCAAACAAAGTCCTAGATCTGATTCATAGCAGACCTAACTGGATTTTTTATCTTTTTATTTGAAATTCAGTTTGCCTGGGTTGATACATGCAAAACTCTCATTCATTTTCTTGTCTGATTAATTTCTTACTAGCGCTGAACTTGAAAAACAGTGCTTTATGGTTGCTTATGTCTTCTTTTTCCATTAATTACTGCAGTACCCTAATTTCAGAAGGTAATAGATGAGTAAAGGAGCCATTGACATAACATTTGTACTATTCTAAAATATATGTATAGAATCAGTGAAATGCACGAGTTAGCAGAGTTCATCTGAGTCAAATACCACAATTTATAAAGCAGGTAGGCAAGTTATCCACAGAAAAAACATTTATCTAATGTTGCTTGTTGTCTTTGTTTTCTTTATGTTTATCTATCAGCAAAGTAGTATGTTGAATTTTTAAAAGCAGCAGATAAGTAGTTCAGAATCTTTAGAGCTTACTTTGCATTTCCCATATGAAATTCAATAGAGTGTGAAAGTTACAGAAGTAGGAAGAAACCATGAGTATTAGTGTTTGCTTTCTGTCTTCAGTTTCACATTGAAACTGTTAAGCTTTACATAGTAATTAATAGTAAGTAATTAATAATAACTTTGGTTAAGAGGAAGCAAACTGTAACCATAGTTTCTGTACTGGTTTCTCTTTCATCTGTAAATTGTGCCTTTTTTGTGCAGATAATAGCTCACTAAACTCTCACTACTCTCATAAATAGCACCTGGTTAATATGATATTTAAAACTGACTTCTGTGTAGAAATAATAGAATCATAAGGAGAAAACATCAAGTGTAGTAAAGTAGGAGTCTTTGAAATTGTACATTTTAGGCCTTGTTATTCAAATAAAAATGTTTGGCATACTGCAGTTGCTATACTGTATGGAGGGATTGATGCAGTATGTCATATGGAGAAGTGTGTATATTTTANTTCAAATAAAAATGTTTGGCATACTGCAGTTGCTATACTGTATGGAGGGATTGATGCAGTATGTCATATGGAGAAGTGTGTATATTTTAAAAAAATTAAAATTAAAAAAGTTGTGAAATGTAAATGACTGCTCACCAAATGTCAGTCAGAAAATATTGGTAGCTTGAATTGGGTATTCCTCCTAACCAGTTTCATGCATACAGAAAAAAATCCTTGGAAAACGTGGTTGCCATTTTCCTGGTGCTATAGATAAGCTTTTATATTTCAATATTATAAATATTTTTCAGTGGACAACGGATGAAGACTTGACTGAAGCAGTTCATTCACTGGGGGTAAATGATATTTTGGAGATAAAATTTTTTGAAAATCGTGCTAATGGCCAGTCAAAAGGGTAAGAACTTGTTATTTGTTTTTTCTGTAAATGAACTGAAGACTGGAAGGGTGGAAATGGGGAAAGTTCTCAATTTTCATAATTATCAGTATTTGAACTGATAATCTTAGTTGATATTAAAAAATTACGGGATATATAGTTTCTTATGACTTCAATTTCAAGATTTTTATGGTGTCTCATTATTTTATGAATTGCATCTTATTTTCCATCTTCACTAAAACTATTTCTAAATTTCCTAGAATAATGGAATTCCCTTGGTTGGAAGAGGTCTTTAACATCACGAGTCCAACCATCAGCCTAACACTGTCAAAACCACCATTAAACCATGTCCCTCAGCACTACAACTGCCCACCTTTTAAATACCTTTGGGAGTGACAATTCCACCATTTCCATGAGCAGCCTGTTCCAGTGTTTCACAATACTTTCAGTGTAGAAATTTTGTCCAATATCCTTTTTAAACCTCCCTTGGCTCAACTTGAGGCTGTTTTCTCTTGTCCTTTTCCCTGTTACTTGGGATAAGAGACTGACCCACACCTCGCTACAACCTCCTTTCAGGTAACAGTAAAGAGCAATAGGGCCTCCCTTGGGCCTCCTTTTCTTCAAGATAAACAACCCCAGCTCCCTCTCACCTCCTCCTAAGTCTGAGTCTTGTGTATTGGACCCCTCAGTACTTGGTGTAGTGATGGTACTCGGTATTCCTCATAGTGTAAATGCTGTTCCCCCAGCCTGTTATTCAGTCTGTCTTTATATTGTTGAAAATGATCACTTGAGCCCGTTTTCCAGTTGCAGTGAAATCTTCCTTGTATGATTTTGCGATTCTCTCTAGTAGTGAACATAGTGAATGCTAAGAAATATCTTGGTCTTACAAGGTAATAGGCAATGTAGTGATAATCTAACAAAAAGCTGCTGTTTTTGTGATATATTTTGATGCATCTTGAACTTGGTGGTTGTTCTATTTCCTATAAGTTAATCTCTTCCAAAAACTGGAGTAAGACCTGTGAGGCACTTTCTGTATCTAGTTTTCAGGTATTCTTTTGCTTACTGTGTGTAACATTTTTTCATGAGGCATCAGGATATCTATGGAAGGGAAAAACCAGTATGACTTTTTTTTTTCAGGTTTGCCCTGGTGGGTGTGGGATCAGAAGCATCCTCCAAAAAGTTGATGGATTTGTTGCCTAAAAGAGAATTGCATGGACAGAATCCTGTTGTAACACCATGTAATAAGCAATTCCTAAGTCAATTTGAAATGCAATCAAGGAAAAGTAAGTTTTTCTAATGCCTATAGAAAAATTAATTTATTTTGAAAATATACTGAGAGAAAAACGTCACACTTTGATAATTTCTGCACAGTTTAAAATAGCTATGAATAATTTATAGTCCAGGTGAATGAAGTTGCATCTTTAAATGACAGTAGTACTCTTAAATAAAGGAAAAGTCACTTAATACACTGAAGAGCTGCCATTTTATCAGAGAGCACTCACTGCCTAATTTTTAGCAAAGCACTTTTTCTGCCCCAAATGCTTTGGGTTTGTGTACTGAGGAACAATTGGTGCTACTGGGGTCATGTTTTAGCACTGTGTAAAGCTTAAGATCAAATGTAAAGTTTTAACCCATTTTGACTTATGTAATTACACTTTTTCTCTGCAGCCACACAATCTGGCCAGATGTCTGGGGAAGGGAAAGCTGGTCCCCCAGGAGGAAGCTCTCGAGCAGCATTTCCACCTAGTAATAGAGGACGAGGCCGTTTTCCAGGTGCCATTCCAGGTGGAGATAGATTCCCTGGACCTGCAGGCCCAGGAGGACCGCCACCACCTTTCCCAGGTAAAATAATCTGTAGGTGGATATTCAGTTTCATTTGTGTTTTCTTGTATTTATTCCTGCTTTAGGAAGTGATAGAGATCAAGGTAGTACAGTAATGTGTTAAAATCAATATTCACAGTTTGATTGTAGGATTCAGCAATACTACTCTGTTGCTGTTCAAACAGGGAATTGTAGTTCTTAAATTTCATAGCACTGTATTGTATTTTAGCGACATATAATGTGTCAATGTACATATTTTTGAAGCATGAATAAATTAAGATCATGTTATTAGCAAGTAGACTTGTCTCTAATGAAGTGTAGTTCAGATTTTGTCATTTGCTGTGCGGGGTGAGAATGCCTTTGTTGCAGAGTATAAAGTAACTCTCTTCTTTACTGCTTTACAAGTTTGAACATCTTCAGAAATTCAGCTTTGATTCGTGCTCACTGACAGGTCAGTTAGTTGGCACTTAGAATACTACGAATTTGAAGAGGAATTGATTATGTTTAGTTGGGTATCACTGATGGAATAAAACTGTTAAAAGGCTTGCATTCCAGTTAAGTTTCATCTTCAGTGTTTTTAATGTCATTTGGTTGTAAATCATCTACAGCAGTCTAAGGGACATAGATTAAGATTTTGATATTATGGTAACAGTTAAGCACGTGATTAAGTGGGGTGGGGGGGTGAGTTGTCAATTTTCAAATTAATGTTGTTCTCTTTAGATATTGATAGTCAAGCAACTGTTAAAAATTTTCTAAGCTACTGGACCCAAAGTGGGACCATGCATGTCCTATGTAAGTTGCACATTTTTCAGTGAGGGTTGGTTTTGGCTTTTTTTTTTTTGTTGATTTAACAATTTTTTAAAGGCAAGAATTTTAATTATTTCACTATGTCTTTACTTCCTTGTATTTATTTGCTCTCTCATTTTTTTTTTCCCCCTCCTCTTTCTAGCTGGACAAACTCCCCCACGTCCACCTCTGGGTCCTCCTGGCCCACCAGGCCCACCAGGTCCTCCACCTCCTGGTCAGGTCCTCCCACCTCCATTAGCTGGACCTCCTAATCGTGGTGACCGTCCACCACCGCCAGTTCTGTTTCCAGGACAGCCTTTTGGTCAGCCTCCACTTGGGCCACTTCCTCCAGGCCCTCCACCACCTGTTCCAGGCTATGGGCCACCACCAGGTCCTCCACCACCCCAGCAGGGTCCACCTCCACCTCCAGGTCCATTTCCCCCTCGTCCACCTGGCCCTCTTGGGCCACCCCTAACTCTTGCTCCTCCTCCACATCTCCCTGGGCCACCTCCTGGTGCTCCACCACCAGCACCACATGTGAATCCAGCTTTCTTCCCCCCACCTGCCAATAGTGGCATACCTACTTCAGATAGCCGTGGCCCACCTCCAACAGATCCATATGGCAGACCTCCACCATATGACAGAGGTGACTATGGGCCACCTGGAAGGTAAGTGCTTTTAGTGTGTTGTGCTTGGTAGCAGGTTTTATTCCTTGTTGATTTTTTCCTTTTTAATGCAAGTGTTAGAAATAATGAAAAATGGGTCTGGAAGGGATCCCAGCAGTCTTCTGATTTGCCCCTTTTAAATTCCTTCAGTGAAAGATCTTTCAGAATTTCTCAGAGTGGGTAAATGCTGAAATTGCACAGCATTAATCTCTCAGCTCTCAGTTAGTATTTGGCAGTGTCATCATTTGATGTATTCTACATGTAAGTTTATTTATCACTTCTAATGCAGCATTTTATGGTTATGCTTCTGTCTGAACTTGAAATTCTGACATGTACCTTTACCATCATGCTTTGCAAGCTGTCTTTTGAGAGTGCTCTTTGAATATGTGCGTATGTTGAGTACAGTGCTATGCCAAGCTCATACCATTATTTTTCAGCAGCTCTGCTTGTCCTGTTTTTTCTTTAGGATTCAATTCAAAGTTAGTCTTTGTCTTAGAAGCCAGGTGGGAATTAACTGCAAGACTTTTATATTTCTTTTCTGTCTAGATGCTTCTGCTCATTTGGTGCAGTCTTGCTGTGTTTTTAGTGGTGACTTTTCCTATGGTTAACCCCATCTGGGACAGAGTTCTTGAGCCTCTCTGACTTCAATCATTAAGTTTTCCCATCTTGTTTGAAACATCGTTTTCATCTGTGCTTTCAAGTATCTCTGTCTCAGCTATCTGCTGTTTCTTGATTGTCATCTTATTTGTATTGATCAGGGAAAACTTTGGGGTAAATTATAAGGACAGTTTTTACTAAGTTACATTTGTATATTTCAGTTTCACTTTGCTTCAATTCTTCTTTTATCACAAAGTTTAAAAAGCTCCATGCGTTTGTGCATATTATGTTCATACAGAAACTATGGAAATTCAAGCATTTGGCTTAATTGCCTGAAATATAAAAAAGTGCTAAGGTGTTGGTGTTTTTTTGATGGACAGAACTAAGGTTGTCTGCAGTATATAGAATGTCTGGGGAGGGAAGGAGTGGGAATAGGACAGTGTTAACTTACTGTCCAGTATTTTCATTAATAATGTTAAAATTACTATCCATAACTATTTAAATTGTCATTAATTATATATCATAGGCGTTTCACTGGAAATAACATGTCCATAAGAGAAAAATTACATATTCCATTCTATGGGAGGCACACGAAAAATAATACTCAAAACTCAGGGAGGTATGAATTTTTAGACCTTTCCTCTTATGCTAAACTGGCTATAGGATCTTGTTCCACTTCTTGCAATTAAGAGGATAGCATTGCTTATTATTCTGCATTTTCTTTCTACCAGAAGAACTAACACTGTTCTAGACATATCAAGCAGTGAGCCAGTTTTACAGTCTCAGCATTTCTCTAACACATTTCTCCAAATTTCCTATATACATATATAGAGAGAGACTGGTGAATAGGACACTGCAGAACTTTTGGGGAAAATTTTTGTGCAGGCTAATTTCTGTTACTTTGGAAACCCTATGTAGGTAGTTAACAATTGAAGTTAAAAGTGTTGAGTTTGAGGATTGTTTTATTGTTTCCTCCTTACTGTGACTGGTTTGGAGGTCAAATTGGAGCTCCTTGAACTTGACCAGAATTAAAAAAAATCCAAATAAAACTAGCTGTGAAATGTTGAAGTGCTATTCAGAAAATTGAGTGTTTTGAAGTTGATAGACTGTTTAATTCTTGTAAGTTATAGCATTCTGGTCTTAGTTAAGATCTGGGAAAACAGGATTATATAGTTCTAATTGCAGTATTGTTATAAAAATTATCTCTGATTTTGCACGAAGTCACATTGCCTGTGTGTACATGTATTTCCACATCCAGTCAATTGGGATATCTACTTCAAGGGTTTTATGAAAATTATAAATATTTGTAAAGCCCAACATTAAGTGCTGCTGAATCTTCAAATTAGATGGAATTAAGCATTTGTACAGCAATGTCTTAATTGTTTTTTTACCCTTTTTTTTTTTTTTTAGCTTTCAGGATTTTATACTATAACATGGTCCTTAAAAAGGAGAAAAAAAAAAAAAGAAACAAACCCAAACTCAGATCCCACTTTCTTTTCTGTTTGTCACTTTGCTTAAAGTTGTGAACTTGGATTGTTAAAGCTGCAATTGTATCTTCCAAAGTTGTTTCTTCATCTTTTAAATACTAGTTTTGTTGCTTTCAGAGAAATGGATGCTGCAAGGACACCTTTAAGTGAAGCAGAATTTGAAGAAATCATGAATAGAAATAGGGCGATCTCAAGCAGTGCCATTTCAAGAGCTGTATCAGATGCCAGTGCTGGTTAGTAGAACTCAACTGCTGTGCTTGATATTCTGCTCAACTGAAAAGAGTTTATAGTTTTTCTGTGAGGAAACTTGCAGCCCCGAAGCCTTGTTTTCCTTATAGGAAAGAGAATTTAGGTACAACTTATGGCTCATTTTTGTAACATGCTCCAGTTGTTTTTTGTGAGTAGATTCAGAGTACTGATCTGGGCCGCGTTTTAATATTTCATCTAGATGACTGTTGAAGAGAAGATACCCAAAATGGTTAAACTATTACAGGTAAAAAACTTTGCTCTAATTTGCTTTTTTTTATTTTTATTTTCAGGTGACTATGGAAGTGCTATAGAGACCTTGGTAACTGCAATTTCCTTAATTAAACAGTCCAAAGTATCTGCAGATGATCGCTGTAAAGTACTTATTAGCTCTCTTCAGGACTGCCTTCATGGAATCGAGTCCAAATCTTACGGTTCTGGATCCAGGTAAAACTTTCCTCTTCCATCTGCTCTTACTTAAAAAAGGGAAGTTTTTAGTGCAGGACAAGTTCCCAGAGAAGACTCTATAATTAAAGAAACTTAATAATTTGCTCTGTTGAGTAAGAAATGAGTGAAAAAAATCAAATAGAGGTTTCCTGAACTTAGCTGCCTCTTTAACTCTTCAAAATTGTTCTTTGTATCTTAAGTTTTAGTTTTCTTTAGTATCATTTCATATTTGATACTCTTTCAATGTGTAGACTTGATAAAAAATAATTCTCTTTTTATTTAAGATGTCCAGTACCTAATTTTTATTGGAATTTTAATTTAAAAATTAAAGAATGAAGATATGTAAATTTGCTTAAAAATAATTGCTCTCTGTGCTTCTCACAGTGGAAATATACTTGGGTCAAGGGAAGGAAAGGTTGGTTAGCATGACTTTGCCTGTTGTCCTTTTGACATACAGACTGAAAATTGAGAGTAGGTATATTTGAAGTTCCTGAACTCTTCTGTCTAGTATAATAAAAAATTGATATTTCTTTCAAAACTTAATAACACCCCTTTCATAGTTAGGACAAACAGAGTCTAGTTCTCTTGGATACTATACTAGTGTAGTTGGCCTTGAATATTAGAAACAAAGACATCTGGTTTGGGCACACACTTTTAGTTTGGAGATCAGTAGCAATGTTGTAGTGATTATTAGAGGCATGATGATTTCAGCCATCTTGTCCTCCATTCCCCACATAAACTTTCTAATGTTTCCGTGTTAGATGGGAAAGTGGGTGCAACTTTCTATCTGTAGCTGATTCTTAGCCATCACCAGGTATCTCACACCAGGGAACAGATACTAATTTATGTTGCATACTTTTTAAAATTAAATTCATGCTTGTAAACAGAATACAAAATTGACATGCAGGTGGCTTATATTTTGAAAAAAAATTTAATGAAGTAATTTCTTTTAGAAGACGTGAGCGATCCAGAGAGAGGGACCATAGTAGGTCACGAGAAAAAAGTAGGCGCCACAAATCACGCAGTAGAGATCGTCACGATGACTATTACCGCGAAAGAAGCCGTGAGAGAGAGAGGCATCGTGATCGAGACAGAGATCGTGACAGAGAACGAGACAGAGAGAGAGAGTATCGTCATCGTTAAGGAAGGTGAGCATTTGTTTCATGTTCTTGAACTTTACTGACTTAATAAAAATAACTGCTGTAGGTTTGGTATCGTTTACACCAGTAATATCTGTATTTAAGTGATCCTGCAGTATGTACTGAATCACTTTCTTCTTGCAGCATCTGACATGAATGTAGGTAAGTAACAACAGGTAACTTGGGAGGGAGTGTTGGTGTGGTTATCTTCTGCAGTTTGCATGCTGCCTCTTAATTTTAGGTGGTATTAATGTTTGCAGTTTTTATGAAATGTAGTTAAACCAACTCTTAAAGGAAGCAGTAAGCCAGACTAGTAAATTTGTTCCCTTTATAGTCTCAGAAGATATTAAATTTATGATTGTGTTTCTTTCTTGTATTTTGAAATGCTGACTTTGTATTTTTAAATATGTAAAGACTGCAACTTTCATATGTCCCGTGTGGATTATTCAATTTAGGGAATAGATGTATGTACAGTTGCTGTCCTTGCTCAAATACAGTGGTAATTTGGATATGGTCGGGGGCGAGAGGAGTGTGGGTTTTTTTGAGTGAGTTGTAAATCAAATTCAGGAAATGTCACCAGACTGTATTTTATGAAATGTAACCTGTCAGTATGTTTTGCTGTCTAGCAGAATTCAGGTGATATCTTCTATAAGATTTATTACTTTTTGTTCCCTCTTCTATCTGATAGGAAGTTCATTTTCTGAAGACTAGTAAACAAAAGTATGAAACAAAGAATGTTTATTTTCTGATTGCTCTTCAACTAACATGTTCTTTTATTTCATATACCTGCATTCTTGCCTGCATCAAGTCTCTAGATAGCTGCAGAGCAGCATGATAGGTCATACTTTTTCAGTATACGCCTGAGAACATTAAAATCCATGTAAATGTTTGTCACGCTATATAATGTGCCACTTTCGGGTTTGGGAATTCAATCTACCCATGATTCCATGTACTTGGCAATAGGAAAACTCTCTATTATTTTCTCTGCAGTAGTCTTCCCTTTTTAGAAGAATTTCCCACAATATCAACTCTGAAATCAGATTTCAGTCTTTCCTGCCTACCCAATCCATTTCTTCAGTTTACCCTCAGATTTATTTTCCAGATTTGCAGGTGGCATTTATTCATGGATGCTCTTACACAACCTTCTAGACAACATAGTATACTCCTAAGTGGAAACTAAATTCTTTATGAATCAAGTGTTAGTTTTTCCAGTCATGCTTTTGTGTTGCTGACTTTGAGAGATGACAGATTTTGATACTAAATGTTCTAGTTTACTGGGTATTAAGAGAAATGTTGTCTTGAGTCCATATACCAATGGGGATGAACAAAGAAGTAATCTACATAGAATAGGGGAGTCAAAGCCTTAAACAGGAAGATGAGATGTGTCAGCTGAAACAGCATGGGTAATATATATCTATTTGAAGACACTTTTTGGTCATAAAGAATTGTAGAATATGTTGAGTCGAAGGGGACCTTCAAAGGTCATCTAGTCCAACCCCTCATTGGATTAGTAGAAATATTTCTGGAGTTGCATAAAAATAGTAACTGTGGTTCTTAATTGCAAAATAGCAGGAAAGAAAACAAAACTTTTTAACAAATGTAAATGTGCTGAATTTCATTGAACTGGATTTTACCCTTTCATGATAAATGAGTATTTGTGATATTTGCAAGTAGTTGTAATTAATAGGAAGTAACCATTGAGCTGAGTGATGGATGCATTTCCAGAGACTTCTGGTGGAGATTAGCAAGCCATAATTGAAATTATTAGTAACTTGAATACCTTTAATTTTTATCTATTTAGTGTTGTGCATGTACATCCAGAAAGCTTACACCAAGTACAGATTCTCTATCCTGTTACCTCAAGAAAGCACATCAAATAGCATTAGGTTCTATTTTATAATTGCCAAGGCTCAATTTTAAGATGAGACACTGATTTTGATCATAGTTCAGTTGGGGTTTATATATGCAACTTCCTCCAACATTGTTGTGCACTAAGACTTTTTTCAAAGGGGTTGCATACATACGATTCCCTTGTGAAAATAGATTGTAAGAACTTGATTTAAAGAGAAAATTTAGAATTCTGCATGTAAACTAAAGGACTTGGTATTTTTTAAGTTAAGTTGTAAGCATTTTGTCTTGTTGCTGTCTTAATGAAGAAGGGCTTTATTGTAGTTTTGGTCTAAAAGGGTGTGTATATATGTTATATATACACATGCACATATATTAAAGAAATACAGCGCTATCCTGGTTTGTATATTTCATTTTCACTAAGATGTATGTTGCCATACATTTTTCTGTTTTGTTCTTTACATTGATTAATATTCATAAACTGATTTCAGTCTCAGCCATTCAATAAATAACAGCAATGCTGAAAGAGTTGCTACCCATATTACTGTGTTTTGCCAGATAACATGAAGTTGCAGCCAATGAGTGGCACCTCTTATTGTGTACCTGTAGTCCTAACTGTGATACTGTACTGGCAGTTTTTTAAAAGTGTTACACATCTAGTTTAGAAGGATTTTAAAGGTCTATTGTGAACATATTTGTATATGGTGAAATTCAATTTGTACTCTTATTACTTTCATAGAGATGGATAAAATTGGAATAAATGTGTTTATAATAATCAGACTCTGTTAAACAGTTTAGATGTATCATAACAGGTATTTACACTTCTGTTTGTACGGTTCATGGTTTAAAATTGAATTCTTACCTGGTTATGTGCCTTCACGTAAGGGTTTCATGCACATTGATAAACCATTCTACAGAATTACTGTATATTGAGTATTTCCTTGAAGCATCTTACTTTTGATTATAGAAAGCCTATGGATAGAAACCCGAAAATTAATTTAAGACAAATATCTAACCTGTATTAATCAAGAAAACTAAGAATCCAATAGAAAGATATTTATAAGGTTTAACAGCAAAATGTGTACAAACAGAATAGTAATACAACTTCTTAACCATGAGTCCTGATTTTTTTTTATAGAGAGGGTTATTTTTTTTTAGTGTAACTGATTTTCAGTGGTGTATTTCTAGCTGATACATCTGTCTGAATTTCTTTAACTGCTGATTGTTAATTTTTTTAAAATTTTATGCTTTTGTTATTGGGTGAAATGATTATTTCCTATTTAAACTGGATTTGGACTGAATTGCAAAGACAAAACCACACTAACATTGTAACAATTGATATGTATGTAGACTCTGTACTCCCTATTTGATGCTTTTTCTCTGATTTTTCTTGCTCTCAAACCACTGTAAGCAAATAATTTGAAATCTGATGTATTTCTGAGGCTTGTGCGCTTCTTGAAAGACTGCTCTCAGCTCTCTGAAATAGATTTATCTTTGGGAGAGATCTGATAAATGGTTGGAATTTTTTTTTGTGTCAGGAGTGAAATGGTAATGGTAGTTCAAGTAGTCCTCATAATATTTTTCTTGTATAAATAGGAACTGTCCTGTGATTGTGTTAGCAACTACTTAAACATCAAGTGAAGTATGAAATTAGCCTTTAAGGAACTTTGTACATTAATAGAAAAATACCTATTTTTGTAAGTTACTTTAATAATAAGCTCTTTAATAACATTATTTTAAGTGAATCATGTTAGCATTGTTCAAGACATGGGTAAATGTACCTGTTATTTCAGGTCTTACTAGTCTTAACCTCTAATGTCTCTTATTTTAAGTGTGCATTTTTGTGGAAGAATATATGTGAGTCTGGCACTGTCCTGTGGCATCTAGCTTTCATCAGAGAAGTCGCACTCTGTGCACCTAATTCCAAATTTGAAATGTGCCACTGAGTGGAAGAGGCAAGCAGTGCCACTGTTTTATGGGCTTCTTAAAGTCTCCTTTCTGACTACTCTGATACTTTAGGGAAGCATGTTATTTGTTTCTTAATGTTCAGTGATTTCATTTTCTTGAAGGTGATCAGATGAATCAAAAAATGAACTGAAAGTCTTATGCTATTGTTTATTTTCACATGCATAACTGCATAGTGTACTAATTTTTTTATGAACATGTTGCTGTAAATTTGTTGTCTTCTGAGGTGTCTGCAGACACACTTAAATTTGTGTTCCTTGGGTCCTGTGCTTTTGTTTCTCAGATCAGTAGAGCAAGTGAAAATGTTGGGTTGATGCGGTGTTCTCCTAAGAATGAACGAGTTCTGGTTTCTCCTTTTGCTCATTGTGGTTTGAGAACTAAGATTTCTTCTTACAAAACAAAAAAAGAAAGAGAAATTAGAGAGAAATCTTAATTTTCATGTCTTCCTGTGGCAGCCTGAATTACCTGTGTCATTTTCATACATGTGTGAAATATATGTGCTGCTAATTCTTTTTAATTGGCAAACTAAATATTTGAGTTTTCTGAACACTGTTCATCAGTTATTTTTGGTGAATACACAAAGTGGGATAGTAGTCAAAAGACATATGACAAGTTAAACTAGTTTGGGAGTGTTTTTCTTCCTGTGTACAGTTATTTATAAAATCAGAGAATTGTTCTAGTGTTGTTCTTAAATTATACACTCTGATAGACCAAAGATGCCAGGTAAGTAAATTAGTATAGGAGAGCAATGCAACCAATGGAAGAAAGTGCTAGTGGTGGTAAAATATTCGGTCTGTACATGTATGTTGAACAGAATCACTTATGTAACTCAGATTACATGCATAAAGACTGATACACAGTTGCACTTTGAATCCTTTCTTTCTCACTGTGTTTATAGCTAAAGCATTGCAGTATTTTGGAGGTCTATGTTTGTTCTGGAATGTAGGTTAAGTCAAAACAAATCTTGGCTTTCGAGCTGGTGTTTTATGTGGGATTTTGCTTTGTGTATTTTTTCTTTTATGTATAGAATAAAATAAAGGAGAAGTAAAGGAGAAGTAATTATTAGGTGCCATGAGGATATAATGACAAATGTATACCATGCATTTTACTGAAGTGTGAAAAGTTAGGACATTGAAATTCAGTCTGAAAATATTACACTATATTTCCATAATGCACATACAGCTTTAAACTACTGAAGAATTATTATGCTTCTGAAAGCTGTTTAAAGCATTTACATGCTTATCTGGATAATTAGAATTTGAGGCAAAAAATAGCTACTACTGCAAGATGCTTTATCTGCATATGAAATCTTTTGGTTTTTATTTCAAGAATCTGTCTTTGAAACACTGTGCTCAAATTGCATCTTGCATAAATCACTTGATTAATCACTGAAGTCCTGGGCTTTCCTTTGTGTAATGTTCTTGTATAAAATCCTAACTTTCAGTAGAAACAAAACTTGATTGTTTTATGGTGTTAAATTGTACAAACCTAATACATGGTTGGGATGGATAGCTTGAGGCAGATGGAAAATGGCATTGCCAAGAAGTACAGGCTAGGGATTTAATCTTTTTATGAAAAAAACCAAAAAAACCCAACTTTTTCTCACTTCAATATTCTACTTGCTTGTAGAATACTGAAAAGGGCTGAGCATGAAGATACAATCCATACAGATTTATTTATTTATTTAGGAATCACAAAGGTTTCTGGTGTTGTCGAGAAATAGTGGGAGAATACTTGGATTTTAGTTGGTTATGTTTTCTAAAATGAAGATTCAGTGTGGTGCTGACGAATTTAGAGCTTTATGATGCAGTTGATCACATGAAGTTCCTCTAGTTCCATAACACCTGTAGAAATCTAGCAAATTGTTCCCAGGAACTGAAACTTTAATGCTAGTACTATTAATTATACACATGGTGCCTTAGATCTGTTTACTGTCGTCATAGAAGTGATAAAGATCCATAATTGTATGATGAGAGCAGCAAATTCTGACATGCAGTCTCACAGCTGTCATATGCTTAACTTTCTCCACTTAAAAAAAAGAGATTCTCCCCTCTCTGTGTTTACATCTTCTTCTGGAGACAGCACTTCAGCACTTTGCTACTAATTAAATTTGAAAATGCATAACCCCCTAGGAAGTTTTGGTCTCTGGGGAAGGAAATTCCTCAAAAGTAGTTACTGGTTGCAACATTCCTGACTTTGTGTATCAAAGTCTATGGCTAAGAAAATAAATTCCCAGTCACTGCTTTGGATTTGGATTCGTTCATGTGCACAATGTAGTATATAGATGTTACTGGGTTATATGTATGTATTTTAAGTTAATATTAACAGTCACTTTGAGGAAAGGAATAAACATGTCAATTGTTCATGTGAAATTTGAGTACTTTCTTTCTGAACTGCTTTGAGATTATTATGCTGACAAGATATTTGACAGCTGTGTACTTGTGCACGTTCATGAAATTGCTTCTCAAAATGTCATGTTTTTCAAATGAACAATTTAATGTGCTGGTTTTCTTGAACACTTTGATTTAAGCTATTTTGAAATTGTTGAAATTGTGAATTATTAATGAAATTAAGATAGCTAATTGTTTTGTGATGGAATTCAACTCAAATCCGGTGTATGGAATTATACCATCCCGAGTATTTAATGAAGTCTTACAGTCTGAATGCCATGGTTCCTTTTGAACCATGAGGGTAAGAATTAGGGCTTGGGTTTGTTTTTTTTTTTTTTTTCTGGGGCAAATAGGTGAGGAAACTTGCAAATCTATATTGTATTATTTGAAAAGTGAGTTCTTGTGATTAAATTGCAAGTGGGTATTTTTAGATGTGAAGCCCATCCTGCTTGCCACTAGCTTGAGAATTTTGAAGTGTCTGCACTAGTTTCTGTGCACTTTTAAATGTTACTGAGATTTGGGCCATCCACTTCATTATACAATCAGTGCATTACTTAAATGTCAAACTTCTGTAATGTGTGAGGAGGCAAGTAAAAATGTAAAAGTCTAGCCATGGCAAAATTACTTTCTGTGCTTGTTTGTTTACTTTAGGAAACGTTTGCATAAATGTTTCCATCAGACACAGGAACAGTAGCTATTTCTTCCTTTAACATTCAGTACTTGAACTGTGAAATTCATATTCATATTCCTGCTCAACTTTGTTGTATGATAATGTTAATTTCTTTTTTAATTACTGGATTAGAAAACAATTTAGTTTGCAAACAAGTAGCTACTGCTTTTGTGCATTTTGTGTTAGTTTACATTATGGTGAAGTAGGTGCACGACTTGTGTATGTAGAGATAAGCCAACAATTTTCTGTCTATTATGGGGACTAGCAAAATCTACATCACAAATTTTGACACATTACAGCTGAAGGAAGAGGAACAGCGTTGCAAGACAAGATACGTTCTTCAAGGAAAGATGCTTGTCCAGCGGTTTGCTTCATGTGATTGAACTGAGCCTGTAAGGATTCATGGATAAAATGAACAGGAATAGATCTGAATAAAGCAAATCTGCATACATGGTAACCAGTAGCTCTTTTACTTTTTTTATGTTGCTTAACTGTTTTATTTGAGGGAAACCTGTGTGATTTAAACCATATAGCTTTTGCAACTTTATTACTGGTTATATATGTTTGGCAATTATAATGTGCAAGCAATTGGAAAAAAGTCAAGTAAATGCTTGTTTTTATAGTAGTTTGTTCATGTTAAACTGTTCATATGATAATGTCTGTACACAGCACCACTTTGATTACAGTAGTTGTAGTGTTGTAATAAACTGTTTAATGGGGCCGATGTGTAAAGCTGTTCAAGTTATTTGATGTTTACACCTCAGGGAAAGTCTTGTGTTCAGCAATATTTAAAAATAATGTTACAATGAAACATTGATGCTGTCTTTAAAAAACATCACAATAGTTCTTGCATATGCCTCAACCTAATCTTGCATTCAGTGAGTTAAGCATACTAATGTTGCTCTCACACATTCAGTTTTGATATGAAAATAGGTGGTTGCATAAATTAAACCCTTTAATACTACTTTGCTTTCTAGCAGTGTTTACCTAGGCAGCCTGTGAATTTAGTAATTGGCATATAAAACTGTAAAAACTGCAGTTCTTTGTCATCTGTTGTTTTGAGGAGAGGTGGTCTCAGACCTGTGATTGTAGCACACTGATTTTTTTTTTTCTCTTCTCACACAGCCTTGATCCTTATTAAAACTAAAGTTAATATAAACAGTTCATCTGAACTTAAACTGTCCATAATAAAGGGTGGAAAGCTTAGCTTTACAATAAAAAACAAAAGAAAACTCTGCAGTTGTTTACAGTTTTATAGTAATAGTGCTTGTGTGTGTTTCCCACTCCACCCTCAAGTGTAGGAATCTGTACATAGTTGTATATTAGAAAACTGCCGGAAGAAATCAAATGTTCCCATTTTTCAGACTCTATGGATTTGGTATTTTCTTCAGAATTTATTCACATGTTCATAAAAACGAGAAGGTACGCATGTATGTCCTTGTTCAGTGATGGGCTATATTTAAATGTCTTAGTGGCACGCATAAAATCTGTCTGATGATGTTTTGGAAATTTACCTAAAAACAAATTACTGGAGCTCACAGTGAAATTTGACTTCAAATTATAAGGGTTTGTTTTAAATTTCCTTAAGGGTAAAGTGCAAGTGAAGAGGAATTTTGTGTAAGTTGCAAAAACTTAGTTTCTGGAAGCCTTGCACAAAGGCTCCCATTTTAGTCTTTTGAAATGTATTTTCTGAGTTTTCACTTACTCAAATAGCTGTTCTTCATGTTTTAAGTTAAGGCAACTCTTAAGACAGCTTTTGCTTGCTTGCTTTTTCACCAGTTTTGAAGATTTTACAGCCAACCTAAACTGTTCCTTTGTTCAGGAAAGCACTTTGATCCGTTGGGTTTTCCAGAGCGATTAAAGCATGTGCTAATCTTCCACAGATTTCAAGGCTGTAAACTATATGCTTCAAGTACCTTATTTGCATATGCGTGTGGGGTTGTTTAATGCATTTCTGAGTTGGGACCACTCTGCAACTGCAGGTTTGCGTAAGTCTGAAATGCTCTAATATTTCTATCACATACAACTCAACCAGCTTTCCTGCAGCCAGGCTGATGCTGTTGGACTTCGCCACAGCATCAGACTCTCCCTTTTTTATTTTCTCCCCTTAAATTATGTACCTGGGTTCCTCATGCGTGGGATCCCTGGTGTTTACTGAACTCTTTGCTACCGAGAAGGTAACTGACGTGTTCGTCTAATCCTGTTTGCAATTGAACACTGTAAAACAGAGTTGTATCAAAACAAGTCATGATGCATTTCCTGCTTTTTGCGAATAGCTGTTGGTTACAAACAGAACGGCGCTGTTGTAATTTTTTTTTTTACTTGAAAACATTGTTTACTGCTGTGTGTAATAAGTTTAAAGAAGTAGCCTGCCTGTAGCTGTTACATGAGCGAATAGCTAATATTGCAGAGGCAGCAGGTAAGTAATGTTCTGTTGCATAGATCTATTCAATCTTAAAATAAAAAAGTAAATTTACAAGCATTTTATGCAGGAACTGATATTTTACTCCTCGTTGAAATAAATTCAAGGAGACTTTTGTTTGTTTTTACACTAAGTGTCATTTCTCACTCACATACGTATTTCCATTGCTGGCAATGGAAGTAGCAGGGAGGAGAATAGCAGGGTAATTTGAGCAATGATGTCCGTGTATGAAGCCCCTCATGCACGGAGTCATTTTGACTGCTAGATGTGCTGTGTTGCAATTTAGATAATGCTCCCTTGTTATTGTTTTTCAGATTTTTTTTTTAACAAAACAAAAAATTTACAGCAAAAAATCCAAAGCCCCTGGTAGACACCAAAAAGGAACATGTCTAATGCACATCATGTATAACTGAATTAATAATAGCATTTTTACCGGGTCAATGGGTTATTAAATGGCAATTTCCTTTCCACACTTGGGAAATAGCAGTTTGGTAACTTTCCTGATGAGTGATGATGTCTTGGTGGCTACTGCTGTGCTCTTTCATATTCATCCAATTGTATTTCATCTGTTTTTACTGATGAAGGGACTAAGTGGTCTGTGAAGAAATACTTCTATTTGTTTCAAACATTGATTTTTAATTTTTTTTTTAAATAAGTAACTTTGAAAATAATATCTCACTGCTGTGTCCTTTATCTTGAAAGACAAAAGTAGTGACTTGAGGGTGGTTATGCTTTAGCACCAGAAGTTGTTCTACTGGAGATTTGTTTTTTAGAAGTAGAAGGGGTTTTTTTAAAGTAAAATTTCTACTGTTTTGACAGGTCAAAAATATTTCTGAGAAGAACAACTTAGCGTTTTGGAAAATGTGCAGGGCTTTTTTCCCCTAACTTCCTTTTTGCTGCCTGTGCCAATAATTTTAGTTCTGATTGTATTTTGAAAAGCGTTTGTCAGAACTTCCGCAAATTTTTATTTACAGTGTGGCCTATAATCTTGCATAGCTGCTATTTTTGAGTTAAACAAGGCATATTATTAAATTTAGGCATTAGCTTGATTCTTTTTGTTAAGAAGTGAATGCTTTATCTTTTTGTTCCTTTGAAGTTGATGAGGCTTAGTTTTTCTACCTGCATTTTTTTTCTCAACTGATTGTTTAGTTGCATACCCAAACCTTTGTAAATGTTTTCCTAGTTGTATGTAGATAATTGGAGATTTAAATGTTGTATATACTTGTTGTCTGTGTTTCTAGTAAAAGTACATGGCATACTTTATACAAATACTTAATTCTGAATTTCCTTTTCTTACCCACTTGCTCTCTGTGTACAGATTAAACAGACTTTGCTCCTATTTTTATTTATACAGTTTTATACATAGCATCTGAAGTTATAATTGGTTCTTGTGTAAATTGAGATACAGCCTTAAATTTCCCAACACGGTGTTGATTAAGGTACTGTTAGTCATGTAGAGTCACATATAAACCATGCATGTTTAAGAATGGTACTCTTCAGAGATCCACAGTATTAAATTGCTTCTTGCATTGGAATATAAACCCCCCAAGATCTTAGAAATGTATGGGCCATTTGTACATATACTTCAAGAAGAGATTGAGTTCTTTTTTAAAATAAGCATTTGGTCATAGGAAAGAAGCAACATGGACTGACTGCATGCTAATTAGTCATGATGTTTATACAAAAATGTTGTCTCTTGCAACCATTACTGTGATACCTTGCAATTAATATTGCAGACAGGCTGGGGTGTTGACATGGTTTTTTGGTTTTGTTGCTATTTCCTCCCCTCCCCCAAAAATTAATTTCTGACATGCTCTGTACTTCTAGATCCATTTTAGCTTTAGAGGAGGAGTTACTAAGCAGCAGTATAGAAGTATAGAAATCCTTCCATTTTATGTTATTGTGGCTTTTTTTTTTTCCACTCAAAGTATGACAGTACATGATAAAGCATCTCATTCTGTTCAAACATGATGCACTCATTAGTTCTCAAATCCTTTCTGTAGCCTCACTTATTGCAGAGGGTTTTAGGTTCTGGTATGACCCATGTCTGTGCTTAAGTAGTTTAAAGCTTTGTCAGAAGCTAGTTTTATTGAAGTCTCTTGAAAAAAGTAACCAGGATACCTTTGATCCCAATGAAAAAGAGCATTTAAGTTGTCAGAAATTTCCATCTATTCATATAACGTTATGTGATTATACATGACTCAGTGCTAACACTTTGGAGTATATTTAATCAATAGATTTTGTCCTCACCCTCTTGTATACTGTATTTTGTAATAGAAAATATTTTAATCTGTGCATATTATTACTACATTATGAAACAGACATTCCCTTGATTTTCAAATGTAAGAAAATGAGGAATGTGTGTGCTTTTATAAATAGAAATTATTGCAAATTCATTTTCCTTACTACTGCAGATAATCTTTTTTAAAATAATTTTTTTTTAAGGGGGAAAAAACCTCCCATCCCCAGATGTTTTAAAGGTGAAATACATTCCTGTTTGATAAACATTAACATTTTAATGAATATTACCAGCAGTGCTGATTTTATGAACAAAAGGCTGTGTTGTCTTCCTGTACCATTCCATTTCCCTATTCCCATTTTGCACAAGGATGCGCCAGTAAACAATGCAAGAAATGGTTTTGAAATAGGGAGTTGGGGGGGACCTTTTGACAGTTGGACTGCAGAACTGCAATGCAAAATGTAAGGAAATGGGTGTTTCAGAATGCCTGACTCCAAAGGATTATATACATATATATATATATATAACAAACAGTTCCTTGATATTAGCAGGCCAAAGAGTCTGTTGAATAGTTGAGTTTCTGGAGACCTGTATTTCTCAACAAGGTAAGATGGTATCCCAGCAAATGCAGATTTTTAATACATTTTCAGCAGAGGTACTTAGTGTAAATTTAGGGACCATTTCATCATTTTTAGATGTTATACTTGAAATACTGCATAACTTTTAGCTTTCATGGGTTTCTTTTTTTCAGCCTTTAGGAGACTGTTAAGCAATTTGCTGTCCCAACTTTTGTGTTGGTCTTGAACTGCAATAGTAGTTTACCTTGTATTGAAGAAATAAAGACCATTTTTATATAAAAAAATCACTTTTGTCTGTCTTCATTTCAGCTTGTCTAGTATCTTTACAGTGCTCATTACGTCAGAGTCATCACATTTTGAATGGAATCTTAAACGTGTCTACATTTGATTTCAGAATCAAATGTGTGCTAATGTTTGGAGCTGTGGGGTACAGGAGGCATTAAACCAGTGATTATAAGCCTTATAAGAATTAAAAAAATTCTGGCTTCTTGAGTTGACTAAATCTTGCAAATATTAATTGTTAGAACATATATAACAGCTCTCTGGCAGGTTGAACTGCTATCAGGTCACTTCCTGCAAACAGTTGGTCTGGTATCTATGACAGTAATGACTTTAAAGTACTTTTGGCTCTGGAATTTTTCATGGCCAGATGTTTTACTCTGCTGCTAAATTCAGGACATTGTGTACATAAACTACATATACAAAAAGACATTAGGACTGTCATACTAGCGAGGAACAACTTCTAATTCATAGTTGGAAGGGCCTTCAAAGGCCATCTAGTCTAATCCCCTCCCCCTGCAATGAACAAGGAAGGACATCTTGTACTACATTAGGTTGCTCAGAGCCTCATCAAGCCTGACCTTGAATGTGTCCAGGGACAGGGCCTCCACTTGTTAAAATTCATTTGCTTTAACACAAAGTGAAGTATACCTGTTGTAACATCTTAGGTGACTGGTACCATTTTGCAGTGTTTTCAGCTTCAGCTTTCATCTGTGATGAGCTTCCAGAAAATGCTGAGTTGATACTTGTGAAAAAAATTTTTTTAATCTCTATAGATTAATCTCTATAGATTTAATCTCTATAGATTAAAAAAGAAGCCTGAAATGCAACTTGTTTGGCATGGAAAATCATGTTTCTGGTTGTATTTGAACATAAATTTTGAACAAAATAAAGAAGGTAGTTGTGTGAGTCTGTGTAGAGGGAAAACATTGGAAAATGAACCTGAATTAATCTGGCTCTAAATCTCTAATGAAACCAGCAATTGCTTAATCTAAAGGACTCAAATTGCAGTCTTCATTTTAAAATGTCTTGTTGAATTTTTCCTTTAGGTTTGAATGTTTCATCAGTGGCTGAATAGGAGAGAATTGTAAAGCATCCTGTATCCAAAACCCGTGGGATGTATACTCTTAAGATCAACTCAGTGAGAATTCATTATGTGGATGAATTCATTACGGTAGTATTCAAGCATAGGTTAATTAACCAGAATGCCAGATAATCAAGGTCTGATTTGGAATGGTATCAGGAGAACAAGGTCAGTAAGTACTCTGAATATAGGTTGTTTTTCCTTCTCTGGGGAAAATATGATCTCTTGGAGACAAGTAAAGACACTTTTTAGGCAAAGTTTCTTGTTCAGCTATACTTGAAAGAAGCTTGCCCAGCTTTTTCAGTGTTTTTTCTATAGCTGCTGCAGATAAGAAAGGCCCAGAAATAGAGAGGAGATATCCTGCTGGAAATACAGAATGGTTTAACCATTCTCCTCCTCCGGTGCCCAGCAATGTGGAAATCGGTGCAGATGTCTCTTTGCCACCTCTTCATGCAGGCTTAGTTGCCTCAGAGAAGAGAGCTAACCCTTCCCATCTACCCTATTCTCTGCGGGTTAGAGGTTGTATTTTTAAAGCAAACAAAACCAACAACAACAAAAAAACAAACAAAACCCAAACCTCAAACCAACCTAAATACCCGTACCTGAATAAACCTGTACCTCAGCATAGCTGTAACTGGCTGAGTAATATCAGTCTATGCTCCTAAATACTGACAAGCAGATTTTCAATAAGAGAGAGAGGTGGAAGGCATTGGTGAGGTCTATCCAGATGTCTAGAACAGCTGCTTTGAGAGATTGAAGGCAGGTTTCTGGGCTGTGGGAGCAGTTGCTGTGAGGTAGCTCTGAAGATCGTCCTATGTGTGTGTTTTGCTGTGGGTTTTGCAAAGTTCCCAGGATGGCTTTGAGCCAAGAGAAAGGTGGGGGGTTTTTTCTGGTGCTGCTGTGACTGTTCTGACGCAGCCCCAGGCACTCCTGAACCTCTCTAGCAAAGCTGGCATTTTGCTCATTTCCATCAACAGAGCAGTGTTACAGGTCAGAAAGATGCTGGAGATACTGAAATTTGGAAATGAAAGTGCCCACAGGAGGGCTGATAGTGAGTAGTTAGAAGTGTCCCTTCTTAACTGCTATTAGATTTAGGGAGGGGTCAAACTGGACCTTGAATGTCTCCAGTGATGGGTCTCCACCACTTCTCTGGGCAACCTGTTCCAGTGCCTCATCACCCTAATGATGAAGAAAATCAGCAAAGTGAAGTCTGTATGAAACTGTGAAAGGTAAGTTTGCGGGCTGCATAAAGATCGCGGTTATAGTAGCTGTGTAGCTTTGGATCATAAAGATACCTGGATATGGTTTTCCTGTAGTACTGTTGTGGAAAGAAAAAAAAAAAAAGGTACCTGAATGTCTTTATTCCAAATTTATCCTGGAATGAACTCATAACTAATCATGGAATGCCAAGCAAGGAAATACTGAATCACTTTGATGCCAGAAGCTGTGTTTGCACTGGGAACTACTTGAGTCCTCACAAAGGCCTGTAGCATCATGCTCCCAAATAATCAGCAGAGAAAGGTGTTTGCCAAATTAGTGTCTACTTTTCTAAACCAGCTGGTAGCATATTTATTAAAGGAATTTAGTCTGTGCACCTGTCAGTTCCACTTTTAACAGGGGGCTCATCACATCCTAGGAGTAGCTAAAGCATTACACAGCTGCTTGACCTTTTTGAATACATCTTGGCTAACACCACAGATTGCTCCAAACACAGTGGAGAAGTTTAATTTTAAAGAGTTGATGTTCTGGTAGAGCATGAAGTTGCTGCTGCTTGAGCTTACCCTGTAGGAGATGGATGGTTAACTGGGAGTGCAAAAGGAGGAGATTTTCAGTTACATTGAGTTTGTCTATTTCACCTCTTAAAAGACACAAAGGCAAGGAAGGGATTACTGCTGAAAAATGTGAGTTAATAGCTGGAAAGAGATAAGCCTGTTCCACATCCAAGCAGACTAACTTGCTGCGAGCTGTACAAGAGGGATCTTTTGGAGAGGCAACAGGATTAGACCAAAGCGAGGTGGGAATGTATTTCCTTTCTGAGGGTGGAGATGGAAGGAGGGATTTGTGCCTGGCGCAGTGGCTGAGAAGGGAGGGCAGCTGGCTTCATTTCAAGGATTTTGCACACTGGGAGGTGAGATACTGTCTGTGGGTGAGTGTCAGTGCTAACCAGATGGGTGTAACTTCCCTTTGGTTAATTCTGAGGTGGAAGTGAATCAGAGGAAACTCCCCTTCCTTTTGACCCTGTAATGTAGTAAATGGAGAGATGATGGTGAGGTCGTGCTTATAGTGCTGAGACAAAAAGTATAAAATACTCAAATTTTCTGCCTTTCTTTTACTAGTCTTAGAGAAGCAGTGTGAAAAACAATTGCAGAGCATTTTAATGAGTTAAAATACAGATCTTTGTGCTGCAAGCAGAAGATTGTTGGCACCTTTAATTATCTGAATCTATTAACCCATCTTTTACGAAAAATTTGCAGAAAAATTCTATTATCACTGTGCTTCCCATCAAACCATAGTAGCCATGAACCTGAACATTTTTCCCAGAATGTTTTAATCCGTTTCGTGCTCAGTGAATTTTATCCTGTAGAGTAATGGTGGAGCTGGGCCGTTGGTATTCACACAGAGTTCAAAGCGGTGCAGATGTATGTGCTCAAGGGGTGTAAGAGAGTCCCCTCCTGACATCTAGTGGCAGGAAAAACCTTCTCCACCCCACTTCATTCATGAGTCGTTACTACATCTGTGAGCCCTGTTTTTTCCAATTACTGTGATGTCCACACATCAGTCATTTATCCCATGTATCCACCTCCTTATGTATTATGAGCCTTGTTAGCAGAACCGGCTTTCATAATCCTCATCTGTCCTAAATTGAAGATCACAGTCGCTTCTCTGCCTTTTTCCACAAAATAAACAAACCTCTCTTTTTATTTTTGCCCTGACACCTCATGAAAAAATTCCATAATTCTTGCCTTATTTTCTGTGGAATAATTTGGAATGCCTTTTGAGTGCAATGCTATAAAATTCCCGTGCTTGTTTTCCTATATAATACCTTTGCAGTGAATTAAATACTTCAGTGCTCAGAGTTTCTCAGAACAGCTGAAAACACTGGAAGATACCATCCACACAGGCAGTGAAACTTCCAAAACATAGCAGAAATTGTGTGGTTTCCCATGTGGGCCATGTTTGCCTCTGAAGGCACTGGGAGTCCTACAGGGCTACTGGATTTCAGAATAGCTAAATCAATGCTCAGAACAACTTTCTAAAGCTCCCTGGGATCCCCTTTCCCTGTTTAGTCACGTACTTCTTTTTGATGGACAGGGAGCTGCACTCATCACCTCTTACAATCTCCATCTCGTGCTCTGCTTAAAAAATACGTGGCTCTGCCTGTATGTGTTACAACTCCATGCTGATGGGATGAAGATTCCAAACAGAATCCTTATGATGGGTCAAGGCACTTGGTCTTCCACTTCAAAATAGTTAATTAGAGCCTATGTGTAATTAAAGCTGCAGCTCTCACTTTCCTAAAATATGCAGCCTGGAATCTTAGCAAGATGTAAGGCCCCAGCCCCCATTTTCTCCAAGATCTGTAGTGTAAGGGTAGTAAAAATTGTGAATGGTACAGAATGGCCAACACAATCCTGCAAAAGAAAATGTTGGAAATAATATCTAGATTGCATGGTTGTTTTGGTTTTTTTTTCTTTAAAATATATAAAGTAATTTAAATTAATAAGTTCAGAATACTGATGTTTTATTAGCAGCTATATAAACAAATGAGTAGTTAGCCTTTTTCCCTACAAGAAAAGCTGTATTTTCAGCTTCTCTGTTTAAGTATATAATCTCCATAATGATTAAAGCTATCTGCTGGCTGAATTCCAGCTCAGCTGGAATCCAGGAAAATTTTATTGGCATTTTATTAGTAAGTGTAGTATTTCAGAAAAAAATGTTTCTTTTTTTTCATGTGGGTTCCCTACTGTTCCTCCCTAATTTTAAGTTGTCCCAAACTGTTTCATTCAGTTATTTATAATATAAAAAGGTAATTATATGCCTTCTACTCTAAAATTTAGAAATAAAACTAACCTCTACACTATCACCTCCAGAATATTTTTTTTTTTCATTTTTTTTCATAGCAATAACCTCATATTTTTAACTCATTACTGAAGAGGGAAGGTAGGTTTGTAAAAAATTAAAATCTTTTAACAAAAAAAACCCCTAAACTGGCAAGTTGACAAAACCAAAAAACCCAAACTTTGCCACCAGATTAAATTAATAGCCGGTTAAAACCATCAGGACTCACAGCATTCATTGCTCCAGCTGTGCCCAATCCTTGGAGCAAGGGCTTCTTCCCCTGCTTGCATTTGTCTGTTCTAGGACTTGGAAACTGTTTGAGGAAAAGGCTTATGTGACACATATGCAAGGTCACCTCTTGTGAGATTGTATGTAATGCAATCTTTTTTTAACCTGAAAAAGAAAAAGTCAAATTTAAAAACAATTCTGGAGTTAAGTCTGGGACAGGATGCTGAGGCATATAGTAATTTTGCTGAGGTTCTGGAGTTGGAAGTTTTTCCTGATTTATGCTAGAATCAGACGGTGCTGAATTGGAAGGCACGTTCAAAGGTCATCCAGCCCAACCCTCCTGTAGTGAGCAGGGACATCTTACACTAGATCAAGTTGCTCAGAGTCTTGTCTCGAATGCCTCCAGGGATGGGGCTTCCACCACCTCTTTGGGTAACCTGTTCTTCCTAATGTCTTTTAAACCTGCCCTGTTCTACTTTAAAACCATTCCCCTTGCCCTATTGCTCTATGCCCTGGCAAATAGCCCCTCCCCAGCTTTCCTGTAGGCCCCCTTCAAGTACTGGTAGGCTGCTATGAGGTATCCCCAGAGCCTTCTCTTGTCCAGGCTGAACAGCACCTACTCTCTCATACCAGTATCCATGTGTCTGAGGGAGCTGTGAAATGCAAAATGCAGGTCTTGGCTCTCTGAGTATATGGCTCATTTTTTTCACAATGGCACATACATGCCTGGGCAAAGATTAGGCTCAACAGCTGCCTCATGGCAGCAGATCACACACAGCAGCCTCCCAAAATAGGCTGGTAGAAGCAGATGGTTCAGCACCCATTCTCCTCAGGGCACACTCAAGCCCTTTGCTATAGATGGGACCTTTGATGGTAATGTGGTCTAGTTCAAACCATCCCAGCCATTTCCAGTTGTTCCCATGTGTGCTTGTTAATGCAGATTTTTTTCATTCAGCTTGTTCCCGTTAAGGTTTTGTTCCTATTAAGATCCTTCCCCTATAGCTGGCCCTATGCCACAACCTGTGACTCAGATGCATCTCCTTTGAAGACTGTCCCATTTGAGAGGATTTCCTTTATTTCAGTATGCACAGTTTCTCCCGTTCTGCCACTTTATTTTCTTTTTCTAACTGTTGGCATGTTACCATGCTGATAACAGCATTCAAGCCTGTGAACATTCAGTCAGTGAATCCATTAAACATTCTTTTAGTGGGAAGTCTTACTGGGAGGTTTAAAACTATGGAAGTGTTTTGTTTGTTTTTTTTTTCATTCTCCAAGATGGCAAATCAAAGGTAAAAGAGGTTGGGAGGCCAAGGAAGAAAGCAAAGAAGCAATGCAGACTGCAGAATATTATCTGAGATATGTAGTCAGACTGATAGAATCTGCCTGGAGTATTCACTCCTGCTCTTCCTACAAGAATACTGTCCCATTCTGGCATCCCAGAGGTTACAAACCTCCTAAAATGCTGCCTGGATTTCTTCTTGACTAGATTATTCTAATTTGGTCTTGTACTGATATTGTTCTCTATCTAGTTAATTTGCTCCCAGTTGTATTTAACCCCTTAAGGTATTCACAACACTGGTTAATACTTAGTCTTTATTGTGGTATATTTGTTTAAGGAGGGTCTTGCTGCCATTAGGACTGAGTGTATTATAACATCTTACCCTGTTCTTGAGCATTTATCTTTCAGTTAGCTTTTCCTGTGTCAGGAGAAAATGTTGGGTTTTTTTTAAACAGAAATTTCAATTTTTTCCCAGATAAGTGGTCCTGACATCCTCCCGCTTTACTACAGTGTCCTGGTTTCACTAGGAGGGAGTAGTAGCAGCTTCTGTGTTTTGGATTTCAGTATGAGAATAATATTGATAACACATATAATTGTTGCTAAGTAATGTTTACATTAGCCATAGAGTTTTCTAGCTTCTCAAAGAAGCTGAGAGAAAGCATCAACAAGCTGGCCAAAGGAATGTTCCATACCATACCGCTATGCAAATGAGAACTGACCACAGCGGGGGGAGGGAAGTATCCATGATCACTGCTGGAGATGGGCTGAGCAACCAACCAACATAAATTTGTGTTACTACATCGTGTTATTTTGTATATTTTTTATGGTTACTTTCATTAGAGGGATTTCTTCCCTTTTTCTCTTTTATTAAACTGCCTTTGTCTCAACTTGCAACAAGGAGGGGATCAGTGAACAGAGGACAGCACCTGCAAGGTTACTGCCACTGCAGCGTGAGGCAGAGCGTGCAGTTGTTAGCAAGGCGGAAGTAAAAGGGCTGGAGGCCACAGAAGACAGCGGTAATGGACTGGCCTGCAGGGAGGGGGTTAAAGGAGGTTTGGGATTTTGTTCCTTTTTTAATTAAGCAGGAGTGGATAGGGTCATTAGAGAGCATCACCCTTAAGAGGCTTCATGACACTGTATAAAATTTGTGACACACAGCTGTTTTGGCAGGCTTCATAGGAATTTGCAGCATTGTTTCAAACAGGACTCAAATTCCTGCCAGGGCTAGGCTTGCCTACCTTTGTAATGGGCACGGTGCTTCCTTCTGCTCTGCTCTGGTTTAAAGGCATTTATTTCTCTACGTGGCCATAGCTGGTGAGGAGCGAAGCAGTCTGCTGATGTAGGTTTGCAGGCTGACAGGTCATAAGGCCATGGGCACAAACCAAAACACTGGAGGTTCACTGTGACCATCAGGGAACAATTTTTAAAGTGAAGAATGTCCAAGCACTGGTACGGGTTGCCCAGGGAAGCTGTGCTCAATGCCAGGGTGGATAGGGCGTTGACCAGCTCGGTCTACATGGGAGGAGTCCCCGCCCGTGGCAGGGCATCAGCTTGACGAGTCGACGAGCTTTAGGGACCCTTCCAACTCGTAGAATAGTTTGGGATGGAAGAGACATTAAAGATCATCTAGTTCCAGCCCCCTTGCCATAGGCAGGGACACCTCCCACTAGACCAGGTAGCTCAATGCCTCATCCAGCCTGGCCTTAAATACCTCCACGGAGGGGGCATCCACAGCCTCTCTGGGCACCTATTCCATTGTCTCACCACTCCACGTTCCTATGAACAACGGCGGGAGCAATCAGGCCAGAGACCGGATATTTTGAAATTCAGAACGGCTACAGCTGCTACCCCACCCGTCTCCTTCCTTTCTCCCCTTTTAAAGTATTTTATAAACTTTTCCTTCCTACAGAGACTACCAGCCACCCCCGCGCGCCCACCAGACGCCCCGCCTTGTGTGACGCCAGCGCGCCGCCGGAAGCCGCGGGGCATGGCGGTCGCGCGGGTGCCTCCCCTCAAGGCTTCGGCGGAGCCGGGCCGGGACTCGGCGACGGCGGGGTGGGAGCTGAGCCCGGGCGGCGCCCCTGCAGGGCAATATGTTCAAGAGAATGGCTGAGTTCGGGCCTGACTCCGGGGGCAGGGTGAAGGTGGGGAAACGGCGGCGGGCAGGGAAGGAAGGAAGGAGGGAGGGAGATCCGGCCCGGCAGGAAGACTGACTGGAAGGCGGGCGGGACCTCTGCACGCGCCGGCTGCATCCATGTCAGTGCGTGCCGCTTTGGGGTTGTCTCATTATGTTATTTACATGCTTTATTTAAGGGCGTTACTATCGTGAAGCCCGTCGTGTACGGGAACGTGGCGCGGTATTTCGGGAAGAAGCGGGAGGAGGACGGGCACACGCACCAGTGGACGGTTTATGTCAAGCCCTACAGAAACGAGGTGACTGGGGGATTAACGGGTGGTCCCGGGCGGAGGGGAAACGTCATTGCATGGAGCTCTCTCCCCTAGCGGCACCTCTGGGAGCGAGGGCTTAAAAAGCTGAGGTTTAAAGAAAAGGTCTCCAGAAAGATAGGAAAGTCGTTTTTCCTCTGTTTTTGGAGTGAGCTTTCCAGGCTGAGGGAAACTAGAAAGTAAATGTGAGGACAAAACACTGATGGACACTTGTGGCAGCATCTCGCCACGGGGAGCGAGTGCTTTAAAAAGATGAGATTTAAAGAAAAGCTGGAAGGCTGGTCATTCTTCAGAAAAGGAAAAAGAGAGGGATGGCATTGTGGATTTACCGTTTTGCTTTCCTAAACTTTGTCAAAGTAGCCAGAAGAAATTATAGACATGCAGGATGGATGAATAAACAGTCGTTTGGCATGCTCTGTAATCAGAAGCAACAACATTTCTGTTGTAGGATATGTCTGCTTATGTGAAAAAAATTCAATTCAAGCTGCATGAAAGCTATGGAAATCCTTTAAGAGGTGGGTTTTGCATATATTTCTAGCACTGAGATTTTGATTACTTCTTCTGAGGCTTTACCATCTGTGTTAATACTTCTGTTTCCTATTGCAGTGGTAACCAAACCACCATATGAAATCACTGAAACAGGCTGGGGTGAATTTGAAATAATCATTAAGATATTTTTCATTGATCCAAATGAAAGACCTGTAAGTACATTGAATGTCTAACAACATAATTGTTACAACAACTTGTAACAATTACTTGGGGTGGCCTCAGGCTGTGTCGCAGGATATTGGTGGTGCAAATAGGTCCTATCAAGCTATGGAAGTATTAAAGCTTGTTCTTATAGGAAGCATATTTAATGCTTCTTTAATACTTCTTTTAGTGTATTGGTTTTGTTCAAATCAGTCAAAAAGCAGGAAAGGTACCATGATAATATTAGTCTCTTTCCTAGGAAAACGAGATTGATTCTTCTTGATTTGAATACAGTATTGAAATTACTTTTTTTCTGTACAGTCCTGTTTTTAGACATATATTACAGGTTTTGTATTCAGGTTTAGCTATCAAATTTGATTACTATGTTTTAGAGGCAGAGGATGTGAATTTCTGGAAAGACAGAGCTTTTTCTGTCACATGAACTACAGCAATCCTTTTGCCTTAGCCTTTTTTTTTTTTTGTGCAAGTGAGGTGAAAACTGAATTTTGTGTTTTCCTTGAATGTGTGACAATTCATACTTGACTAGGAAGTGCTTCTTGTACTCCTGTGGTCAGTGGCATCCTGACTTCTTGTATGAATTCCATTCACAGCTTGACCACTCTCTCCTAAAGTTGGTTGGGTATTTTTTTCTTTGTGGCTCTTTGGGTCCCTGTCATGTTCTTCTTTTCCGGGGAGTTACCTGCTTGTGTAAAGGCATTGCTTTCTTCCATGGACCTATTTGTGGAAGGAAGACCCATGATCCATGTGCCCTCTTCCCTGGGTCATGGTTCAAGTGGTTACTGGTTCCTCAGGGCCAGGCTGAGGGTTTGCCTTCCTCTCCAGTTCTGAGCCATTTGCAATGTAGTAATGGAAGAGTAATTCTGTAAAAAAGAATTTCAGTGAAAAGCTATTCACAGCTCCCTCCAACCTGCCTTGGTATTTTTCCTTCATAAAAAGGGATAATAAGGTCATGGAAAGCACTTTATAGCTCAGTGCCAAAGTCAGCTTGAACTAAATCAACTGTTTGGAAATGTTTATGAGAAGGTCTCCTATTAAATAGATTTTAAACACCGGTTCTAAATAACTTACCTAGGTATTTTAAAAGCATCAAGAAGCCATTGGATAGTTGGTGTGTTTAACACTGAAGAGTAAGTTTAAGTAATTCTATATGAGTTATATGACATGTATTTTCACATTCCATACAATTGGTTAGTAAGAACAATTCCTGCATGTTGATACCTAAAAGACTTACATTTCCCTACATTTTCAAGCTAATAACATTCTGTCTTTGCACAGGTAACTTTGTATCACTTGCTGAAGCTTTTTCAGTCTGATACCAATGCCATCCTGGGAAAGAAAACTGTAGTGTCTGAATTCTATGATGAAATGGTATGAAAACTTTTAACGTAATCCTCACTTCGTTTTGAAGAATGTTAGTGATACCATGTATTTTTCTCCTTTGTTAGATATTTCAAGATCCTACTGCAATGATGCAGCAGCTGCTGACAACATCTCGTCAGCTAACTCTAGGTGCTTATAAGCATGAAACGGAGTGTAAGTTGAAAATAAGAATATTTTCATTTTTAAAATAAACTACAGCTGGGTTTGGGTCTAGTGGCGTATTTTTTGGTGGGATACAATGGGATGATGGATTTGGAAGCTGCTTAAAAGCAACATTTCTGCATTCAATTGGCTTCAAATTTTGCTAAGGTACTAATACTTGAAAAGCGTTAAGATTTTCTGAAAATAAAAGGAATTGTGAATTGTGAAGTATGAAGAGCAATGGCATAATTTACACCTGGTTTAACATCTTTGAAATGAGTTAACATAATAAATTAAGGTTACTGTTTTTATGATAACGTTCTGTCAGCACATCAACAAGCAAAGATAACCCTCTAAGCAGTGAAACAGTACAGCTCTAGTCAAACCAGTTAACTTTTGGGGATAGAGTAGACTATGAAAGATAGGTCTTTTTCCCTTCTAATTCTTTAACTTCAGATCATTTCATAACATACTTCTTTAGTATAGCTTAATGTTCTTTGCATCTTCATCTGATCTGTCTGTAATATAAGTCAGAATATTAAGAAAATGAAAGAAATGAAAATAAATTGATTCATTTAGTGATGGTTTCTCGTCTGATCTGAATTCCATCTCCTGTCTTCTACTCTCAGAAAGCAAATGTAATATTTACTGAGCCCAAATCCTACCTTGATAAGTTACAGAATGTAATGCCATCACAGTCCAGCTCACCTGGCCCTTGGCTTATCTGTACGTTCCTCTGACAACAAAAGTCAGGTAATTTTAGACAGTGAAGACTTAATTGTGGTTTTGAGTTTGAAGCTGTACAAAGTTAGGGTTCCGATTTGCCTTATGTCTGTTCAGGTGCATGGACATGTGAGCTACTGGTATTTTCCACTTCAGTTTAGCCAGCCTTGGTGTGGATTTTTGTTAGGTTGTGTGTTATTGCAGCTTAGAGGAGTAGAAAATGTTTAATAATTTGAATCACTGAAAAATCTTGTCCAAATTTAAACTTTTCTCAAAAACTCCCGTATTTTTCTCGATAGAAATTTTGAGTGGAAATTTTTTTAATATATATTTGTATGTTTCCTTAAAATGTGCTACTGAAAAACTAAGACTTTTTGCCACTTCTCACAATTATGTAGAATGTGGGATATGAAGGGATATCCCTGGCCTCCTTAGATTTGTTGACTTTACTAGCTTTGTCCAGAAACTTTTTGTGAACAAATAAAAATAATTGGGACATCTCAGCAAACTAAACTGAGATGTCCCAATGTCAGATATTTGTTAGAGCAAAGGCAGCGCCACGTAATCTTGTAGGTCCATAGAATAAAGCTGCAATTTTGAAGGAGCAAGTGGTGTCAGTCTATGGAAAAGGAACTACAAAGTGGCTGAGGTTTGAAGGCTCATCTTGTCCAACTTGCTACTCAAGCAAGGGCTACTCAGAGCTGATTGCTTAGGACCATCTCCAGATGGCTGCTCAATGTCCCTATGGATGAAGGCTTCACAACCTCCTTGGACAACCTGTGCCAACGTGCTGTCACCCTCACAGTATGAAAGTTTTCTGATGTTTGGAGGGAGCCTCCTGCATTTGAGTTTGTGCTTGCAGACACACCTGTTGTAACTGGGCACCACAAATACATTAATTATCTAACTCCATCCAAAAAAGCGATGGGCTAAATTAAGTCACAAAACAGTATTTTTTTCCAGGACATGCACCATTCAAATTACTCTTGCAATTAAAAAGAAAAAACTGCCTTTTCATGGTACTTACCATATTTCTTTCTCACTGCCACAGTTGCAGACCTTGAAGTGAAAACCAGAGAAAAACTGGAAACTGCCAAAAAGAAAACTAGTTTTGAAATTGCTGAGCTAAAAGAAAGACTAAAAGCAAGTCGTGAAACTATCAACTGTTTAAAGAATGAAATCAGAAAGCTGGAAGAAGATGATCAGTCTAAAGATATGTGACAAGTATTGACTTGAAGCCTTATGCTGTTGACTCAGCCTATACTGAAAGGGAAGGACTTTAGTTGTGGAATTGTACATGTCCTCCTCAAATCTCTACTAGACTGTGTGAATTTCACTTGCAAATGGTTGAAGAACATGACAACTGATTTCATAAATGGAAGAAAGAAAGAAAGAATGTATCCATGTTTTATAGTGAAAATCTGTGGGTACTTAACAGTTTATTTCAAGTAGAAAGGGTCTTAAGAGACTGGACTACTTCCTTTTTCTTTTTTTAAAACCTGCAGTAGAGTGGTTTATGAAAACTTTGTATTAGGTCTTGTATTAGTTCCATGTGATTTTACAAAAAAAATGCCCATGTTTACTTTTTTAACTTGCTTTTTCTACTGACTGTTTAGAGATGCATCTTTAAAGCTGAAAATAAAATATCTGGGGTTTTATTTTAGTACTTTTTGTCTCTGTGCAGTTTTGGGCTTCCAGCCTGGTATGCTTTAAGGCAGAGCTTGAAATCCAAGGGTGTGCAAGTTGCTTAACTCTGGTTTCAGTGATGTCTGCATGTCTGTCTTTTAATAGTACAGTGAAAAAACTTTCTGAAAACTTAACATTGAAATCCTGAAAACAGGATTTTAAATAATCTATGTATTTACACGTAAGAATTTCTATCTCATCTGCTTTAATTCATCTAAATGTATCAGTTGTGCACATTATGCTCAGAAGCAGGAAATTATTCTACTTTTGCTTTATAGAAGTTTTTTGAATATTTGTACGGTCAGTTTGTCAGATGTCATTGCTGTTGCTCCTTCCTCCTCACTCTCTTTCCCTGCCCTCCCACAGGAGACAGTCCTGCATGAACTCCAGTGTGAGTCCTTCCCATGAGCTGAAGTTCATGAACTGCTCTGTTGCGAGTTCTTTCCACAGGATACATTCCTTCAGGAATAGCATGGGTCCCCCATGGGGTCACAGGTCCTGTCAGTAAACCTGCTCCAGTATGGGCTTTCTACAGGGTCACAGCCTCCTTCAAGTATTCATTGGCTCCAATGTGGGATCTTCCAGGGGCTGCTGGTGAATATCTGATTTGCAGTTAACCTCCATGGGCTGTAGGAGTTCAGCTTGCCTCTGTAGTCTTCATCATGGGCTGCAAGGGAATCTGCTCTAGCATCTGAAGCTGCTTGTCCTTCACTGATCTTGTTGTCTGTATGGCTGTTTCTCTCCTGTATTCTTACTCTTTCCATCTTCTGCTACACAAGACTTTTTTCCCCTTCTTAAATTTGTTATCACTGAAGTGCTACCATCACTGCTGGTGAGCTCAGCTTTGGCTGGCGCAGGTCCCTTTTGGAGCCCCTGGCACTCGATGATCTGGAAGTTCCCTCCCAAGCTAGGCTATCTCTATTCCTTAAAGTAATTTGCAAATGTTCCCCCTGAAAAATCAGTCTGTGATCTTTTACCTGTCACATCTCCTGTCTTGCTTTTTTCTTTTGTAGAGGTAAAAGCCCAATAGATGGTGAAGGTTTTGAAAAGGCTTGGACATTTTCACTGCTTTGAGGTGCTGTGTTGCAGGAAACTCCACTGTAGAGAATCAAACACTGCACATCCCCTCTTCCCATGGAGAACAGTATTAATGCTTTGAGAACAAAGCACTTGTTCCTTCATAGTTGAAATAATTTATGATTGGCTTGATAAAGACTTAGAGCTGGACTCAGTTTCAACGCTCGATAAGTAGACTTAGGTCTACTTGGCATATTTCATTTATGGGATTAAATAGACACATAGGTTGAGTAACAGCTTCTACCAGCAACTTCCACACAGATCCCTCCTAGCACTGTGGAGGCTACAAATTTTTCTGACTCCATAACTGTAGGCTAATTGCCTTTTAGTAGTAGCTGAAGAAGAATGTGCTGGGCAATTTGAGCACAGCTAAAGGTGCCATGTTCAAAGCTATCCATTGAAAATAAGACTCAGATGGGCCACAGTATATTACAGATTTTAAGGCTGAAAGAACACCTTTCCTTCAAAACATTTTAAAAACTAATAATTTTGTTTTGTGACACATTATTCAAAGTGTTATTTTGCTGCTTCCTAGTCCTTGATGATCATCAGAAATGGATTTTTAAGGCAAAATTAGAGGGTTAGCACAAAGTCAGTTCTCCCAGGTATATTCTCTTGGGTTTTTGCAGATTTATTCCAGTTCCAGAGGAACTCTGTAAGGTCCATTTGTACATGGTGAAACAAAAACGCAAACAGAAAGCAGAGTTTGGTGATACTAGGTTGTATGCAGCCTTTTAATCTTCATATTTGACAAAGTAATACTAATGTGGACTAACTGGGATGGAATATTAAATGGCCTCTGCAAGAGCTGTGACTAAGAACCGAGCTGCTCTAACAGACTTGAACACACCAAAAAAAGAACCAAGTGTTACCTTTGGAACCCCAGCATTTGCCTAGGAGCCTTTTTGCTTATGTGGGGTTTTTTTTATACCATCCTATAATGAGACAAGCATTCAGCCTTAATAAAAGCAGCTATCCTGGCTCCACTGTTAGTAGCCTTCAACATGCTTGTCCAGTGATGTAATTTTTTTGTGGTTAGCCTTTCTTTTTCCCTCAGTTTTTCTTTCAAAATTTTTTTCTTTATGCTCTCTAAAGATCACACAAGAGCTGTTGGATTTCCCCATAAATACCAAGGCAAGAAAGTGGTCCTAATGTCTGAGCTGAGCAGTTACTGCCAACAGAAAACAGGAAGAATATCTTGTGTTTTGCAAAGTTCCTTGTGATCCTGTGTTTCCATTAGAAGATACTTTAATCAGATTTTGAGAAAGTGGTTGAGCTCTGTAGTAGGCAGTAATTAAGCTCCAGAAGAAGTGCAAGAGAATTAACTGGTTTAGGATTTTGGCTTGAAAATAAATGTGAAAAAACACAACCTTCCTGTTGTTGATAAGTAGTTCTAACACTGCCTTCACTATCGGCAACTCCATGAATCAACAGATGTTGTTTGGACCTGTGTATTCTGCCTTTAACAGTTGTTGATGCAAGTACCCAAGATAGCACAGATAGCACACAATATAGTGATAACTTTCTCATGTGTATAATTTTCAGAGTTAATTGGGGGGGGCACAAATAGGGACATTGCTGCATTTAACCTCTGCTGCCTTGAAGATAAAGACCCAAACACTACACTCTGCTTTATTTTTGGCAACCCTGTGTAGATACGATTCCGGACAAATAGTGACAGTTTGTACTAAACTGAAATTCCAGCTGAGACTGATGTTGAACCGTGTTTTCATCCTGAACTATACCTGTGAAAACACAGTTGTATTTACACTTCCTTTGCAGAGGAGGGGAAAAAAACAGTTGCAGGTACAGTTTGGTATCCGCATTGCACAGGAATTTGTCCAATTGCCTATACTGAAGCTTTAGGCTCCACCTGTAGCAACCCTTTGGAAGGAAAAGATAAACGATGGTTTATCTGAGTTTGTATGCTTACTCTTATAATTTTACCAATGAAGAATGTTTACTGCAGGCAACAAATATGCAAAACCGGTAGCTACTGTCATTGCTCACCGCACTATAAAGGCTAAAAGGGTTCTAAGTACTTTGGCTAAGACACTTCAATAGTCATCATAGTAATTTCAGTGTCACTATTGATCTCTATTCCCTCTTTTACATTGCTCCATCTCATCTAACATCTTTCCTTTGCCTTTGGCAAAGGGTAGTTTACAGTTAAGATACAGAGTTTTATAAGGCTGTGCTCAGGAGTTGTCTCCTCAAAGGTGCCATTGTCAAACAGGATATGTGAAAATACACTTAATTCAAAGATTTTATGGAGAACTTTTGTGGTCCATAGAGATAGGACTGGAGGGAACCTCAAGTCACCGTCTTCCTTTCCAGATATGGATTTAAGGGCATGGTTTTTTTAGACATCAGGTGGTTTTCTGAACACCAGGTGGCAGGTATGTCCAAAATATTCTTCAGCCTCAAACAGCATTTTAATTCCTGGGGTTTTGACAGCTTTGTAATCACTTTGGTCAATCTCATTCCCTTTGAGACTTGATAATCTGATTAGACAGTTTGTATTTGTTTCAGCAGAGATGTCCAAATTTTTATTTGCACGTTATGAAACTGTTTGGCTGCCTTATGAACATATTGAATGCTGTGGCCAGAAGCAAAATAAAAGGTATGAATGTTTTTTGCAACATGTATTCATTTGGCAAGAAGCTTTCAAAATACACATCTCTGCTCACATCTTTAGAGTGTTTTATCTTTTTGATGCTGAGGATGTGTGACAGTATTAACAAACAAAACATAACTTAGGTGCTTTTCTGGACTGAGGGCTTTGCTTGCACTCAACTGGAGATGCAAAAGGAAGTACCAAAGTGAAAGAAATTACTTCTTTAAACTTAATAGAGTTACTAAGATTCTTGGAGCACTCACTGCTTAACCTAGACTATGAATGAACCTTTGGCTTCCAGCTACATCAAAACTTAATTTTCCCAAATACAGTAGGAAAGAAGAGCTAAAGGAAGGCAAAGAAGACGGATACAGGATGATAAGAAAACAGTAACAATGAGAAACTAGTTACATATGCATTGTGGTATAATTAGTTGGGATTTATTTTAATGTTAGTTTACAGTACATTTATGCTATGTCTTTCTTTAAATGTTTCAAGTGAGAACATAAAACCATGTAAGCAGCTAGTGAAAGTCTTGCCTATGCAAATAGCTAAAGCACATCCAAACTTTAAATTTACATTTCATTTTCATGGGAATTAACCTCTTTAACAGCTTGTGATTAGCCCACAAAAAGAACTCATTAGCATTGGAATATGCAGTATTTGTCCAATTCTCTGACTGATATTTGCTGTAATTTTTAAGGTTTTCATGTGTTAAACAAGTGGTTGGTGCTTCTTATTCCCACATTGAGCATTCTATACTTTAAAACAAAAATAAATTTCTTCTGTTCTGCTATCTTCTGTTTTGCCAATACTTTCCACCTGATGTCATCAGCTTTTTTCCCTCCATGTTTAATTCTGGCAAATATCACAGTTTTATTCCCAATAGCTTATTTCATTTAATGTATGATCTAGAATGTTATTAGAACGCATGGTGCAAAAAATTTCTGAGTTTCTCAGTGAAACATGCTGGCATCTTTATTCACAGACTGAAGAAACAAGACATTTTGGCTAAGCAAGGTTGTCTTCACCTGCTGAATTGATCAACAAAACCACACCTCAATTCAAGGACTCCAAACAAGAGATTTGAAACCATTTCACTGTTAAATCATATTTTCTGAGCTTGTATCTTTAAACATGAGCGTGCTGGGTAAATACAGTTATAAAGAATTGTCTAAAATGTCAAAGTTTGTGTCTCCATGTGTAAGAAGGGAAACAGCTTTTGCACTTCAGAATTGGAGAAATGATAGTGCTGCAGCCCCCTCCTGTTCCATGAGCTGAATTTGTTCAATGCAGCAAGGCCAGCATATGGCTCCATTTTCCTGTGTTTATTAAGGCAAGAATTAATGCAGGGGATTTTAATCACAGCCCTGATTAGTGCAATAACTAAAGCACTATTCAAGTCGTAAGATACCTGAACACTACCTCCTAGGAAATATGGAGAATATTGAAAAGTTTGGGTTGAGACATGTTATTTCCTGGTTCTAGATGGAAGTCTATGAAGTAGTTAAACCATTTTACTCCATAAATTAAATATTTCTGGGGAAGACTGAACCTGCATCTCATGGTTTTAGAAGTTCTTAACCACGAGGTCACAAAAGTACTCTCCATCACTGCTGTTCTTAGTGAGCTCAGCTCTGAGAGACATTTCTAGAACTAGATGGGGAAGAGGTGAAGGAAGACCTTTGTAATTAGGTAACTGGGGAAAAGCTTTTTTCCAGGCTGAATAAAGCCACCATCTCACCAAAGGTTAGAACCCTATGAAATGTACATTTGTAAATCAGATAAAATTTATTTCCAGTTAGCTTCAGAAGTTACCTTTTTTTGTGATTACAGAAGAAATGTGCATATTGGACTTGGTGGAACTGGTTTGTTTCCCCCTGCTTGCTAGAGGTTAGAGTCATTTGCATGGTGAGACAAGACCCAGGGAAGGTACACTTGACAGGTGTAGCTTGGCAGGTATACTTGACAGACTAGACTCCACCACCATCCTACCTAAGTGTTTAGAAATGATCAAAGCATCTGCTGCTTTGCTAATCTTTGTGGTTGCTCCAAATCTTCCTTTTTCTGTCCTTATCAGCAACATCCAGGAACTGCATAATCAGATGAAGCCCCAGATCATTTCAATTCTTATAAAGTCAGTGGGTTCCAACCAGACCATTAGTGAATGAAGGCCACATGAAGGCAAATGAAAAAACCACATTTTCAAGTTAGAAAAGGGTCACTTCAGTAATATCTTCTTTTGTGATAGACTTTATTGCATTCCCTTACAAGTATTAAACTAAGGCTTTAACAAATAATTTTTCCATTGCTACTGTATGCCCTCTTCTTCAGTTTGTGGTAAAATTATTTTCTTGTGGCATACATTTATCCAAAGATCTGTCCTGTCTAAGTTACATCTCTTTCCTCAGTTCTGTGCTACAGCTCTTTTATCACTCAACAAGGAGCTCTGAAGAGAAATGATCTGTAAGATGGAAAGCAAAATATATTTTGTTTTTGCTGTGGAAGGCTAGCTTCAGAGCCTTCCCTCAATCTAGAGGTAGTCTGTGTGACATCTCTCAATGGGTTTTGCAATCATCTGATAACTCTCCACATGCAGGCTAAGTCATTGGTGCACTATGTCAGACACTAACCTGTCATAATTACAGCTTTGATTGGAATTGTTTCTTCAAAAAAACCCCACCACCAAACAAATCTATTCAGTTACCTGAGCATCTTCTGATCTCTTTACTACTCTGGAGTTCTGTGTGTTTTTCAGGGACTGACTGTGGCTTACACCACTTGGACTAGAACTGCATTCAAACTAACTTCAGTAAGGATGTTTTATTATTGTGAAGCAGAACTAGATTTGAAATAAGATTCTCATGATCAAAGATTCCAAGAAACTTTTGTAGTAATTGGAGAACAACTGTATAAAATGCGTTTGCTTCTCATATTTAAATTGAGAATAAAGATAAAATGCATGAGATGTTTATTAAATGAACACACAGATACTGCATCTGATAAGATCAAAGCAATTGTGTGTGATTTTAATTTAGGTATTTGATTGACTTCGTCTAAAGAAAAAAAATTGGTTTTGAAGTAATGCTGGCCTTGTTCCAGTATCTGAGAGGTTCACTCAGTTGTGGATTGCTGCACTGAGCTATTCCCTCCACTGCTGATATGTTATTATTTACATCATATCCTGAGAATACAGTACATGCAAAATGCGCAGGCAGCGTTCCAGGCCTGAAGGCCTTCAATCTATGTGGGCAATATAGGATGGGTGGGATAATAAACAGCATTTCTTTTCTTGAATTGTAAGCAATGTCTTTCGGCTCTAGAATTACAACCTTCAACCACTTTGAACTGGAGAAGCCTTCAGTTCTTATCCTGTGGTGACACAAATCTGATTACAGTGAAGCCAATCCTGTCAGTGGGTTCACCATCTTTAACAAAAAAGGCTGCTTTCAAAAAATTAGTATTCCTGCAAGCCACTTGCATGAACATTGGTGTTACGGTTTTAAAAAAGGAGTGCAAATAAGATTTCAGACAAAATTCTCTGAAAATCTCCTTTTTGTATCAAAAAGGCTTTGATTTGAGGAGTGAGCATACAATTATTTGGTACAAGCTTGGGAAGAAAACTTGAGAAACTCTTAGCATCTTCCTTTCTTACTCTGTCAAAATAAGCCTCCATCCACCAGCTGTAAATGCAGGACAGAAAACTACAAATTTCAGATTGCTTCACAGAGGTTTGCACCATCAAATGGGACTTATTTAAGACAAAGTGCAGCCTGCCCTGAGCTCTAGCACTAAGAGCGACTATTTAAACAATTTGAGAAAGGCAAAGGCGATGACACAGAGAGAAGGAAAAAAACCCCAAATATCAAAGATCATCTATTCAAATGGTACAGGAACCCACAAGAAGAGGAGCCATGCTGGACCTTGTTCTCACCAATGACGAGGGCCTAGTGAGTGACCTAAAGGGCTAAAGGGCAGCCTTGGATGCAGCAACCACGAAATGGTGGAGTTTATTATCCACAGAGCATCCAAGAAGGGGCACAGCAAGCTCACCACTCTGGACTTCAAGAGGGCAGACTTTGACCTGCTGAGGGATCTTGTAGGCAAGGTTCCATGGGAGACAGTCCTGGAAGGAAGAGGGGCCCAAGACAGCTGGGCAGTGTTCAAGAACCAACTCCTCCAAGCCCAGGAGCTGTGCATCCCAAGGAAGAAGAAGATGGGGAAGAACGCCAGGAGACCTCCATGGATTAGCAAGGAGCTTCTGGACATGCTTAGATGGAAAAAGAAAATGTATCAGAATTGGAAGCATGAGAGAGTTAACTGGGAGAAGTACAAACAGGTTGTCCGAGTAACAAGGGAAAAGATTAGGAAAGCTAAAGCGGAGGTGGAATTAAAGCTGGCCAGGGACATAAAGGGTAACAAGAAAAACTTTTACAAATATGTCAATGAAAAGAGGAAGACTAGGGAAAATGTGGGCCCTTTCCATAAAGAAACTGGAGAGCTAGTCACAGGGGATTTGGAGAAGGCTGAGGTACTCAACAACTTCTTCGCCTCAGTCTTCACTGGTACGGCCTCTGATTCCACAACTGAAGTCTTGAAGAATGTGGCCGTATACCAGGGGAAGCAGGATCCACCCACTGTGTGTGAAGAGCAGGTTCGTGAACACCTGAGAAACTTGGAGGTGCACAAGTCCATGGGACCCGATGAGATCCACCCACGGGTCCTTAGAGAACTGGCAGATGAAGTTGCCAAACCACTGTCCATCATATTTGAAAGGTCATGGCAGACTGGTGAAGTTCCCACTGACTGGAGAAAGGGGAACATAATTCCCATATTTAAAAAGGGAAAGAAGGAGGACCCAGGAAACTACAGGCCAGTCAGTCTCACCTCTGTGCCTGGCAAAGTCATGGAGCAGATCCTCCTAAAAGGGCTGCAAAAACACATGGAGGGTGACACAGAGGTGATTGGAGGCAACCAACATGGCTTCACCAGGGGCAAATCATGCCTGACCAATTTGGTGGCCTTCTATGATGGAGTAACATCATCGGTGGACAAAGGAAGGGCAACTGACATCATCTACCTGGACTTGTGCAAGGCATTTGACACTGTCCCGCATGACATCCTGGTCTCCAAACTGGAAAAGAATGGGTTTGATGGATGGACCACTCGCTGGATAAGGAGCTGGTTGAATGGTCGAACTCAAAGAGTTGCAGTCAATGGCTCATTGTCCAAGTGGAAACCAGTGACGAGTGGTGTTCCCCAAGGATCAGTACTGGGACCAGTGCTATTTAACATCTTCGTAGGAGATATGGACAGTGGGATCGAGTGCACCCTCAGCAAGTTTGCAGATGACACCAAGCTGTGTGGTGCAGTTGATACACCTGAAGGAAGGGATGCCATCCAGAGGGACCTTGACAGGCTTGAGAGGTGGGCCCAAGCCAACCTCATGAAGTTCAACAAGGCCAAGTGCAAGGTCCTGCACCTGGGTCGAAGCAATCCCAAGCACAGATACAGGCTGGGTGGAGAGTGGCTTGAGTGCAGCTCTGTAGAGAAAGACTTGGGTGTGTCAGTTGATGACAAACTCAACATGAGCCAGCAGTGTGCACTTGCAGCCAAGAAGGGCAACCAAATCCTGGGTTGCATCAAGAGGAGTGTGACCAGCAGGTCCAGAGAGGTGATTTGGCCCCTCTACTCGGCTCTGGTGAGACCCCACCTGGAGTATTGCATCCAGTTCTGGAGCCCTCAACACAGGAAGGCCATCAAGCTATTGGAGTGGGTCCAGAGGAGGAACTCTATGATCTTTAAGGTCCCTTCCAACCCAAACTATTCTATGATTCTATCTATTGTCTTCAGTTACCAGTTTGGTTCTTCCATCACAATCAATCTCTCTTCCATGATGGGGCTGGAGCTTGCTTAGCAGTGGAATTAACTTGCCCAAGACTGATAAACCTCCAACTTTTCTCACTTCATCTTAAAGATTTGTTCCTTTGCATTCTTTAATATAAACACAAGCCTTTTTTTTTTTAAATCCTTCATGAAAGCAAAAATCATTCTGTCATTTTTCTTTCCTCCTGCTAAGAGGCAGTATGGAACAACAAACACAGAAGGAACAATTACATCCCTATAGTGGCTAATCTCACTTGTATCCAACTGCTTTGGAAAAATTCTATCAGCAGGATTTCTGTGTTCTCCATCCTCAAGACCCTTTTTTCACATCTGTTTCTGTTTGATACAAGGATGTCGGTACATATTTTCATTCTGTCCTATTTGGCTTTAAAACATTTGGCTATTATATGTAACTGAAGGGGAATATAATATTTCTTCTTAAAATCATTACTGCTTCAAATACCATTAACAAGTCTGCTTTTCTTTACCTTATTTTGAGCAATCATACAGTTTGCTTCTACCTACTTTACGCATGAATTTAGGCAGCCCCAAAAATGAGAAATAATAAGCTGGCTGCAAAATGAGGCTCTGCGAAAGTACCTTTATGCTCTACCACCAATAACTTTGTTTTGCCATACTTTATACTTTCTTCTTCTGCATCTCTTCTAAGAGATCTGCCCAAAATTATCTGATGGATTTTTATGTTGTTTTACTCAAATCTAATTTTAAAACTGTTTTTTTCAAGGGAGTGGTTCCTCACCTTGGATGTCCCATTACCACCCTCCCTTAGTGGTTTCTGCCCACATTGGTAAGAACGTTCTTGCTTTCCTGAAGAAGCACACTCCTTATGCAGTGGGGAGAAATAGATTTTAAAACTGTGGTTTAGTCTCTATTAGCCAAGATGTGGTGTGTAGTTCAGCAGCATCTTCATAAGCTGAGCCTTCCCCCAAGCAGGAGTGAGACCCTAAGAGATGGGTTTCAGAATTCTCACATTTTTATCTTTCTATTCTAACCATAATACTCAGTTATTAATTCACTTCTAGCTGTGATTTTTGGAGTATGTGAGACAAAGGCACGAGCATGAAGGAGAGTGAAGCCTGAAGCACCAGTGCTTAGAACGGTTGATCTTGCAATTTCTCTGGCCACTGCTTTCACTAACAAATGATGATTAAGAGGCAGGAAAGAAGAGTAATCCTGCCAGAAAGAGCTTGGGTTCTCTGTGCAGATTTACTGCTGAGCAGGCAGCTCTGGAAGACAGAATGCTTTTCACCGTTTTTCAACGTGACAATTTGACGACTTCAGAGAAGCTTTTACCTCCTGCATGAAGAAATATATATATCCCTGTCACTCAAGGTCACCCTGAGTCCAACTGACTTCACTATTTACATCAAAGTTACTTTCAAGTAATATATTTTATCTTTTCTGTTCCAGATAGGAAAACCACTTGATGAAAAGAAACACAATTATATCTGCTTTTGCTAAGTCAGATCTATACCTGTTACAGGAAAAAATCCAGTTTGCAACTTTAAATGTTTTTCCTGAGAACACCAAAAGGCTATTTTCTTTCTCATTGCACAGGACAGAGAGAATTCTGTGTTAGAAAAACGAGTTTCAGAAAGGCAGATACCTAATCCTGGTATGCAAAGTCGTTTAGAATTTGGCATTAAAGACCATTTCCCAAAGACAATTAGTCATGCTGCCAGCCACAATGTCCCTTAGTTATGCAAATTACCAAGCAGAGCAGCGATTATCTGCCTGTGCCAATGGAGGGTTTGCCACTGGTACTGGATTTTTTGAAGGTATCCGAAAGACATGGAGTTCCCCCAGAGTAATTTTAGTAATCTCTGAGCATGCAAATAAAAGTCTATTTAAACGTAGCCTTGGAAACTAGAATGATTAATCCATCCATAAGCATGGAAGCTTTTACAAAAACCATTCTGTACGTCAGTCGGTAAGCTGATGGCAAAGTACATATCAGTAACAGTTGTTCCAGTAAAAGTTTAATTTTCTCACTGTGTCAGATCCTATATGTTGCCCTGCTAGGAACAGATCTTCTTCTTCTTCTTCTTTTTCTTCTATTTCTTCTTCTTCTTCTACTGCAGTGTTTTTCTTGACATATTCTTATAAGGATGTAGGCTAAAGGAAAGATTAGTGTTATTTCTAACATATTCTCTCTGCCACCATTCGGAACTTAGAACACATACTGTGAAAAGACTGAGAAAAAAGATTGATTTAAATCTGCCTTAATTTTTTACCAAAGGCAAAAACTCCACGCATTGGTGCTTAATCATACTTTGCATCATGTACAAGCATGCAGTTTTCCATACAAATTCCATAAGGTGTTTAATCTGCTATTGCAAAAATACTTATTTGCATACTATCACACCCTGCTGTGGTTTTAAATGTTTTCTGAGAATACATTTTGAGCCTATTATCTTAACCTCACTGCCTTTCTACCCACATACAGACTAGCAGACATGCAAAGCCTTTAATTTTTATTCAGCCCTGACTGCTCTTTAAAACTATGGCACTCAGTTTATTCTGTAAGTATTGCTGGTGAACGAACTGTGGTTCAGCTGCTGAGCTGTAGCAGAGGCTGCATCTTACAAATAAAAGTTCTCATTCCAGGAGAAAACAGCGATGACCAGTTTCGGATGTTTCTGGAGTCTGAATTGTTTGTTCGTGTCATGCATGCCAGCTGCTGAACAGAAGCAGTCAGCAAAAAATAATACTACCTTATCTTTCAGAAATCTTTACCCAAATACCAAGAAGCATTGACCTTAGAGAAACCAGGGTGAAAGAACGTAGTTTTACTGGCTTTCGTGTTGGAGATGTGTTTGATTCTGACGCAGAGAAAATGCACTTACACCACCACAGTATGCAACAAGGCAGCAGATGCTATGCTGGATGTACTCCTCCCTGCCTAATTATGTATCATTTATCTAAAAAAAAAAAAAGGAAGTAAAAAAGTGTGGACAACAGTGTGGACTTCTGCTATAGCTGCACTCTGACAAATCTCTTCTTGACATAGTTTAATGAAGTTTTCTATTGACTATTTTCAAGCCACTAGAAAGAATCAGAGCTGACTGACTTTCTGAATGGCAAATACAGAATGTCTTATCCCCACTGCGTTGTTGCCCTGAGTTTTAATGCATAGTAAGTAACACTGACGAAACATATTCCACTTTTAGAATCACAGAATGTGTTGAGTTGGAAGGGACCTTCAAAGGTCATCTGGCCCAACACCCCTGCAGTGAGCAGTGACATCCTGCACTAGATCAGGTTGCTCAGAGTCTCATCAAGCCTGGCCTTGAAGGTGTCTAGAGATGGGACCCCACCACCTTCTTTCTGACCTGAGAAACCAGAGCTTGATGGTGTTCTCTGGATGTGGCCACACCACTGATCTACACAAAGATGTTACAATTTCTGCTCCATGCTATTTTCTATTTCTAATAATTCCTGGTATTTTTTACCTGGAGTTGAAAGTTAAGTTTCCAAAGAATTAACTACAGAGACTCTAAGAACTGCAGTAACAGCACACACAGAACTTAGCACTACGCACACATAATTAAGTTTGGGATTGCCTGTAAATGTTACCTTAAATTTATTGTGACTGAATTTCTAGTCTAACAACTGTGCTGCTCAGCAGAATGAGATCTCTCTGAAACTCCTTGCTGTCAGCTTCATACTCTACTACTCTAAAGGAGTTTGCATCAGCAGCAAATTTTGCTGCTTCCTCTTTCCAAGACCATTTCTGAGTATGCTAGCTAGTGCAGGTCCCAGCATGAATCCCTGTGGGAGTCCAATCGTAACTCTCCCACAGTGTAAAAAATGGCTATTTATTGCTACCTCATTAACCTTTCTCTTTTGGCTAGTTACTGATTCACAAGACAGCCTTCCTTCCTATCCTGTGACAACTAATGTTCTTTAGCAACACTGGTGAGGAACTGTGCCAACAGCTCTTTTGAAATCACTACAATGAATGTATCACCCAGGTTTATCAGTTTGTTGTTTGTCACAGAACTTCATAATTATGACAAAGCTTCTCTATCTACAAAAACTCGTGCTGATTTTCACATAGTTTGATGTATTTGTCTGTATGCTGAAGCCTCACCCCAGCTCCCTGTCACTGATTTGCTTGCGTCATCTAAGACAACTCTCAATGACTACACCAGTAAGAGGATTCAGATGCAGAAAATTAACACTTACGGTCCTTAAATCCAAAATAACTGCATTCAAAATTCTCAGCCATTTGCTTTCCAGCTATTGAAGTGCTTACATTCCTTAAATCCTTATTTCAGTGAGGCTCCTAAAACACCTCTGACCACTTTGACATACACTTCCCAGCAAGATAGTTCTAGACCTAAAGGTACAGCCCAGACAGTCACAGAATCATAGAAAGAATAGTTTAGGTTGGCAAGGACTCTAAAGATCATCTAGTTCTAAAGCCATGGGCAGGGACACCTCCTACTAAATCAGGTTGCTCAAAGCCCCAACCAGCCTCGCCTTTAGTTACAGCCAAACTATTTCACTGGCTGGAATTAAGAAAGCTGTTATAACCATATGATGGTTACAGCACTCCCTGAGTGTAGGAAAATGTTGATACATTCAGAAAAGGAGGACAAAACTAAATCTAGGTTCCCCATGAGCAGAGTATTGCAGTTTCTGATCACTGAGCTAAAGTAAAAGGTCAAGACTCCTATCCCTTAAATGTTCAAATCCTGTATAAAGGGGTCCTCCTTAGGCACCTAACATGAAAGAGTTTACTGATGTGAACTCCAAGTAGAGAAAGCAGCTCCTTCCAACTCAGTTTTGAGGATGCTGAGAGACACACCTGGAAGCTTTGCAGTTGTGCTTGCCTGCCTACTCTGCCTCTGCATTGAAACACCTCCCATGCAGCTGGATTGGCAAGACAAACTATTTGTCATCATCCTGGTTATGAAGCTACAGCGTGGACCTCACAGCATTCCTTAATTAGCACCATATAGGCTGAGGCCAACGGACATAGTTCATCTGCTAGCTTTCCAGTAGCAGTCATACAGACACAACTGACACAAGCCTGGCATCTTACAGCATTCTTTAGTGCTGTCACTTCAGTGACATAAATGTCATTGGCCTTTCACAGTAAAAAGTTTAGCCAACTTCTTGCTCAGATTGGATCCCACACAGTCCCCTCTGCTCGCTTCTACCATACAACATAAAGGAAACCTCATAGACAACTAGCTGTGATTGACTGCACCCAGTAGTAAGGCTCTTTGATGTTCAACAGCCATAAATTTTAGCAGTACAGTTTCAATACCCTCTGTAGACCTAACCCACACTCCCAGGTAAATAAAATGAAACTATTTTTCTCTCCTTTAAAGGAGATACAGAAATAACTCTACTAATGTTGAAGAAGTACCAACCACATGATGACAAACACCTTAAGAATACCTAAGTAGTTATTCGCCAAGTGAATAAGTATTAAGCTTAAATTTCTGCATGCAGCTTTCTTGCTGGTTTTTCTATGAGAGGTATCTCTTCTGTGTCCTGAATGAGAAAAGGGCAAAATAGAAAAACAGTGTATGATAGACTACTTAATTCTATCCTACTTCGAGCCCACATGGGAGTCAAAATTATAGCTTGACAAGTTGCCTAATGCTCTTGTACTTAGTACCTAGGCGTGTGTGCAAAGTTCTGAGGTCCTGAAAACGAAATACAATGGAGTGAAGTAAAGACACAGTAGCAATCTTCACTTTGAGTTTCCTTGCTTTTATCAACTGATGTCAGATCTTGAATGTTATTGCAATACACCAGCTCTTTTTGCAGTTTATTAGATTTGCATCCCTCTTAGTTTTCCCAGGCTAGTTGGAAACAGGCATGTGTACATTCTACAGTCAACACATTGATGCTCCTCCTGGGAGCCAGGGAAAAGTTAGATTAACTGCTTGTGGCTGCCTTTGTTAGGGGAATGAAAACAGTTCAGTTCGGTTGAGCATAACAATAATTTGTGAGGTAGACTGAATTTGTACACATACTTGGGAGGCCCAAAAGGCTGTTTCACTTGCACTGATGTTTTTCAGGCTTTCAGAAGTCAAATGGTAAGGGATCAAATACTAATATCTCAGGCAGCAAGCTCAGCCTAAAATGAGGCCCGAGAAAACACTTAAGTTTAAAATTATGTTCTTGCAGCTCATTGTATTATCCTAAAATTCTACTGACCAACTGTCACAGTGGCAAATATCCCCTCCTTCATGGTGCGCTACTTATAGCTCATGGATCTTTTAGCCAAGTCAGTGGTATATTTGTACAAGAACAAGACAATTCATACACCTGAGGAAAATCAAATGACAATACACACAGCTACCTGAGGAATTCCTGAATGACCAGGTCTACACCACTTTTCCTAGGATAACACAGGAGTAAAAGGAGAAGGCGTTCCAGCAGTCATTTCACCATCTGAATTAAAATGTCCAGGTGCAAGGTGCCTTTATTTACTGTTGGATTTGAACTTTTTTTCTTAACTTTCAATTAAAAAGATACCAACTTAACTAATGATGACAACACTTAAGGAGACAGCGAAGTACTGGCTCAAAGTGTTGTCAATCAGTTTTGTCTTCTGAAAAGATAAGACTTTGTTGGGGAGGTATTCTTTTTAAGAAGCAAAGGATCAGGTTGTAAGTGGCTGCTTTATTAACCTCGTTGTACACAAGGGATTTGTTCAATGGTGAAAACAAAAACTTCTTGATTTGATATACAAAAGGTCATTTTACTTAGCATGCCACCCATGAGGGGAAGCAAAACCTGATGTGATTGGCTTTACTCTGTTCAGCTAGCGCACCAAGGCCAGCTCTCTTTTTCTTTGTAAATCTGTTTTCTGAAATGCTGTTAGAGACTAATGTGCAGTATTTTTTTAAAGAAGAAGGTCTTGATGCAGTGTCAAATGGAATTTGGAGAGGAGAGTCAAAATAAAATTACACTCTAGGTAGCCTCTTACAGCACAGAGTGAGCTTCTGCACCACATTCCAACTAGGCACATGCTTTCACTGCTGAGTCATAAACCCCAAAAGACAGCATTAATAATTGAGTCCTCACCTATAGCTGGGTTTGGTGGTGCCTTCAGCAAAATCAAAGGCCCTCTTTATTATAAAACAGAGCTTCTGCAAAGCTCTACAATTCATAATGAGGTTGTTAGTATGGTTTAATTTTTAAGATAATCTGTTTACTCTCCTATGTTTACTTGAAAAGTAGAATTTATAGTTGAAACATGAAGGATCTGAATCAGTATCCATTTTTAAAAATGCATCCAGGCTTCATGCTGGGATGTACAGAAAATCTACTAATCATAATGTACAGAAAATCATACTAATCAGCAAAGACTTCCTGGACAAACAGACAAACTACACATGAATTTCCAGAGAAGTGGGGGAGGTCCCATCCCTGGAGATTTTCAAGGCCAGGCTTGTTGAGATTCAAAGCAACCTGATATAATGCAAGAAGTCCCTGCTCACTGCAGGGGAAGTTGGACTAGGTCACTTTTGAAGGTCCCTTCCAACTCTGTGCATTCTATGATTCTAATGTTTTTTCCTGAGAAGAAACACAACTCCTTGACTTCATGCCCTTGAGAAATTGTCATAGATCTCAGAACAATATATGAAAGGGAACTGCAAAAACACGATGCAGAATTTGTATTCTGTTCCCCAAGAGGAACAGACAAAAGAATTCAAGATAAAATAAGGGAGTACTTCTTTAATCATATGTATTTGCCATTAATATGTTGTATATGACTGCACTGCTTTCTTGCTTACAGAACTGAATACAGCCTAAATCAATGTAGATCACAGGCATATGCACTTGAACTGCAGAGTCCAAATTTCATGACAAAACCCATCACAGAAAGTTAACACCATCTTCTAAGAATACAAGAACTGGACTAAGAGAGGTTTGTGAACCAACTCTGAAATACATTAAAGTAATTAAATGAGAACCTCTGGAAACAAAAGCTACATTATATCTGATGTAATTAAAATTTATTTCCTCTTCAAAGACTAAAAAGTTTTCCAAAACCTTTACATGGCTTTCTCATTTTAAAATAAAATGTTAATCTGAAATTTTTAATTTAAAGAAAAAGTTTAATTACTAATAAAGGAGTGAATTCTAAATAGAACTAAAATTTAATAAAACTAAAAGTTTGTAGGTATGACCTGCAACCAGTATGTCATGGATCCAGAACATCTATGAAGTGAGAAAGAGAAGCAAAAACAGTGTGACCAGTTAGAAATTCTCATCAGAAATGAGACATAGCAAGGTCTTAAGAAGCCAGAAAACCATCCGTCAAAAAGTATCTAAGAGCCACAGACCACAGTGAAGTTCTAGTATCTAAATACAGAGTGGACTTGTCAATAAATCCGGGTGAGCTGGGTAAAACAGCACTCAGATGAAGATGACTAATTTGAGAGGTGGACAAAACCAGCACTTCAACTTTGATGGAAACATTGAACTTGTCTGTCAGAAAAACACTGCATTACCCAAATTTAATGAAAATTGTGACAACAGTTTAAAGGCAGCCATTCTTGAGAGCTGGCGAAGGCATACCGAGACTAGAGGGAGTAGAAAAAGAAATTAAATGACTCAGCAGAACAGATGCTGTTCCTTGCTTATCCGCATGCTGCTCAGACTGCTATGGAGGAAACTGCAATGCGCAAGTACTTAGTTGAATGTGGATTCAAAGATCGAGATGGACAACTGAAGCCAAACAGATTTCAAGGCAAGTCTGCATAACAGAGGACCTGCAGATGTTCATCTGCAGAGCACTGATACTTTACACTTAGGGGATGTGAACATATACAGACTGATAGATGTGAGTTTACTACATGCCTTCACATATTAGATGACTCAGCTACAGGAAAATCCCATTCCCTCTGCCCTACCCATCCTGCTGTCTGAGCACTAACTCACATGCACAGAAACCAACTGCTGCAGAGGTACAAACACTAAACCACAGTTGTGTTCCCTTTCCTTCCAGATGTTATCACCTTTTTAGGACGTATATATGTAGAAAAAAGCCTTTAGCTTCTCCAGGTATAGATTAAAGGAGTGGAGTGGAGTACTGCCATCCATTTGCTTCTGCCACTTCTGTTGTGAAGCAGTAGCTATTAGGGAAGAAAGATGAGCAACTGACAGAATGAGATTCTTCATTCTCCCTGCCAAAGACTTCAGATAAACTGAAACACAGTCAAAACACAAGTTGTGCAACACCTGAAAAAGTAAGACAAGCAGATCAGTTTTATGAAGTAACTTGGTGTTAAGCATTGTTTGGTGCAGAGATCAGAAGTTAAAGTAAGGCCAAAGAAGGAAATACCATGACCTAAGACAAAGCTGAGGTTTGTGCAGGTTGCTGGGTGCTCTGAGACCAATGCATTTGAGTGTGTTGGGGTGGTAATTACACATTCAAAATTAATTGCAGAATACAAGGTCTTCTGGTCCAAGACCTGTCATATTGTTTGGTCTTCAAACTGGCAGAGAACAATAGGACATTTGGCCAAGATGTTGTGACAGTAAGAACAAACGCGTTTCTTTGCACTGGCTATCAGGAGTATTGTTTCCAAAGACCTGCACAACACGCAGGTGTGGCCCCTTCTCTCATTCTCCTTATTCTTCTCCACATTTCCTTTTACTGCACGTTTGCTTTTAGGATACGCATGATCTAACCTTTGCCTTCAGTGGCAGGCAGTGTACTTTATGAAAGCAGAGCCCCTTCAGCAGCTGTACATGAGTGACCAGCCAGCGTCTGAAACACCACTGGGCCACCGACTACAACATGTAACTGCCGGCGCCTGCCTCGTAAGAAATTTAAAACAAAACACAAACGCACGGAGTCGATCCCTTCCAAAGTCGTGTGTGTGGCTACACCTTTGGTTTTTTCCTTCTGTCCTTATTTTTACCTGAGAAACCAGTACGACCCGCTTCGTGGCCACCTCCTCTGAGAGCTAGCCCCCGCACCGTTCCCAGGCGCACTCTCCGCTGCCTGCCAGCACCCCCGTCGGGTGAAGGAGGGGCAGAGCCGTGCGGCAGCTCGGGTGACGGACCCGGCGCCGACTGACAGAGCCCCGACTGCCTTAACCGCCGCCTCCCTCACGGCTCAACGTCCCCCCACACACCGCCCCCTTGGCCGCTGCCCCCGGAAACCGTTCTACTCCGCGCCCCGGAAGTTGTCGCCAGCAGAGTCCGGCCCAGAGCGAGGCCCTGTCGCTGCCGCTATCGGGAGGCGCAGCCGTTACCCCGCCGCGCTACGCGGGGGCCGCTGTCTCGCCCCTCACCGCGGCCCGGGCGGCTCGGCTCGGCGCGGCGGCCAGCGCGGGGCTCATGGCGGAGGTGAATGCTTGTCCTTCCCTTTCCCTGCTCCTTCTCACGGGGGTGCCTGGCTGGCTCCGCTGGGAGGGGGCGGCAGCGGAGTCTCCCGGGGCTGGGCCCGGCTTGCTCGTGGGCGGGAGCAGCCCCCTGTGTCGCTTCTTCCCATGGAGCTGGGCTGGGACGTGCCCTGCGGTAGGAGCTTCGTGCGGGGGGCTCGCTGTAGGGGCAGCTGGAGCGGGGGGCGGCGGCCCGGGGTTGTTTCGGGGGAGGCGAGAGATAGCCGTCGCCGTCCTGCGGGGTGGGGAGGGTGGTGCAGCGGGGGTGTGTGAGCAGAGAATGAGTTTAGAAACAAAAGAGGAGCAGTTAAAGTTGAACCGGCGGTTGGTTTGTGGGAGGCGGGACTGGGTGGCGGCTGGCGGTTGGGTGCTCAGCTTCTCTGGTGGCCTTGGTCTTCTCATCCGATGTGACCTGTCAAGCGCTCGCCCCTTCCTCTGGGCCGTTTACGTCTTTCACAAGCCTCGCAGGCAAGTGCATTTTCTGTTCGAGTTCTCCCGGCAAGTCTCTACGGGCTTCCAAGGTTCGAGCCCTGGGTCTAATGAAGAGAGCCGTGGGGTCAGTGGGTTAGGGTCGGCAGGCAGAGGCTCCCGAGGAGAAGGGGTTCCTCTGGGCTTCCCAAAGCGATGCTGTTTGTATGAATGAAAATGACACCTAACTCATATACCCATTGCTTTAAACTTGCTCTGAGGTACCGTGAATGTAGCAAGGATTGATCTGGAGGGTTGTGGTGGTCAAAAGGTGTCTGTCTCACTACTATTTTGACTTGATTCTCTGTTTGACCTTGATTTTTCTGTAAAATGGAAGTGTGATTTCTCATATTCCTACTCTCCGTGTCTTGTTCTCTCAGTAAGAAGTGATAATAATGGTTAGAAATGACTAGGAATGTTGCTGAACTGTGAGTTGAAAATGCAATGAAGACATACTGTATAAATCAGGATTGATTCTATCTGGTGTTAAACAAGTTGTCAACCATGGTTTGATTTTAATAATATTTTTCACAGATTTTTTCCTTTTGTGACTATTTTTGAACAGCCTTTGATTATTTTTATTTTTTAGCTATTTGACTTTATTTAAATAACTACCAACAAAGTGATGTTTAGTGTAATGAGAAAAAAGTTTTTGGAGTAAGTATTTTTTATCGTTAATGGTGTTAATGTTAGTAGTATTTCTGTACTAAAAATCTATCATTACACCTGCTATGCCAGCTCTACAAAAGATTTTGTTTTTTTAAGATTTATTGCTGTGTCAAAAATCATCTGGTACTAAGACATGGGTTCAAATCCAATATGCATCCAGTTTTCCTGTTAAAGTCAGCAGAACTGCCATGGAAGTTTGTGTTCCTCAGTTAGCAAGTGCATTTGATAAGCACACCCTGTGCAGGCTTGAGAAGAAACCTGTATCAGGAGAAGTTCAAGGACCAGTATGGGTTCAAACCCTGCCAACTCCATTCTAAATAAAAAATTATTAAGACCATTATTCCTAGAATGAGATTTCCTGAGTGTATTTGTCAAGAATGATTTGAAAATCCCTGTTGAGACAATGTGCCTGCAGTTGTATGTGTATCTGGTCAAGTGGCTTCCCAGGGTTTTCCTCACTTTCCAGTTGAGATTCTTGTCTTGAATGTTGGTGGCGAGTTGTATTCAGACTCATGTGATTTCTGTGTAACTGCCACAGGCAGAGTAGTTTGGAACACTTTTTTGTCATGCAAAAAAATTCTGTAGAACTGTTGTTTTAAATTGTTGCAGTAGGCAGGTGGTAGTTAGTGGAAGAATCTTTCTTTATAAGAAAAATTTCATAAACTGGAAAAATAGATATGGCACTTGGGAAGACTGATTTGCAGATAAATCTGATTCTGCACTTTCAGTTACACAGTTCTTGTACTGCAATGTTGGTGTGTTTTGTCTTTTGAATTAATGTGATTATGTTTCTTTGTTCACTAGATGAACACAAACAAATACATTTATTTGCCATGGAAATAATTCCCTACTAAATCTAACAGTCTGGTAATAAATTCTGCTGCTTGGAAGTTGGCAGGGCTATTGCTGTCTGTACTCCTACATACAATATATTACTGTTCAAAACTTGCTTGAAAGCGGTTATATCTATGTTTATTATGAATCTGATTCTGAACTCACCAAGATGAGTTTTTTTGCTTGTATCACCATTTGGTGTTGTAGTTTTAGCAAAGCAACTTTGTGAATAGTGAATGAAATCCAATCCTGAGCATACCTCTGTATGCAAGACCACTGCAATCACCTGAACCATTGTTTAAATTCTCTACAAATACTAAACCACGATTAAGATAATGCTCAACATGACTACATTATGTTTATGTTATTCCTTTGCAAATATCTGAGATTTATTCAGTGATATTTAAAAGAATGCCTGATGAAAGTATCCTTAAGCTAGACTAACTAATGATATATTTTCATTTTATTAAGCACAAAGAGTGAATTGGTTAATGTAGTGAATTTGCCTTACTTCCTGCTGCTTGTACCCAAGCAAAGTATGGCTACTTAGATTTCTGGAGAAAAAATTTGGACAAAGCTTAATTTTAGGAAGAAATTAAAGTAATCATGTTCAACTGTTCTGGCAAGTTTAAATTTAAAATGTGTACAAGTGTGTTGCTGCAGTGTCACAAGCTGATCAAAATTGGACTTTCCTCCTTCTCAGCCTACTCCTTTCTCTTTCTTGTTGTTGCTGGTAAGGATTGCACCAGAAGCTAGTTCAGGAAGCAGAACTGGCTGGAAACTAGCAACTTTCAGAGTTAGTGTTTAGAAGAGTCAGAGCCTTGAGCCAACTCTCCTCCCAGCAGTTGCTTACCTGCCGGTGGCTGTGTAGGCATGGAGTTGGGATGGAGAAGAGGGAGGGGAAGAGTGACCTGAACATCTGAGACTGATGTTAGGGGACTCCTACCTTGCACTTGGCCACAGGCATTACAGCCTGCATGGACCAGCTCCACCATTGAAAAACATGGTCCTGTTTGTTTCCAATCTGCTCTGTTGCTTCCTCCTTTGTGCAGGCAAATACTTGCATGGTTATGTGGTGAACTGGGTTGAGGTTTGAACTGACTCGGGGGGAGGGGCAGGGAGGGCAGGGTTAGCTTTAAGTTGGATCAGTTTGCTGCACAAACATTTGTGCTGGCGCAAAGATGGGGGTGGAAGCAAGCAGTAAGGGGAGCAGGGTGTGTCTGTTTCTTTTGGTGACAGTGACACATTATGCCAGTTTTAAGTATGTTCTGTAGTGACCTAATTGAGTGAGGTTAAGCTTGCACAGCATATAGGGATTGAAATTATTGTTCAGTTATAGTTTATGGGCATATTTTATATGTGAGACCCCTTAATCCATGGCAGCATGTCTCTGATTTCATTATATTCCTTGAAAGGGTTTTGAGGGAAGAATCTGGCCTTTGGTGTATGACTGATTTTTCTTTAGTATGTTTATTTAGTACCCACTATTTTGTTTAGCTGTACTTAATGGGAAAAATATACTCCTGTTTATAACTGCTGTTTGCCCATCGTATTCCAGAAACAGTGAATTTGTTCAGCACATATATTAAGCCTTTAAATTTATAAGACTAAAATCAGAAAAGATAGTGATCAGTGTCCAATAAGGAAACTACACGGTATTTTGCACTAATAAGTAGATTAAAACCCCAAATGACCCAATGTATGAAAATTATGACGCTGACCAAAGACATGTTGACTTCAGACAGTTTCCTGGGAGGCAGTGTGTGACTTTTCTTCTGAAGTAACAATTTAATGATTAGTGGCTTTCAAAATCTGTCTTAAGGCTTCTAGGCTATCACAGAAGTTGTGCTCTAATTGATATTTTTTTCCCTCTTCTCCAAGCACCTGTGAAAATTATAGCTACTTGTCTCCCAGCCATTTGTCTCTACTGCTGTGCCATAGATTACCATGCGTAACAGCCTTTTCCACCAGAGAAGCTGTATGCAGCATTAGGTGTTCTAGGCATAAGCAGCAGTTAAATGGACTCAGTCTACCTTCACCAGTCAGTTAGCTTGATGTATTGTTCCTGAAATGGATTAGTGTTCTCATATAATATCCACTCTATAGCAAGTGTGTATGGGTGGTTAAAGTCTCTTTGCTGGGTGGTTATGAGTAACTTTGGGCAGTAGCTAATGCTGGAAGAGATGACCTATCTGCACCTTTCCAGTGACTTTTTCTAAAATGGATAAAATGAGTTTAATTTTTGTCTGCTACTTTTAATCAAAGTTATTTGAAGAGCTGTTGGCTCCAAACTGCTGTCTGGAGACGCTTAGTTTTGCCCAGGGTATGCATATGGTTGTGTGTAAGTTGTAAAACAACACTCCTAAGATAACAGACTTTGAATTTTCTACTCTTAACCATTGTCTTGTTGTTGTAGGCAGTGTTAGTTGTGAACATTCTTTTTGAATTTGAACTGATGATAAACTGGTTTGTAGTGTTTTCTTATGTATTTTTGCATCTACTTGTGTGTATATATGCTAGGTATTCTCCAAGTGTAGTGTACTTTTCAGAGTTTCCTCTTCACTGGTTCTGGCAGGGTGGCAAGAATCATGACAACCGATTTGCTCACTCTTTACTAAAACCCATTTTCCTGGAGCCATGTGATTCTCCAGAATTTCAGTCTTTCCCTCAAGCTTGAAATGACACAGAAATAATTACCTTTTGGCTTTAATAAAAAGTAATAGTAAGTTATTTCTGATGGTGATATAATAAAATTGTATGATTATTGCATGTTTGGGACTGATTATATGCATTGTTTTCTAATTAGTGGAAACAGCTTGTCTGCTGATTATTTCCTCCTCTTCCCTTAGAATACTTCCATTTCATGATTTATTTGTTCTTCTGAAATGCTTTCATGTCCATATGAGATGAGAAGCTTCTTGTCTACATTAGCTGCACTTAGTCTGTCAGTGACTTTCAGGTGGTCCTGAATAATTCCTAAACCTTTTGCGTGAATCTTAGTTGACAATACTGCTATCTTTTAGACAGTGTGTTCATCTGAATTACTGAGTGAGAGAACATTGTGTTGCATGTCATTGCATTGTGATTTGGAAATACTCTATGAATTGTCCATGCTTGTAATAAAAGCTGAGAGCTACAGAGCAGTTGGCCTCTCTGGGAAAATGATAGTAGTAGTTTTCCAGCACTCCGGAGAGACTGGAGTGCCATGTGAAGAACAAATTTCTTTTTTGTTTTGGCTTTTCTTCACAGTGATTTTGGTCCTGGCAGGGTTAAGATGCTGCTGCTGTCATTTGCACAGGAGTGATGGTTACTGTAAACCACTGATCTGTTACTTCGTGCTGACTCAGTGGTGAAAAGTTGCCTTAATTTCCTGCCTTTCCAAGGGTAAAATAGAGTCTCTATTCCCTATGCTGGTACCTGGATTCCCTGTTTCTGATGGAGGATACAGAACGTAAATCTGTCTCATTGGAGCTACAGTTTAAACTGTTGTGTTGACATTTCCACTCTTGCTGTGGCTGCTGCCAAAGAAGTTAAACTGCATAGTAGTTCGTATCTGCTGTGATTAGTCACCTTGACACAAATAAAGCATTTATCTTTCAAGCAGATTTTCTTCAATGCTTAGGGCATGGTTATTACCTTCTTGTATTGGCACAATATGCAGACAGAGACATTTCATTCTTACCATAATTTAGTCAGTGGAAATGACTGTAGTAATACTGCTTATTTAGAATCATAGTCCCAGGACGTTGTGAGTTGGAAGAGACACATCGTGTGAACACTGGAAAGATAGACATCAGCACAATATTAGATGTGTTTCTGAGATGGAATGCCCTTATTTCATGGCTTGCAAGATGTTTGAAAGTTGATTGGTTTTGCCTTAGGACACTGTGGCATCTTTTTCCCAAATGCAGATATTGAAATGGTAGCTTTAAAGGGGAAGCTCCTGCTATTTCTCCCCCCTCTCTCCCCCCCTTCCTGCAGAAATGCAAATTTTGGCTTTATATATAAACTTAAAGTGAAAAAATAACATTCTAGTGCTGTGTTCACTCTTGGTGGCAGTGTATCTTACGCTGAGCTTTTCTGAAATGACAGCAGTAGCTTTTTTCTTAGGTGCACAGCAGAATGGGACAGAGCTGACTGCTGCAGTTATCCCTCAGCCATGTCTAAATTTTTCAGTCTATTTATGAGTATCAACAAATACTTTGTGCATACTTTCGCCATGCGTTGAATGCTTCTATTTTCCTTTAATTTAGCTTAAAACTAGTAATGGAATTCCTGAGGTTGGAAACCCTTGGCAAGCCTAGGGTTTTGAAACCAAAGGCAAATTAAGATACCAAGCAAACACAGGGAGGACTACTTCTTCAGGGAAGTGTGTTAAGATTCTTCTGACATCTTAGTGTTTGTTGTATTTATGCTTTAAAAGAATTAAAAATCTCTTTGAATTACTCCTTTAAAGTGCAATGTTGTTATTTTTCTTTTGGAAAAATCTTCCTTGAACACAAGGGCACATTTTCCCCTGCTGTCAGTCAACAAGTTTAGCCTTTTCAGCCAACCACTAGAAGTAAAGAGTGTGATACTCTTTTCTTTATAGCTGTCTGCATTTTTCAGTAACTCATATGCTGACTGAAGCATGTAATTAGATTACCAATTTGATTTTAAATAAAATGAATCCCTTTGTTAATTGTAATTAAAAGTAGTTATGCATCTGTCATTCTGTCAACAATCAAAACACTTGTTTACATTTTCAAAATGTAGTTGGGCTTTTTTTAAAGCTGTATAGCTAAGCTACTTTAGCTTTGTGAATGTTAAAGGGGATGCAATGTAGGGAAACTTGCTTGGCTGTCACAGAGTTGTCACTCTTCAGCATCTGCATTACAGCTTGCTGTAAGCATCTTCCCTCTTTTCTAATCTACTAGTCCCGAGTTGTACAGGATTCACAGAAATCTTGTGTTCGTGTATTTCTTTTATAGTGTTTGGTGGCTCTATGTGCCTTGATTCAGTCTCGCATTTCCTTATAGTGTCTCAAAGCTCATTATTGTTTCTCTCAAACTTATTTGCCCACCATTTGCAATGGTGCTGACAGTGATATAATCTTCTCTTGGACAAGGCAGTTGTTTGGGAGTAGCTCTCTTGTTTTTCCTCTTCTCCTTCAATTGTGCTTTATTCATATTATCTTTCTTCCTTGTCCAAACAACATTTTGAAGACCATGTTTTCTTTTTTCTGTATTTACAAATGAAGTTTAGGCCTGTATTTGTCATCTCTAATAGTTCAAATACCTCACCCTCTTATCCTGATATTCTAGTCTCTGCAATCTGTTTAAAATACAAGTGGTACAATTTTTCAGTAGTCTGACAGCTAGTTTTCCTCATGAAACTAAAACTCATTGCCTTTGACTTCAAAGACCTGCATTGATGTTCTTTTTCCCTGCTACGCTTGTTACTCTAATAGATCTTCTTTCCCCTCTCTATGTCTTATATTTCATGTCATAGTCTTCACTTTGATTCAGGAAATTTTTGAGTAGAATTGTATATTACGTATGTTAATGTTACTGGAAGAGTAAATGGTTGCACCTCTGACTTTTCTTCATGGGTGTTGTCTCTTTGCTGATAAAAATGTAGTTCATCTATATCTATGAATCTGACAGGGATGAGTGTTACCTTTCAATCTTTTCTTGTAGAGACCTGCAAAGTTTATGTTGCTGTATATCTTTCAAATTAGGTTTGCTTGCTTTTTACTTTGGAGTAAGCAGAGAGCACTACTGGCATGCTCTAAACTCTTGTTGTGAAAGTACACTGTCAGATTTTGTGGACTTCTATTATCATAAGTGATTTCAGCTAGTAAATACTTTTTTCTACACTTGGCACATTTTTTTGGTGCAGCAAATGAGATGTAATCTGCAACTTTTATTTAAATTACATACAAATTGAGTTAAAATAGCAATAAAAGTAGTGTTACATGCCATGTCCTACCCTTGATTTGCTACAGAACTAAAGCTAATATTAACAGAGGTAATATTTTTTGTTTTTAATAAGGAAAGCCAAGTGACTCTTAAATTCATGTCTCGTGAAACTGTGGGTCACAAGATTTTTATGGCTTGTGTTTTGGTTTCTTTTTGTGGTGTTTTGATGTGTGGTTTGGTGTATTTTTTACAAAAGTTAAACTTTAGACACCCTTCACTATTTAAATATGGATTTGGTTGGTAATACAATAAAAAAGTAAACTAATTACAATAGCTAAAATAGTAAATTTTAAAACACAACTTGCTATACCTGTCTAGAAAACATTTTAGGATAGTAAAGTTAAGTGGTCATGAATCTCTTGGGTTGTGGCAGCTGCCTTTGTATTTTTCTCTTAAAATCTAATTAGACGTCATGCCTTGAAATTGAGAGTGCATCTACAACATGAATGTTATTCATCCATTTGTATTACCATAAATGTAAAAGAACTAGAGCTGCAGTAATAGTTTTGGTATTAATTTCTGCAGTTGTACAAACATTAATACTCGTGTTAGCTGGATGTTTCGTATAGGTCTGTAACAGTGTTTGTGCAGCTAGACTGGAGTTATTCTTAAATAACTGACTAATTTAAGGTTCCTAAAAGCATTAAATTGGGAAATGTTTGGATGCTTTGTGAGAGTGTGAGTGCCTACTTATGTTTCTGATAGCTGTCTCTTTGTTCATTACTGTGTAAGTTTTAGGCAGTAGCATTCAGTTCTTGAGAGTGTACTTGCAGCTTTGCTAGGAAAGATACCATTATGTTAGTCTTTGTGATTAAAAGGCATTTGGTTAAGTCATTTTCGTTTTTAAAAAGCCGAGAACAAGCTAATCTTAAATGCAATATTAACCAATTATGTGTTCTCTAAACTTGAACTTTGTGGTATTATTCAACATTATTACAATAATATTATTGTGCCTGTATTTAGAGAAAATCTGTGTAATGCATGCCAGTCAGTCCTGAAACTGAAGAGAATGCTCCATTCCTAAAAATTGGTGGACTAGAAAAGAATGCATGCAGGAAGGGGAAAAGGGAATGTACTACATAAGCTTCAGACAAACAATTCTCTCTTTTTGTTTTTCTTCCCTCCTCCTTCCTTTTTCAGTAGGCAAGTAGATGGGTGAACTGTTCTTATTTAGTACTTGCATCCCCCCTTCCCAGGTTCCAGAAGATTTTCGGATAACAGAGGTGGGGAGAGCATTTCCACCTTGTCCTCTGGATCTTTAATTCTAGAGCAATGTGTGTTTTGTCTCTGAGGTACAGCATATACCAGAAACTTATATAAGCTTCTAGATTCTGTAAGATTCTTTGGCTTTAAGTGCATATATTAAGTGACTGCTATTTTAAGATACTTATGGCCACTTAGGGTCTTGAAATATTTCTACTAGTGAAGGGTAACAAAGTGCCCTTCAAAATCTGAAGTTCAGGTTATTTGTCTTGGGGTTTTTGTGCTATGGTATATATGGATCATCTGATCTTCAGTAATGTATTTTCTTTTACTATAACTTTAGTCTATTTGCTTAATGAATACTTCTTCCTGCTTTCAGGGTTCTGTAAGACCCAATAAACTGGTTCTGTAGAGCTGAGCTTCATGTTTGTATGCTAAATTTACATTTACTTTTCTTGAAGAGCTAGTATTTCTTACATCAGCTGTGAAATAGGATTCTATTTGTTAAATAAATGTAACTTTTTTTAAGAACACGGGTCTTTAAAATAGTTTCATATGCAAACCATAGCTTAACATTGTCAGTATTGTGAAAAAAAACCCAGCCAACCTTTCTGAAAGTTTCATTGTGCAGTACCATACTAGTTCAGCATTATTTTTGTGAATTATTCTCTGGTGATGTTAAAACAAATCAATAATCGTTATTAATCCTGTCTCCCCCCTCCAAAGGACATAAGCACCTCCAATTTACCAGTAATTGGCCAGCAGTTAGCTTCAGTTTTATGTTCACTCTTTGTCTCTAATAGCTTCCTATACTCTTACCTATTATCAAGTTAATTTGAGCTCAGTTTTTAGTGGCTCTTACATGGATTGGGATCTAAATAAATTAAGGTTTTGGTTAGTGTTTTGACTTCTCATTGAATGATAGGAGACAAAACTTAGCAAAAAGAATAAGATTCAGTGCTAGTGAGTTTGAAATTTACTGATACAAGCTCTCCTTAGGAAGGACAGTTTGGAGTCTGAAGAGGAGGAAACCCGTTTGGTTGAGGCTTTGAGGACAGACTGCAGTACTTAGTAGAAAGCAGTGTAATCTAAGGGAAAGCTCCTAATAAAATGACTACATGTCAACTACCATGAGGTAACTTTATGCTACCAAGTAGAATGGTTGTTATGTGGTATGTCATATTACTCTTGCATTGATTATAAGCTGACTGATTGCAGTGGTACTATTAGGTTGATTTGCTCTAGTGCCGAATTAGAGTAAGCAGTGCAGTAGAGATGGTGTGCTGGATTCTTACAGAGTGTTCTATCAAAAGTGTAAGTTTTCATATTGTACCAAAAATATTTAGCTTTAGGCTTCTACCTCATAAAAGGTAAGTATTCATTTCAGCACGCTAATTTAATAGCTAATTATTTTGAAATTGTCTGACTGTTTTGTATTAACTGATCCAGTGTTTGATTAGATACACTTCTAGAATTTTTTCAAGAACGTAAACATGTTAAAAAAAGAACCATTTTCTAATTGTGAATATTAGAGGTCAAAATGTATTTCTTCATTTTGCCTTCCAGTACCCCACATAAAAGTATATGACATAGATGTGTGTGGGTTTTGATTTTCATGGAGATATGCAAGCTAACATTGCTTTTATTGTTGAATATTAGCTAAAATAATTGATGGGGAAGGGACCACTAGTGCTCATTCTTTTATAGAAAGAAAATCTCCAGCTATTTTCCATGACTTGTGCACTTTCAGCTTTATGTTCCTCTCCATCATTAGTCTGCAGAAATGCTAACTTTCAGATTGTCAAAAATTTGACATAACTCAGGAGTTAAAAAGTATAGTGAAATATAAAAAACCCTCCTTATCAGCTAAGGAGGAATAAGTGAAATATTGTATAATGAGGTTTTGAAAGTCATTAGGTTTTAGGTTTGTTCTGTATGAAATGTTTCTCATGTGCTGTACCAAGGAAATGTAGATTCAGAAAGCCTTCTATATTCTTGACTTCAGAAGGAACAAAGAAAGAATGCTTGGGATGATGGCATAAAAAAGGCTAGCAGTGTATGGTAAACAGTAGAAGTATTTTACATAGTACTTTGAATAGCAAATATTGCAGGCTGTCTGTTAGTGATTTGAGAGAGATCTTGGTTTATGTTAATCGTAAAAGCTTTCTGTGAATTAATTCCACTGCCAAATACAACTTCAGAGAAGCTACATCATTGATTAGCTTTCATTATGAATGGGTTATTTTGAGATAGGTAGTTATAGGAAATTTTGCAGCTACATAGGGGCATGTAAAAAGAACATAAAACTGGAAAGAATAAGGGAATTTTTTTTTTAAAATGAAAGTCTAAAATTAACTGAAAACATCACCAAAATGTTTGATGTTAAAGAATGTATGTTCAAAGCTACTTGTTGAGTTACTCATGGCCTTACCCTTTAAACAAATTTTAATTATTCTTTGTTTTTTAAATCTGTATTTGTGAATATATTGTTTTTATGCTACTAATGGGAGTAAAAGCATTGTTAAATGGGAATTGCATAAACCTCTCCAAAAGCTAGAAGCTGAGTTTCTTTTGCTATGTACTAAAATCCTATCCCACTTTTCTTTCCAAAATGAATAGCAACAACAGAACTTGGGTCAAGCAATGCACTTTTTCCTACTGTTTGCACACTTAAGTCTTGTAGATATGTGATTAAATGATTTATAAATGAGTTTACAGGATGCCTGACAGTATTTTGTTTGCTTTCTTGAAGCAGCCATGTTGTGAACTGCAGCAGTTTAGCAGCTGATTCCTGACTGGTTCAGTGTTTGTCTCCTGACTGTGGCAGTGATTTTGTTAAAGGAGCTGGCACCTTATGAGGATAGAGAATTTATCCACTGGCTCCTTGGTGATGGTGGTTGCTACTTCTCAGAAATTATTTTATTTCCAAGAAAACTAAACAGTTCTTATGAAGTGTAGCCATTCATGGGTGCACATTAGGTCTGTGCCTAATGTAGTTAATTGCACCCGTGGATTATGTACTGCCCTGTGATTTTTTTCATACAGATTTTATACATTATTTATTAATTTATTTTAGTTCTTTTTTTACTAAGCTGCTAGATGTTTAATCTATGGTTATATTCCACTTCTGATGAAAGTCAGTAGGCATAAAGATATAGTTTTGGCAGAGACTTCTGATGTAATTAAAATTTTCAAAAGTGTCAGCTATAGGTGATTCTCTAGGAAACTCGGTTGAATCATACACAGTACCACTTGATACTCTGTAAACTGAGGTCTGAGTACGTTATGATTACTTCTTTTTCCCTTGGTTATCTGATGGCCAGCTTGGGAGCCCAGATGTGCTGAAGATTAAAGAACTCTGCTATTGCTTCAGAACATACTGAGTTAGAAAAATGTCTAAAATTAAACCTGTACAAATTTGTTCCATACAGTTTGGCCCTTATTCAGTGAACATAATAGGCAAAATGTATCACCTTGGCAGCCAAGAATTAATGCTTTTTAGATTGAATACTGTAAAAATTACACTGCTGGGGCCAACTGATCCATGTTGCTGCTGTGTAGGTCTCTTGGAATGGGGAAAGTTAACACACTCATGGTCCTGTTTGCAGTGGACAGTTGTGATAGGACTGCCTGCAGAAGCCACTGACTGCTGCAATAGAAGAATTTGCATAATTCTGAAACAATAAGCAGGTTTCAGAATTTTATTGCAGCCCTTCTTGCAGCTTGCTACACGTTTTTGGTTGCTGGCACAGCAGAAGCAAGGGAAAATATCATCTGGCTGTGGTTCTGCGATGTATTATTTAAAACTTTTACAACTGTTTGTTTTCTGCACTATATTTGTTGTCTTCTCATTTGTGATGTTATAGCTAAATATAGGGAGACTGAAATAATGGACATTAAAAGTCCTCTCTCCTTCCCAAGGAAAGTAGCATCAGTACATGTGCTTTGTCTAAAATTTTTGCTTCTCTGGATGTTTTCCAGAAAGTTAGTTAAGCAGTATTAACTTCTAAATGAAAACAAATTATTTTCTCCTACTGCACTTTTTAGGGTGTCATGTACAGAAATGAGTTTGTATATTTAGATACGTAAACAGGTTGAAATTTATTAAGGTGTGCTTGGGTGTTAGGTTAATAATCTTTGAAATATTCAGTGTTAATTTTTAGTTTACTCGAAGCTTTACAACAGTATCAAAGAGCAGAGACTGTTCCAAATAAAGAAATTATTGGTATTGTAATGATGTTATAATTAGCAGCTATTACAGAGAATACATCAAAACCAGATGTAAAACTGGACCTGTGGAGATGTGGGTGGAGTATTTGACGTAGGTGAGCAGCCTGAAGGTTGGTGTGGTTAAACAAAAGTAGGTACTGGTGAGATAAGGCAAGGGGATGGATGAGCATAGGGAGTTGATTGGGAGCTCTAAGGATCAGTTAGGAAGAAGCTTGATTTTTGGAATGTTTTTGGTTTTGTGTGCTTGACTTAATTTATCCTAATACCGTCTGCTACATAGATAGTCTGAATTACAGTATTTTATTGTCTGAGCTGTACTTAATTGTTGTATTTCATAGTTCTAAATTACTTTCAAAATGTCTGCAGTATTGTTAAGCCATGGTTAAGTGGCTTCTGTGCTTTTGTTTTGGAGTGTCTTCCAGTGTAGACACAGGGGGTTGCAATAAATGGGTTAGTATCTGGTACTGAAGTGCAATGGGAGTGGCATAATGATTATTTCACACTGCTTCTGTAACTCTGTAATTTTTCTTTGGTTCCTTCCTATTTCTGTTCTAAAAAATAACGTAGCTTTTGCAGATTATTTTGTTGGATTGCTGTTTCTGTAACATGGTGTTGTTGACTAATTCAATTATTGTTGGATGTAATGGGTTGATTCAACAGAAGCTTGTGTTTTGTTTGCTTGTACAGTCTGACACACACTATTTTCATTTGCTTTTGAGTTTTTTGTATTAACTGCAAAAGTACAGAGAGAAAGGAGTCATGGTTTATCTTGGATTATCCAAACTTGCTTTGGAACATTACAGCCAAAGGCTATTAAGCTTAGTGATTATTATGTTTATGAAGTTGTTATATTTTCTCAAACCGCAGCTCTTGTAAGAGGGTAATTAAGTTAAAGCTTGGGCTATTATTTGTAGATTCTGTGCCAGTGCCAAAATATTTTCAAACAATACACAGTTACAGTTTCAAAGATGTAATTTTAACTTGAAATACTAAGCAGTGTAATAAGTTCTTAAAACATACTGCTGTCCTTCCAGTTTACTAACAATTTTAAGGTGAAAGCAAGCCATTTGTCTTGCACTTGCATTAGAAATCAGGTATGAAATGAGCTACTTTATTAGAAGGCCTGTAGTTTATGTTCTTGCTTTAAATTAATCATTATGCTATTGATCTTTTGTGGATAGGGGAGGCAAATACCTTACCCTTTATAGCTATCCCTGAACACCTTAAAAGGTTTAGCAAATCACAAATTTGTGCAGGTTTTATGCTGTGTGTTCATGTGAAGTATAACTTAATATAGCATTGAATAACATTTGAGCAGGAGTTTATTAGAATGCTCGACATCTATAGTTTTTGCCTTTTTGAAAAATTATAGGAATTACTTCTATTGGTCAAATGAAACAGTTCTCATATCATGAGTTTAATCTTAACGTGTACAACACGTGAAATTTTATGTTCTTTTGCCTTTTTTTTTTTTTTTAAAGAACCCAATTAAATCTATATTGGCTAAATATCTCTTTAAATTATAATGAAACGGTATTTTCATCACCACTTCAAAATGGTCAAATTATGAACTGTTGCAAAAGAGAAGAGCGTGATTTCTCTTTAGGCTTTATGGTCCGTCTTCCCTAATGTTGGCACTAGGATGAGCTGATCCGATGAGCATGATCAGTGCAGTGGTTTATACTGAAGCTTGTCAACTGGAGCAGAAAAAACTGGAAGTCTTTCAGCTGCAGCACCTTGAAAGTAACACAAAATACCATTCTGAGAAAGAAAAGAACATCTCACAGTGACTGCATGATTTACAGAAGGTACATAGCCTATTTGATATTCCTGTTTTCTATAAATAAAAGCAACATGTCTGTATTACAAACTAAATCTATATTATCTAAGGAACATAGGCTTGGTTTTGAAAGCGGTATTTTTGTTGTTTCTTACCTCCTGCCAGTTCTAGTAGACATAATTCTTGTAAGAATTACAATTTCTTAAAGTAATGATTTAATTTTGGCATTTTTTCTGGACTTCCTTGTCAACATATAAGGCAGAACAAGTTGAGGGTTATGTAAAAATTTGTATTGATTCATTTAGACTTCTCTGATTTCACTACAGTATCAAGAACTTGCTTTTTGGGTTTTTTTTTTATTTTTATTTTTTAATCTAGGGCAATAAGGAGAGTTTGGCAGTGTAAAAGTTTACGGAGTAGCTCTAGATTTTATCTGCAGTATTTAAAGTTGTCTTTAGTGAATGTAACACAATTGTTTTCATTATCAATATTCACTGTTTTGGCTTTTTAAACAAAGAGATACAGTCATCCTAATTAGTCCCTTTATGTAGCTAATATAAAAAACTGATGCTAAAGTACTAAATTTCTTCTGCAAATAGTATTTTTATATATCCTCCTCCTTGTTGGTAATTCCTGTGCTACATGTACTTAAGTATGGCTCCTGGGGCATAATTATTATAATATGATTTTTTAAAATGTGAAAGAGAATAATTAAGAGAAAGTCAAAACGTGTGAATGTTTAGTTTTGGTCTTGACTATATGATTAAAAGAGCTTTCACAATTCCAGAGGTATTGAAAGTGGCTTGCCTGTAATGTTAAAAACTTTGACACAAAATGTGACCCTTATTATCATGATCATCTGATTATAAGCATAAAGGAAGCACCTGTTTTCTTCAACATTATTTTGAGTTTAAATACTTATTGCTGCTGACAAAATAATCATGCTTTTACTTATGTTTTGCTTAGATGAGTACTGTGTGCTGTTCCTTTGATATGCACAGGAAATGAAGATGCAAAATTATTTGAGACTTCTCAATGTTAAGTTCAGAATGATGGGAAAATTACTAGATGAAACTTAAATCCTAACACTAACTGGTAGTTTCACGCAGCTGTTCACAGGATTCCGCCCCCCCTCCCCTTCGTTCTTCATAAAAGTATCCAATCTGTCCGTATTACTTGAAGACAACAGGAGCCCCAGGTTTCTGGGGCTGCATTGAATCAGTAGCAAGCTTGTGATGTTGATTATGTATTATTAATAGCATCTGGGTTTGTTATTCATGCTGCTGGCTCTTGCTGGATAGACTAAACAAGTGAGAACACTTAAATATTTTGAATTTTAAAGCACCAGTTTCTGGTGACTGAAGACATGACTTTTAAGGAATGACTTGGAAAATACAGGTACATTTTAATGGCATCCTTTAATGGATTATGTTTATCTTGGTATTGTTCAAAATGTATTGTGTAGATAAGTAAATTTCCATGAGAAAAAGTGCAGAGTATGACATATTTGCCTGCGTTACCACTAATTTCACCAGTTTTGGTGCTTTAAGTGGATGTTTTGTCTGTTAACTAATGTGAAATGATAATCTTTGTGTTACTCTCACGGGTCCATTAGGACTTAGGAATCCGTGTTTATTTTTACAAGTAACATGATGTATCTAGCTAGTATAGGCTAGTATAGGCTGCAATAGCAGTGCAGAGATTGGGGCACAGGCAGGCAGTTTGTGCCTTAAAGTTTTCAGTAAGCTCAAGGAAAGTATTCCTTTTTACAAAATTTATTAATGTTTTTCTTTAAGAAAACTTGTCTAAATAAAAAAAATTCTGCACTTTCAGGTTTGCTGTGACTTTTCACTGACAATAGAGTGAGATCAGTTATTTAACTGTAGCACAGAAAAGTGTAACTACATAAGTGTGCTTGTGGTTGTAGTTTAAAAGAACATTTCTCTTTGTGATGCCGCCGGTATAAACAGTGCTGTCCCTTATTTGCGTTTGACTGTCTATGTGGTGAACTTGATCAGGAAGCTGGTCCAGATTTGAAATGTAACAGAGCAAAGAAAATTATGATTGTTTTTAAACCCAGAACATCTAGGAGTGCCATACTGGGGTTTTGAAGTGATGAGTAACCATAGAAATATTTCTAGAAAGCAAAACCTGAGATGGCTGAAATTAAGGTGGGTATGGGTTTTTTTACTAGTTTTTATTTCCCAGCAGCAATAAATGATATTTTTGCATATATTCAGTTGGAGATACACATAAGTGGAGGAGGAATGTTAGTCATCAATTTGTAGGAATGATGCTGTGGTCTAGGTATGGCTTGAAGTCTCAGATGAGCCAAGCATGCAGCTAGTCATAGTCCAACTCCCCCTGCACATTCCTGCCTTCTCTTGTTTGTGCCAGCTTTGTCTCTGAGCCAGCAGAGAGGCAGCTCAGGAAGCAAAACTGGCTGAAATGTAAATTTCCAGAAATACTTTTTCTGCTAGCCTTAATCAGTGAAGCAGCTTATCATGGAGACTGATGAGAGCCAGAGCTCACCTGTGGCCAGAAGCAGCAGGAGAGCCCATCACTCTGATTTGTGTTGTGGAATAGTCTTTTGGCAGTCTGCTCCCCTGGCACCCTTATAGTTCTCCATTGCCTCCTGGAAAGTGCTGCTGATGCTGGAGGAGAGAAGAGAAGGGATGGGAATGTGAAGTGTGCCTTGAACTTATGGTCTTTGCTTTGAGGAATGGTTTAAGAGATGCAGTGGCTGGCATATGAAGGAGACAACATGTGTTCTTCAGCTGATAAAGTAGATAAATGTCAAGAATACTTCAGAATCAGCAACTCCCATGGTGTTCTACAGGGCTTTCAGAACATCACTAGTATATTTATTTTGGTTTTTGGCTTGCAAGACATTTTTGAAGTTTAACAATAGAGCTTATAATAGAGTTTAATAATAATAATAGTTTAGTAATAGAGCTACTGTTTGTACCTTTTAAGCTAATGTACTCTACCAAGTGGTACTACTTCAGTGTCCATTAAATAGCACAGCTGGCACAGAATGATGAGTGTGTGATCAGTTTGGGTAGTGTTATTAGCGAAAGAGAGTATAATGTTAAGCATGAAGAATTAATGTAGTGTATCCCTGTGAGTATACTCTTGTTGGTGTGGTGTGTGTCCTCTCCTGCCTTCAGTGTTCATGTTTTCCACCATGGAAGTTAATCAGAAAAAAAGAAAAGTGTAGCTATGTAGGGTAGAGTTTGGGAGCTTTAGTCCCAGGTGGAGACTAGACCCTGTTGTGAGCTGGAATCTGTTTTCAAAGAGTGCTGTTTTGATGCAATCACAGCTAGAAATGATAATAAGATTTTAACATCTTCAGCTATCTCCTTTATGAGAGAAAATGGGCATTCAATACAGGGATCAGATGCTGGCAATGTGGATGGACAAGGACAAGACTATCCATGCTAGTTATAAATCATATGGCTATAGCTTCATTTTACTGTAAACTTCAAAATGGGCACCTTCACTGTACAAGCAAGTCTTTCAAATTATAGATTGGGACAGTCAAATGCCTGAAGTAGAGTCTTCAGGGGTGTTAAATTTTGCAAAAAGAGGAATAAATTAGATTTTTTTTTTTTTTTCATTTTTCAGCCTCTCAATCATCTCAGCCCAGATTATACTACTCTTCCAGATAATAAAGATATAGTTGGTAGTAGAGATTTAGAGAAGTGTCCTGGTGGGAAAGTAATTATGTTAATAGTAATAAATCATGCACTGAGGAATTTTTAAATGTGCTTGAGTTTGCAAGTCATAGACACGTTCTTGCCTTATTTTGAAAAGTAAAAAGGAGCAAATGGTTTATCAGGATAGCTTTGTAATGAAGCCAGTGGTTCAGTGATAATGATTTTGCAACACTAATTAAAGAGAAAATTAGTTCATGCTTTTAGGAAAAATAGTATAACAAAATTCAGTGCAAGATTCTATGGAGGAACAAGGTAATATTTGTTTCTCTGATCCTCTTAAGATACTTAACACTTGTTATCTGGAGGATTTAATTTGCTTGTTCTGTTGTGTCCAGTTGCTTGACAAGCAGGAAGACTTGGGTCTGGCAGATTTAGCCAGGATCCCTTCTATTGTGAGAGAACAGGACAAGAAAAAAAACCTGTCAACTCCTCATAGGATCTCTGTGGTTCCTCTTGATTGGTAATGTCAAACTAATTTTGTAGATTTTTAATGTCTTTTGACTATCATAAGGCATTGTGGCATGATTATCTCAATCCCTGGCTTCCGTAAATCTTCCTATGGGTAGCCAGTCATTGTCTGTTTGCCTTTTTTTTTTCTTTTTTAACAGATATTCTAAATATCTGTCAGGTTTCTGCTTCAAGGATGGGCTACCAGGAAGAGGAATGATAATATGCCATGTGATGCAACCTCAGTGCTATCCTCCTGATGTTATTCTGTAGGCTGTACCACTGTCAAGCTGTCTGTACTGTGGTCTGATCAGAGGACAAGCCTTACCACTGGGACAACTGTTGTGGGAACAGTGCTCTTTATTATCTGGACCAGCTAAGCTTTAATCCTTGTTCAGCTGCTTGTTCTGGTGTGTAAACTCTGGCACACACAAAATCCACATTTCCATTCATGTTGAATATTATTTTAATAATACTTTTACAGGTCCTTACAAATTAGGAAGAGATTTATAAAAGGAAGTAATTCATTATAGGTTCTATGGAAATGTTGTTTGTTTTTGCTAAAATAAGATGCTGAGTGATGGTAATGTAGGACAGCTTTTATCTAATGTGGTATAATAGTCTTCCAACAGAATAAAGCTTTGTGGGACTTTATATTGTGACATTGGCAAAACACTACAGTAGTAACCCATGTTCAAGAAATTAATATTTTATAAGACCCGGATAGCTTTTTAAAAAATGTAATTCTAACACAAGGAAGCGATCCTTTTGGCTGTGCTAGTTAAAAAGCATGAAACATTTTTTTGATTAATGGAATTTTGCTCTGTACTGTACCAGTGCACTACTGCAGTTTTTGGTATCTTCCATTTCAATATTCAGCGATGAAAAGAGGAAAATGTTTGCTTGAATGTGCAAATATGGTTATCCTTGAGTTTTTGTTAAATCTGATGGCCAGATGCTAATGATCAGAATATATAATGATCAGACAGACATCTACACAGTCAGGTCACCTGGTGTCCTAGGTTAGCTCCAAAAGGCCATTTCAAATGACAGATGTCCCCCTCCCTCTCAAAAAAAGGAGAGGAAGGAATAAAGAGATTTATGAGTTTAGAAAAATTCTAAACTACTTCAATAGATAATGAAACAGTAATTAAAATGAAAATGAAAAAGATGGAAAGGTATACAATGCATACAAACCCATATTGAGATTCCAGACACAGGGATGGTCCCAGATTGGGGTCAGCAAGGGTCAGGAGCTAGATGCCAGACCTGGAATCAGGAGAGCTTGGATTGGGATCAAACGCAGATGAGCAGACAGTCCTTCCTAGAAATAGGTTGTTGAAGAAAGATCACTTTGATCACTCAGCTTTTATACTGAGCATGGGGAAGATGGAGTGGAATACCCGTTTGGGTATTTTGGGTCACCTGCCCTGTCTGCTCCTCCTTGCAGGTGGGACCCCTCTATGTCTTTTTGCTTCCAACTCCTGGTGGGGCAAATAATGAATTTTCTGACCTTGATTAAGTGATAAATTAAAATAAGAGCCTCTTGCATACTATTCCTTGGTATAATCAGGTTTTACCAGTCTGAGAGCGAACAGTTTCTGAACAATGTGCTGTTAATATAAGAGCTTATTCTGATGAAAGAGGCTTAGCTGAAAAGTGAAGTTACCGACTAGAAAATTAGCCCTGTTTTACCTCAAAACAGGACACCATGGTTCAACAAGTCAGCCACTTTAAATGTATGTATGTTCCTTTTCATTGCAAATGCAAAAAAAGAAAATTTAACTAAAATATGCTTTTTGGTAGATGTAATTCAATGGTAAGAAAAAGTAACTAAAATAATGGATCTTAACTTCTCATCAGGCACCAGTGAAGCATCTATATAATCTTGATGTAGAGGAGTAAATAGCTATTGTTCATCTTCCCTTTTATACTATGAACTGTGGTCACAGAAGAGTTAAAGATAAACAGTTATTGTAATTTCTTCTTAAAGTGGCAACAAGAAATGTGATAGAAGGAGTCATGTAAACAGATCTAAGAAAAGTCTTATAAAAGTGATGATGAGTTCTGTGCAGGAAAGAAACGGTAAATAAAGAAGACAAAATATTTTTAAAAGCATGTAGGTTTGAGGCTGTAGTGAGATGATTTAAAAAAATAAATTCCTTATGTAAAAGCTAAGTGTTCAGTAAGGCTAGATTCCCTTTACACAAGTGCTGGGAACTTGAGGTAACAGGGGAACCAGTGGCTGGATGAAGAACGGCAAGTATTGTTCAGTGGATACTGAAGCTGTATTTATTTATTTATTTTTATAGAACACAATAGTGTGGTCTTAGTTTTGATGACATCTTATTGAAACTGTTTAACATTCAGAAAGAAACACCTTGCGGTGTTGTTTCTATTTATGTATTAAAAGAATGTGCAGAATATGTCAAAAACATGAAAGCAAAACTCAGCCTTTCCTGAAATGTCTGAATGCACCATATTTCAGCGATTAAAATATTACAAAATATAAACTCAATACCATTTACTTAGTTACAAAATTTGGCATTTTGCCGGCTTTGAAGACTTGGCAAGAGCTGTGGGCCTTAAGTTTTGGGAGGCATTTCTGGTTAAATGTTGGAAAGCTGACTCACTACTTAAACAGTTTCAAGCCAGGCATCCTTTTCAAAAATTAAGCTGGATTCCTCTTCAGCCCCATTACTCGACTTACTAGTTGCAGCCTTCTGCTTTACTTTCCCTTCTCTTTGCCTTTCTTGATCCTATATCCATCAAGCTTTTCTACTGTATGGAAAACTTCAAATGCTTAAAATGATAATATTAAAACTTTAAAATGTTTTTTAAAATATTCAGTTTCTGCTTCTTTATAGTAAAAAACATGTTTTTTGCAAGCTGTTCCTCAGAACACGTTTTTAAAGAGATTCTGAATTTCCAAGAATAAAATACTTGAACAGTGTTTGCTTGTTTAACCTGGTGTTGTGGTCTGGAGTTTGATGTTCTGGATGTTTCTTTTGAAAGGATGTAGTTAATCTGGCAGGCATTCACAGAAAACAATATAGCGGTGTGAATCTGGGAAATTGTTTTAGTAAGAAATTGAAAAATATTTGCATGTGAGTAAGTTGTTTTAAAAATGATACCAAGTAAAATACAAGTCTTGTTTCTCTGGAAGTTTAGAGTAAGAGGATCATTTTTTGGAGAGTGCTTAAAGAATAGAACAAGGAATGTTCCACATTCTCAGAAAGATTAATGGGGAAGGGATGGTGGAGCAAACAGCTTGTGTACTCCTGTTCAAGGTGCATGTTCATTAAAGACTAGGGTTTTCAGAATGTGCTGAGCTGAAGATTTGGAATTCTTTTTGATGCTATGTGTACATATATATATTTGTGCCTATTGAATGCAACAGTTGAGTCAACCTAGTACCTGAAAATTGGCCAAAATGCAGAGCATCACCCCTCCAGATAAAGGAATGCAGGTCTTAAAATGTCAGATGAGGGCAGAGTGGACAGGTAGGAGATCAGTGACACATTAAATCAGTGTTAAGCATCATGAAGTATCGGAGCTATGGCACAACACTGCTGTTTGCTGCAGTTCTTTCTGCTTGTTGAACTCAGCTGTTTGAGTTGGTCTGTCATCTTCAGTCCTACTGTAATTGTGGTGAATATAAGAGCTTCTCTGTCAGAATGAGCTTTTTTTTTTTTCTCGTTTTTTTTTAAGGAATCACTGGGCAGTGTTCCAACAAGTGTATAACTAACTTACCTAATTCTGAGCTTTTTGCTGAAGTGATTTTTAAGGAGAACAGTAGAGAATTAAGTCAGTGCTAATGTGCTATTTCAAAATTTTACATGACTCATCAAGATCACTTTGCTATTCTGAATTTAAATAAACAGAGAAGGCTCTTGATTTGATTTTCTTTGGGGGTTTTTGTGTTTTTAATAGTGTTAGGTGTTTTTTATAGAGCACTGAAGTGAGGTAGGATGAGGGACAAGGAATAAAAAGTTGCTGACCACATTGAATCCAGCTACTCTGAAACATATGTAGTAAACCAGCTCAAGTCTTGAGGTTCTGGGTGTTAAAGAGGAGGAAGGAGAGCAAAGCGAATCTCCTGTGTGCTTGAAGAACTGGTGACTGGCAGGCGCAGCAGAAACTAGTGGAAGAATGCTGCTGAGAAGGGTGAGTTCCGGTGTGATCCTGCATCAGCCTCCTTGATCCCTGTTCAAAGAGTGCTCCGAGGGCGGCGCAATGAAACGACCATCTTGTGTGCTGGAGCTTGTGCGTGGTTGCAGTAATGTTGTTTTCATAGAAACCAGGAGGCTTTACTGTTCAGCTTGGGTTTTGCCGGTTTTATGTTTTGGTTTTGCGTGCCTTTTCTCCCTCCCCTTTGAGGGCTTGGGAGAGACAAGGTACATACACCTATTAGTGTATTATAATAAGTCTGACAGCATGCTCATTAAGTAAAAAATTTTGAGGTAGAACTCCACCTGTTACAATAAATTAAGTGAAAAACTAGATTCTGCAACTTCACCTCTACCACTCATACTTTGCTTTTCATAATTGCAGCCAGTGGCACCAGATTCAGTGTGTTTAATTTCATTGTCGTTTTTAACTGTTATGGGTTGTTAGCGCTGCTGCTTTTTCATCCTTTCACTGATTTAAAACCTTCAATATTAATTTTCTTAGTAATCATTACCAAGAGGATGAAGGGCAAGCATTATGGCTGACCGTAGTTCAGGTTGTTTTATAATGCCATCTCCCCAAAATGAATTTGCTTTTTGAGGATCAGTTGTTATGTAGTTGTTTGTCAGATTGTGCAAGACAAGAGCCTTCTAGAGCACTTGGGAGCTGATTTGAAGGGTGGCAGCATGGGTAGCCAGGCAAGGAGTTTCTTGCCTCTTTCTTCTGCTGTATTTCCCAAGAGCTTTATCCTGTTCTGTTGAACACTCATATCTCTTTAAACCCTTGTGTTTCCATGGGAGAACATTCCAGCTCTGGCACCTCTAACATTTCTGTCTCCAAACATTAAAGTGAATTAGTCAGTCTTTGCTGATGTGCAGAAATCTTTTATTTTTTCCAAGCAATTATGAAGTGAAGAGGTTCTTTGGGGGAAAGAGGCCTTTGGAGCTGACCACATTCAGTAATTACTAGTTAAGGGTGAATGCTCTATTTTGGTGCTACATCTCTTATGTGCATGTGAGGTCTGGTAAGGGGGAGACCCATGTTCCAGAAACCTAATTTTTGTTTTCCATTTCAAAGAACTTGGCATCATGGTAGTTAAGATATGTTAGCCAAAATAAATAGAAGGTCAAGATGTGGGCAATTTAAAGTAGGATACCAGAATTCTTAAATCAAAAAGAATTTGCCACCATGAAATTACATCACAACTCTGAAGATGCAGGATTTGCCACATCAGATAAGGAGGTTGTATTACAAATTGGATAGTATTTGGCTACCAGCAGAACTGAAAGGACTGATTGCAGTATCATTTCAGCCTTCTTTGCCTGCTTTCTGGAAGGAGTAACCTGGCAATAAAGCAATCATTATTTTACTTGGTAACATTTTTCTTGCATGGTATGTTTGGTTCCTTTGTGTATTTATCTGCTGGCTGTCTCAAATACCTGTAGGACTTTGACTTTCATGTAGAATTTTTGTGTGGAAAAATTAAAATGCTTTGTTTTAGTGACAACTCTGGTTAATGAGAAGATGTAATGAGTTAGTTAAAAATTGCCTTTAAATGCTGTTGTTTATACTCACAGTTTGCACTTAATTTGTTACGTTGTGACAATATCCAGGGGAAATTTTATCATGCTATAGAATAACGACTAGCATCAAGATTGCTGAAGAACTGAGCTGATAAAATTAAGTACAATGTATCTGTAGGGATTTGGCTGTGCTTTCTTCTATTTCCAATTGTGAAAGTTTAAAAGAGGAGAAAGATGAACTGGAATGAGCTTCAGGGAGGGTCAGGTTCTATGCTGTGTGGCTCAGCATAGGGCGAACTAGCAAACAGAAGGCAGAAGTACAGTGCAGTTGCTAGTATTCAAAGGAATTGAGTATATAAGCTTCAGGTCTGTTGTGAGATGATTTTGGGCGTGGAAATGGAAATTTTGCCATTGTTTGAGGTGAAATTTTAAATAGAGGATTTAATCCGCAGTTCATGAAGTATCTTTCATGAAGGACCTGGAAAAGAAGGTTGTATCCCATCCTTGCTGCTTATATTTTTGCAAAGTGAAAATTCACTGTTGAACAAATAAGATTGCACCAGTTAAATATCAAGCAATATCTAACATTGTATGCTAGGGGGAAATAATGGAATATGAAGGTTGTCAAGTCTGAAGTAAATCCCTTTATATTCAGTACCATAAAAGAGGTGAGATAGAAAAAAAATGGGCCTGTAAGAGGCAAAATTTGGAAATATGAGTGTTTCTACACAAAGTATTTGAAGTATTATCTCCTAAGTAACGGTTTTGAGGATAAGCGTTTTTATGTTTAAGGAGTTGTGTAAGAAATGACAACATTAACATGCTTGGAGGAAGGGAGAAGGAGAGTTTTACTTATTACTAAGCAATTTGTGCTAATTTTTACACATTTTTATGCCATTTTCATAACTTCAGATAATTCCTCAACTCTGAAGAATCAGCAGAAATCCTTTCTGGTCTTGGGACAGTCCTTTGTGGCGAGTGAATTTTACCTTTAAGCTCCAAAAAGAGCAAATTTTGTGTCTTCCGGTGAAGACTTTATGGGTCTTCATAACAAAATAATTTTTGTTATATTTGCTTTTGTAGCTTGTGGCTTCTCTTAACCTGTGAGGAGGTTTAGGAGGAGCACACTAAAGCTTTTCCATTTCAAACTAGTTCATGCAACAAGCTTCAAGGAACAAAAAAACCTCCTTACAGCTTCCCTGTGCTACAGTTTCTGTATGGAGATTCAGCTTCAATGCAGGTGAACATTTTTCAGTCTGGCCTACAGTTTACATTTACAACAAACCTTAATTCCAGTGGTTTCAGGGAGGCTTCCCAGGTGCCTTCTCATTTTCCTTGGAGATCTTGTTGCTACTCTCTTAAGGCCATCAAACAGGAGGATGAAATTTGTCTCTCAGCCAAATGTGCTCCACTTCACACTGGTACAGATCTGCAGGGTTATGGTTTTTGTAAAAGTTACCACTTTTATTAGATACTCAGGTAAAATTCCATAATTCTGCTGTGTGAAGCATTGATAGTTTTTCCTGAGATGAAAATACTTCATTATAAAAAGTGGGCACCACTAATAATGGAGAGTTGTGTGCAAGGTAAAAATTTTTTCCTTCTGTGTTAAAGTGGTAGTTGTAAGCTGAAATGACTTATCTAGATTGTAGAATCTATTCTTTCTGAGTTTTAAGAACTTGGGAAGAAAACATCCTGGCCACTTTTAAATTTTCTGCCTCCCTTAAACACTTCTTTCACTTATTTCTTTCAAGTCACAATTGTCTCTTCATACGTGTATGCCATGTTTCCAGATATAACCTTAACTTTTAAAGAGTTAATGTGAAAGGAAAGTCTCCTGCTTTGTTATGGTCAAATCTTTAATTGAAAAGAGCTAGCAAACAAGACTCCTCAGCTAAAAGAACAATTTAAAAAAGGGAATATGAAAATGTCAGAGATCTAGTTTTTAAAAAATAAACATTTGCCGTTCTGTCTCCCTTGTAGCACATAAGGAAGCTACAATATTGAAGCCTTCCTGGCCTTGGTACAGATATTGTCTGTTCCCTCCACTCTTCTCCCAAGTATTTGACTTTTCCCTTTTAAAAAAGATTTTTCCCAAAGCTGCCAAGTGCAAGTAATTTCTATCTTCTTATTTGTTTACCTTGATTGATCTGAGCATTAACTATGAAGTTAACGAAGAAGCAGGTGTTGAAACCATTCATGTAATTTTCTTTTAAAGAATGTGTTATTAAACTTGAAATGAAATATAGTCTTTTTTGTTCATTTCTTGACAACAGTGAGAACTGGTTTCTGTAGTTATATATTGATATAAAACATGGTGACTAATAACATGGTTCAAGTTTAGGTAAGTCACTGCTAAACTTCACAATGGTTATGGATCCCATTTTGAGAAATGTTAAGAAGGTTGTAAACAAGAACTATGAAGTACTAGGCAGTTTCAGGTTCTCAAAATATTTAATAACTTGATAAATGTTATTCTTCTCATTGTAGAACTGTTTGAGGAAATTAATGAAGAATGTGAAATACTCCTGATTTTGATTTATTTGTATGTCAATAAGTTTGCATTTTCAGTATACCTCACAGCATTTGTTGATTTGGTTCTTATTATAGCAGCTTTGTTTCCATGGAAACTGATGGTACATGTAGAGACTTTGATAATGCTATACTTTTTAAAGTAAATATTTTAAATATGAGTAGGAAATAAAAGTACAGAGGAGTACAGTTTTCTAGTGGTTGTGATCGGGTAGAAACAGCATTTGAGAATGGTCAATGCTGATGCTTTAAAAGTAGGTTTAATCTTCTAAGTTGTGCAGTTTAGAGTGTTATAGGCAAAAATGACAGTGTAAGTATGTGTTGATGTCATTTGTCTGTGAGCAAAATATTATTAAGTGCTTGGTAGTATGTGAATGAGTAGGTTCAAATGTTTGTCAACCTGAGTGCTAACAAACTGCATGCACCCGCCTTTCTCCGGTTATTGCATTGTATACTTTTCCATTGGGCTTTCTAGTTACTAAAATTTACAAAGAAGGAAAACGTTCTAGTAATCTGTTTTAAATTATATTTTTTAACTACAACTTAGTGGTGTAAAATTCCTTTAAATTATTTTAATTCACTTTAGTTATGTTTTCTGCTCACTACTTGTAGGCCTGAAAGTAAGATAGTCTGAGAATCTAGCACTTGGGCAGCTAGCTGTGTGAATGGCCACTTCTTCATTTGAAAAGAAGATGTGCAAAAGGTTGATTTGCAGACAAGGCACCTTTTGCTTCTCCTACCTCTCTGAGGCATGTTATAGTTTGAAGTTTTTCCTTCCCTGATTTTTGGAAGATGTGTGCTAGGAATTGATGTGTACAGGACAATATTCCTCAAAGTTAATGTTTGATTTTTCAACCAGAGCATGTAGAATTAAGTTAATGCCAATTTTTAGATCAACTTTGGCAGTTTTGAGCTGACTTAAATGGGATGACCAGTTATCATGAGCCACAGGAGGAGTATGATTGCAGCTTTTAAATGTGGCCTTTCTTAGACAAGGGGAATGTATGCGTTATTCAGACCATTCCTAACCTGGGGAAATTAGGGAATTTCAAATATTGGAAATCTGTAAAATATTTTGACTATGACTTTTTTATTTCCTTTTTTTAAAAAATAAAAAAAGAAAAAAAATTCTGGTTTGTTTACACAGTCTAGATATTCGACTTTTGAGATTAGCATAAACCTGTTGCCACTGCTTTGTGTATGAGGGAGTTATGTTTTACTTTACAAAGCTTTGTAATAAATCTTGATGAAATTATGGCAGTTGCTAACTTTCACTCCTGTTAGCAGAGTTTAGATAGGAGCTGGGCCTATTTGTCCTACCAGGGATTTTTACCTTGCAGTGTTACAGAGAAGCATGACTGCCCCTTCCTTGCATGACTGCCCCTTCCTTGCATGACTGCCCCTTCCTTGCATGACTGCCCCTTCCTTGCATGACTGCCCCTTCCTTGCATGACTGCCCCTTCCTTGCATGACTGCCCCCTGTCACTACTGACGATGAACGAGCGATTACAGCTTCTTAATTTGGCATTGTAGATGTAACTGAAAAGGTTAACTTTTAGGGTTGTGCCTGTGAAAATGTCTACTTCTCCTTGTGTATTTGAGTTTGGGAAGATGTTTCGCAACCTGGGAAGATTTAAGAAAATCACAAACAAACTAAATAGCCAACTTGTAATTGGGAACAACTGGCTGGAGAATTTTGTTTTTACTTTACATTTAAAAGAAGTTAAGTGCTGTTAATTTATATGCTTCCTTTTATCCATTGAAACTGACAGATTATTTGGGAATCATTCTTAGGTAACTGAAACAGGCTAGTCTGCTTTAGGGAGCCAAACCATGTGAAGGCTTTAAAACTTTGCTAGAAAAATACCAATGCAAACACACCTGCATTAGTGTAGCTTGCCTGTGAAAAAAAAAATTAAATTCTTTTTATTATGAGCACCTGTAATATTCTACCAGAACATGAGTCGGATTTTCTACTCCATCATTCCTTTTGCTTGTTCTAAAGATTTTAGTAGGGAATTTGGTTAACAAAGTAAATGTCAGTAATTGGTGAATGAGCTAATAAGTTTGTAAAAAACTGGGCAGAGGTGCCTAACGCTGGAATCCGAAGTCCCCAGCTGGCTCTGGCACTTGCTAGACTCTCTGCTGAGCTGATGGGGTGTGCTAAGCCAACAAAAACCTAACCTGACCAAAAAACATAGTTAAATAATACCAGCTCATTTGGGTAGGGCCATCACAGAGCTAGAGCCTGTGCAGACAGATAGATCTTGATTACAGCTATGTCCAATTTTGTGCTAAATTAAGAAAGCTTTTGGCTAATGGGCAAATAAATTATAGGCGAGTTGTGTGACCTGATGCAATTTCCTGATACTAAATGCCATTTGTGCACAGCAGAGAATTATGTTTAGTATTTGTATGCAAGTATAATATCTAGCAGTTCAGTAGTTCAACCTTCTGTACCTTTGTGAAATCTAGGTTTTATTTTCAAGTTAAAACAGGTTGTTAATTATTTATTATTTTAATACCTTATGACATTACATGCAAAAATTTATGTGGACTCAGTGTCATCCTTTTATGTTACCCCGAATGGCTAAATTCAGTCAGATGTGAAGTATTGGCTTGTAATCTCCTCTTGCTGACAATAAACAGTAGGGAATGGAACAGTAAGAAGTAGCATTTTATGCTCATTCCTCAAGACCCTTCTAAGTATCTGCAGCTTGCATTTTTCCTGTTACTTTCTGAATCTTGAAATTTTTGTAATTCATTCCCACAAGACGTTTTAGGTTGCAGATTTTAACTACATACTGTGTGCAAAAGTACTTCTGTGTTGTTTTTTTGACCTACCCATTAATAATGTCAACCGTTGCTTCCTAATGGTTGCATTGGGAAAATATTTGTGCTTTATTTATCTTCTCTATGTCAGCTATAATATTATACTCTTCTGTCCTGTGTGGTCCTGTTTTCCAGGCTGAGAAATCCAAGTAGCATATTTCTGGTTTTACTCTGCAATTGTTTGACAGGGGGAGGCACATTTATCTGTAAGTGCACTGTGGATTCACACAATAAAATTGTGCTTTTGTTTTGACTATTCTAGTTATTTTTGAACAATTCTTTTTCATTTGATTGATAACTGACTTTTTAATAACACATAGAGGTTCATAATAGCAGTGGTTCTGCTGTTATCTCACAAAATCTTTGAAAGAATGAGTGTTCTGCAACTGTTGTCATGATGCTTAGGACCTGTAATGTGTTTGGGACTATGCTATACTTGATAGTACACAAAAAAAGAGTGTTTTTCCCATAAAAGCATTTTTACCAAAATGTTTTTAGTCCAGGCTAAGGCAAAGGACAGCACATGAATCTGTAGAATCATATCATCATGATAAGCAGAACTGCAGTGATCTCAAAACAAGTTTGCACAAACATTCTGAATGGATTATAAGAAAGGCTAATAATAAAGTGTTTCTCTGAGGATTTAGTCCTTTCTCTCAAGTTCAAGAAGCACCATCAAAGAAAACATCAAGTGCTCATTTGGCAGTTGTACAAACAGGGAGTGAAGGCTGCCAACTGTTAGCCTGATAGAAGCAGCAGTTGTGTTTTTGGTGTTAAATGTGAGTGGACAAGTTTGCATGAGAGTAATCCAAGGAGTGGGGGAAGTGAAAGCAAGTAATTTATGGCTAACGTCATGGAGCAGGAATCATGAGAGAAGCAGAGAAAGGGCAATGTGTTAACAGTACAGATCAGTACTTGTGTATATTCAGGGATAAGCAGGGGAGAGTTAAGCTTTACGTGTTCTTCTGCCTGTCTGCTGTGTTTTGGTTTGGTATGTGCTAAGGATAACAGGAACTTCGTGTCTGTCATTTCCACACACTGAATTGGGTAAGGAGTGAGTGGATAATGAGTGAAGTTCCCAGGGTGACAGGCTACATGACAGAAAGGGACACTTGATTATTTTCTTCTGAGATCCAGCTCTGAAATGATGGGAAAACTCTAAGAAATCAGTCTCTTGTGTAAAACTACACTGAAGATGGATCCTAGCCTGGACATAGTAGTGCAAAAAAAAAAAAAGTATTTTTGTTAGTTTACTAACTGGCATTATAAAAGATGTTTTCATGTGCTCTTCCAGTTCTAGGTCAAATGATTAGTTCTGTGACAGGACAGCATGACACTTTGAGCATGACAGAAGCCCTGATGCTGCAGCAGAGGCTGGGAATATTAATGGCCAGATCTAGGTGAGTGGTTTTAAATTCTGTCTGTTCTGTTCCCAAGCTGTTTCATTTTGGGGTCAGGTTGATCAGGGCCTTATCAAGCCTGACCTTGAATGTCTGCAGGGATGGTGCCTCTACCACCTCTTTGGGCAGTCTGTTTCATTGTCCCTTGTCCTATCTGCTGCATGCCCTGGCAAACAGTTCTTCCCTAGCTTTCCTGTATGCCCCCTTTCAGGTACGGGCAGGCTGCAGGTGAGGAGGTCTCCCTGGAGCCTTCTTTTCTCAAGGCTCAACAGCCCCTACTCGCAGCCTGATATAGTGGTTATACTTCATACATCTTCATATACTACAGCTTTATACTAGCAGCTTTAGTGATTTTCCCAAACTACATTGTAGTTAAGTGGTGTTTTTTGTTGTTTGTTTTCTAAGTTTCCAGGCGCCTGCCTCCAACAGATTTGAAAAGTTATGTTGAATGCAAAGAAAGTCATAATAGCATGCTGCTATCTAGTTCTTTTTCCACTTTGTCACAATGTTTGTGGAGGTCTAAGATTGTGCTTTAAGTGCAAGCATCTGTGCCTGAACGCTCCTAGAAGCATCTGCTGCTATGACTGTTGAACAGACCAGAACATGAAAACCTTTGTGCAAATGTACATATTTGTTGTCAATCTGCATCATGGCCCTTTTTTGCTCTTTTTTGCAGTGGTTTCTCATAATAAAAAGGGTAGCATCAATCAGCTAATAAGACCAAAACCTGAACATTACTATAGTGGGATGCAACTCAGCAATTTTACATCAAGTTGAAAAAAAGGCTTAGTGAAATTAAAGCATGTTTCCATGTTGTGGCCAGAAACGATACTAGATAATCCATCATTTTGACTATGTGTCTGGTACTCTGCCTCTTTCTTAATCCAAACCATGTTATTACCCTTTAAGTTTTCCATTTCACCTCTGAAGGGGCTTGGTGGCAGATTCATACAATCTCTAGGGTAGCAGCATTTCTTGGGTAATTTTTTTGGTCAAGAAGAATCAGCTAGTCTTCCATGTATTCGCACCTTATTCCATAGCAGATCGAAGCACTACTTGGATGCTACTGCTGCATGCTAACATAAATGCATTTCTAGAAAGCAAATCCTGCTGGGTTTTTTTCTCCCTTTAATCAGGAAGAGTCAACTGGTTTTGTTGTCATCTTTGTGATTCCTAATGTCCTACTTCTTCTTGCCTTACTAGCAACAGAATTTTACCTCACTTCTCATTTGTGTAGTAGTAATTTTAGTTCTTATCCAATATAAAGATGTAAGAGGGTTAACTTTTCTTTTGCCTGGTTTTCTTCTATTAAAGAAACATGAGACTTGCAACCCTCTGTGTGCTTGTAGAGGGAGGAGAAGCAAGTTGTAAGGTTTGGTTCTGTGAACATTATGTCATATTGTTTTAAGAAAGTTTTACCATACATACCAAAATCTTTAAAGCATAAAAACATCACGGACTTATTTTTTTGCTTCCTTAATTTAGCCGTGCTGCTTTGTTATTTTAATATTTTACTGTTCTAGAGCAAATGAAATAGATTTTGTTACACAATTTAATCAGAATGGAACTTAATAGAAATAAATATGTTTAAAAATACTAGTATTCAGCATAGGATATTTTTCCTTCACTCTGACATAGTTTTATGTACATCACTGCATGGTTAGTATTTAAAATGTGGAAGCACAGAGTTTCGCCACACGGCTGCCTGCAGGCCTGGAACACCTCCACCCTCAGTAGACAGCCAGTCCTGGAGCTACTGGGGCTGCCGCAGCCTTTAAGGTTCACCTCAGTGTGGGCTCTTGTGTTGCCTGCGCCTGGTTAACAACCTACATCCCAGGGCTTGTGTGGGTGTCACTAGGGCTGTGCTCAGCAGTCTAAATTGGGGAGTGCTCCTTTAGAGGGAAATGAAATCCAGATAGTTGCCTTGTGCAAAGGGCCCAGGTTGAGGAGATGAGAATCACACCCAGTAAGTTGTTGGGTTTTGTCTTCCTCAGGCTGCTACCATGGAAATTAAGGTGTCAAATCAAATGGATCTGTGTGGTAGTAACCTCAAGTTGAGTTATTGGTAAGACTGTAGGACCTTGATACTGCCATTCCTTAATGCCAAATCTAACTTCACTTCACTTACAAAATTTGGAAGTATTTCTATTATGTATGCAATTTTTTTTTTTTAAACTTAGAGTGGACATCTCATCATGAAGAATTGTAATTTCAGAGAGCAATTTGTGTTGGGTTGTTTTGTTGATGACACTCTGTTTTTACTTCAACTACATGATTGCTTTGGGTGTTTATTGCTCCTTTAGAGATCACATGGTCTTCTAAAGAAGTCATGGGTAGCTGTTGTAGCTGTCCAGATAAAGAAACTGTCCCAGATAACCATCGAAACAAGTTTAAGGTAAGCAACTGATGCCCAGTGCCATGAAGTATATTGTTAATTTCTTGCAGAGTATCTCTGTCATAGACTAAATTCATATAACAATAGGGTGAGAATTACTGAACCTTGCACAGTTGCTGGTGGCTGTGGCTACTGGTTTCTCATACCCCTTTAGAAATTTTTTTTGCCAGCAGTGACAGGAATTCTCTAGACAGGGTAGGCTTTTTTAATGACAGTTTTGAACTTCAAGAAAGAGATGCTGCCCTGCAGTTTTGTTCCATCTCTGTTTCAGCTAGTCGGACCCAGTTAAATGGAGGTGCCTCTCAGAGATTATGGAAGTTAGAAATGGAATTGTAAGCATAAGGGAAGAGCTACTGGGGAAGTGTGATTAGGAATCTGGATGTGAGCAGTCAGCAATGAAAACTTTTACTTGAAGATCAAGACTGACTATAGCATTTTGAGAATTTCCGTCTTTGAAGAAATATTACTTCTAAAATTTTACTTGTAAATATGCTTCTGTCCCTTATATGCCAGGAATTACTAAGCTTGTGAACACTTGTTCATGTGCTTAATATACTCAACACGAAGCTCTTGAAGTCAGTGACTTTAAATAAACATACGTTTGTGTAGTCACACGACTCAGATTTGCTTCTGTACTACAAACTGTCTCTGTGAGTTGGCAAAGGAATGTAATGCTTCCATAGCGAAAAATGGTTCATGCATTGCCTTAAGGCAACACTGAAATGAGCTTTAAAGCCATGGGAATTTCTGGAAATGTTCAATATTATCAGCACAAAAAAATGAAGGATAAAATATTTTGCTGTTTTCTTGCTTTTTTAATGAACTTGACAACACTCTGTACAGCTAGGTCCTGTTTTTTCTCATTGTGGAATTTCTCTATTGTTTGTGTGGGTTGCTGATTTAGCAGCAGGGGGGAGAAGATGAAAGAATGTAAATTTGTGAAATTAAGAAAGTTGGCATTACCATCAGTGGCATATGAAACTATTAGTAATTCTTTTCAATTGACTAGAATTCAAATTGAAGATGCCTTAAGTAGTAGCATTAATTGATACCATAGGGAAGTTTATTTTGGTAGCCTTTTTATTGAGTAAGGAAGAACCCCACTAAGGGCAGTATTGTGAGGTAAAATACATGTGCAGGAAAAAATATACATTGTCTGAATTGCATAAAGAATGCAGATGACCTCCAGCTGGTTTAAAAGCAGACAGAGGAAGAGTTTGAACTTTATCCACTTGTTCTCATGCAAGATAACTGTAGGGTATTTGCATTATTTGTTGGCTTTAAAAAGACAGAAAAAACAAAATCTAAAAGAATCCAATTATTCTTTTGCACAATACAAGGCTACACAGGTATGTGAAGGGAGTTTTATCTTGAAGTCCTTTATCCTTTTTCATTCCTTTTTCCAACTGCAAATTGAGATATATGACAAAGCAAATATTTTTTTAGAAAAGGGGCTCTGAAAAATTCTGTTATCTGAGTTACATCTTGTCTGCGTGGAAATACTAGAATATGAACACAAAGCTAATTTAAAAAAAATTAGACTTGAAAATCTCATCTACTTTTAAATTTTTCCTCAGATTTTTTCAGTAATATTATGCAGGGTTGTTCATATTGATTTTAAGTATATATTGTTTTAATTCTGGATTGGAGGGAGCAAATGAACTGGTTTGGTGAGGTCTTTGTTTTCAAAATGCAAGGATTGTAACTGATATGACAGAGCAGATGTACCATGTAAGTGGTGGTAACACACTATTGTTGATTCTCAAAAGAGTACTTGCCTAATGCTGTTTAACTTCCTTTCTGTAGGTTATTAATGTGGATGATGATGGTAATGAACTGGGTTCTGGCATAATGGAACTTACAGATACAGAACTAATTTTGTACACCCGTAAAAGGGACTCTGTAAAATGGCACTACCTCTGTCTCCGTCGCTATGGCTATGATTCGAATCTTTTCTCTTTTGAAAGTGGCCGAAGGTGTCAAACTGGACAAGGTACGTGGGATTTTTGTATAGGAAGCTTTATAGAGATTCAAGAAATGTTGGAAGACAGTTTTGTTTTAAAAACGTGTATTTGCCCCTCCTTTGGCAAGTATTGTAGAAACTAGTTTTATATAAGAGAGTGATTTCTCTACAAGTAATTTAACTTATGAGGAATGGTCTTGTGCTAAAATGAGAATTTGAGTCATGCGTACTTTTTGGGATTATAGGTCTGGAGCACTTCATACAGGTGTGTGTGGGTACCTGTGGTCCACTCAGGAGGTGGTTTGACAGGGATATTCTCACAGTCACCTCAGAGGTGACTTGACTTTCTGAGAGAGGCAGTGAAACCTGGAAATTTGGAGAATCTTCTAAAAATTCAAAGAATTCTCTATTTTGAGATTTTTAAAAGACTGGAGCACTGATATGAACTGGATATTCCTATCCTGTTATTGTCTTCAGTAGCACACGTGTGTTTCATCCTTTTCCTAAAACAAATAGCACTTTGATATCAATTACATAATTCTCAAATTTTAAAACATTTTTGTATGAAGTTTTTAAACTCCAGCTAAGCTCAGTTATTTTCTAGGTGGCTTTAACTGGAAAACCATGGTTACCTTTCCAGTTTCCAGATCACACCTGCCTTAGCCAAGGCTGGCTCCCAGTGAGAATATTCAATCTTTTCTCTCTCCCTTCACTGCATTCCCCAAGGAAATAGCTGGTTTTTTTGAGATCTCAGCCTCAGTTTGTACCTTTCCACTGTTACATTGCTGTGAAATAGCTGCAACTGGAAGCCTTAAATATTCATAAGCTGTGTAATTTTAATTTTTTAAATGTTTTCTTAGTATTTGCTAATGTATTTATCAGTAATGCTATTTACCAATTGAAGTGGTTTTTTCACTGTGCAAAAATTAGGTAAAGTATTTGATCATAAACAAAGCTGGTCATCCCAGCAGGGCAGACAAAATTTTAGAAGACATTCTCAGTATTATTTCCTAATGAAAAATATTTTCAAATGTTACAGTATATTCCGTACTTATAAACATTTTTCAGACTTCTGAGAAGTAAGTAATAAACTTTGCTATGAAGAAAATAATTCTGATTTTTTTGCAGGTTTAATTTATTGCTTCTCTTAGATATGCAAATGAGATACTAATAAAATTCAACTGAAAACACTATTTTGAAGGTTCTTTTCCATGGTGCCTATTAGCAATTCTGCAAAATTATCTACCGAGTCTAAGTGTAATCAACTCAACTGCCTCCTTTTTTTTGTGTGTGTAGAGAAGATTAAGCAGGCTTTGTGAACAGCTATCCTTTCCTCCTTCTTTTGTTTCTTGCCTTCCTTATGTAATACTAAAATACTCCCCCCCCTCCAAAAGAAAAAGAAATAAAAAGAAATCTCACAAAATATGTTCTCTCTGCTGCCGTTTTGCAATGGGACATTGTTCCTGGGACCTTCACTGTGTTTTGTGGGCACAGTTGAAAATTTTTATTTTCGCTTGGCAAGATGACCGAGACGTTTTTCATTTGAGAATACCCTGAATACTACCCAGCAAATTTTACTGATGACATTAGTCAGTATTCTTGTTTGTGTGTTCTATCTACTTAATCTCAAATTATATCTGTTGATAAGTTGTCAGAATGCACTGATGAGTTTGTGCTGTATGTTTTGGGTGCTAAGGTAATAGGTAATGCAGGATAGAAAGCTTGAAGGAGCTGGTGTGTCACCATATTGTGCAAGTGACAGATCCTAATGGGTTTTTAACAAAAATCAAGGTTACATCAAGTTGATTTTGCTTGAGGTTTCAGTACCAGTTTAATCTCACCTTGTCTTTTAGCAGCCAACAATTGGATGCATTTCTTTTAAACAAAGGGGCCAAATTACTGAATTTCTCAGTAACATACTGGAAGCTTTTTAAAGTCTGTGAACATATGTTATTTAAAATTATTAGTATTATTTTTGTCTGTTAAGATTTAAGTATCCAATGTGGATCTTTTGAAAGACAGGAAAAATTAGACTATTGTGTTGTAGCTGGATCATGGGGTCGGCAAATGTAATAGTAGCAGCTCATACAGCTGTTGTGTTACAAGCATGAAGCTTATTCACTGCACCAACTGGATCTTAATTGTTTATCATCTTTCCTCTCATCCTATGTGGTATATTCCTAACTGGGGTTTTTATGAACTTACATCATGTGGAGCATTTCCATGTCCTTAAATATATGATTATAGTGATTGCCAGCATATTAACCCAATTGCACTTACAGAACTAGCTCTATAGCTGGGTAGCTCTTAGTAGAGAGTGTTTTAAGACTGTAATACTCACTTTAAAAACTGAACACTTGCACTCACGTTTAACAAGCATGTCAACTTTAACTTCATGCTTTCAATGGAAGAATAATCCAAAGCCTGCGACTTTGCTGGTGAGGGTAAGTTGGGGCGCTCCCTGCTGTTTAAGGGCAAAGTGGCACAATACACCCACCAAATACATGGTATTGCTGCTGACTTTGTGTTCTGTGTCTTCCCTTTAGCCTAAAGCAACTGGTTTGTTCCTGTCCGTTTCACACAGTTTGTCTCACTAGCTTTTCATTTTAAATCTTGTAAAGAAACTAAACTTTTACCCAGTATTTAAACCCTTCTTTCTTGTTGTGCAGGTATCTTATTTTTCTGGTAATTTAGGAGAAATCTGGTTTAAAATGTATGACCTTGTAGTACCACACTAGGTTCATGTAAAGTTTTTTGTTTGTTTGGGGTTTTTTTATTTTTTTGTTTGTTTGTTTGTTCTTTTAAAAATAATTATTTAACGGGCTTAATTTTTAACAGCTTTAAAAAAAAAAAGCAACTTAAAAAAACCCCAAAACTTGCCCTGTTTTGTGGTTTGGTTTTGGGAGGAGGGGCGTTTGACCCTTATTTAGCACTTCAAACTTTGTTTTGCTCTTAACTGAACCAGTTTTCTTTCTAATTTACCTTTTGGTGCATGGGAATCTTATTCTTATATTAAATAAAGACTTTTCAGGTTCTCACAGTAGTTTTGTGTGTTTTGGTGCAATAAAAATTTATTAACATTTTTACTTCAACAGGTATTCATCATGTGGATTCCAGTTCTATTTTGGGATATTACATTGTAAGGTGTGTTTCTTACATTAAAGGATTTTGATTTTTTTCTTATGTATTTATAGGAATCTTTGCCTTTAAATGTGCCCGTGCAGAAGAGCTATTTAATATGTTGCAAGAGATAATGCAGAATAATAGCATAAATGTGGTAGAAGAACCAGTAGTAGAAAGGAATAATCATCAAACTGAGTTGGAAGCTCCAAGAACCCCTCGAACACCTACCAGTAAGTAGTGGTTACGCTGTCAGATGACATACCTGAATGTAACGTGGTACTAGGTAGAAAATAGCATTTAATTTGCATTAAATCTTTGAGTTATTAAAGAGAGAATTCATTTAAAGCTGAGAGGCTAATTACAGTAATGCATTCTCTTGAGATATTTGGTGAGGATTCTCTTTTGAGACTCCTCTAAGTCTTGGGAGCAAAAAAACCAGTCAGGTTCCTCAGCTTTAAGGAATAATTTCTGGGAACTTACTTGTTGCATAAGAACAGTGCTTCAGTGAAACGGCGTTCTTATGAATATGTATGAATGCACCTATTGAGTTGCTTTAAAATATATCATTATATTTTACATCTAGTATTTCTGAGAAATTTTAATATTGGGCAATGTTCCAGCCTTTACACGGAAGGGAAAAAGTAATGGTAATACCACCTCTACATTTGGTTTGGAATCTTTCTTTTGCAATAATTTGACAGATGGGTAGAGTGAAGTCCTTTCAAAATTCTGAAGCATTTCAAGTAATCACAGGCAAATGACTCCATAGTTGAAACTGATCATCATACTGATGATTTCAAAGAAACAAAAGCTTTCTTACGGAGGCATGTTAATAGTAGAAAAAGAAGTTGGATAGGGATTTTACTGGGAGAACTGTGATCTGTAATACACCTAGATTTCAGTGGTTGCTTCAGATGTGTTTCCAAGTAAATGCAGGGGTGCTGTACTCTGCAATTTGCTTTTGTTTGCATTTCTCCCAAGACTGAACGTAGTGTAATTTCTCTTTTGAAAATTGAAAATGGAAGATTAAAACAGCTTACATACAGTAAAATGTTCTATTTTAATATGGCTGTGCTTATTTTTTAATTCAATCAGCTCCCGGGTTCAATGCACAAAGTTTACCTAATGGCTATCCTAGATATCCATCTTTTGGAGATGCTTCATCACATCCTTCCAGCAGACATCCTTCTGTTGGAAGTGCACGTCTCCCCTCAGTTGGTGAAGAATCAACACATCCTTTGCTTGTACCAGAGGAGCAGGTGAGTATTGTTTTTCCTGTATCCTAGGTTCTACATTAGTTCACATTTTTCTGACGATTGCTCTGTAGTTTTTCAGGTGTGCTTTTCAGTATCAGGAGTAATGTATTTCTACTGTATGTTAACTACCTCAAAAGTTTGCTTTGTCTGTTTACTTTTTAGGATAGCTTCTAAGTTGCTCTTCATATGTATATACAACTAAAGATATGAAATTATGTATTTCCATATATGTTTTTCAAATTTTTTGGTAATTATTTTTAAGGTCATAGGTTGTACTTTATAATGAGAGATCCTGGTCAGAAAGCTCCTTTATGTGTAAGTCTTCCATTTGATGAATAGAGACTTCTAGGTCACATGTCAAAGTTAGATGGTGACTGTACAGAGCCTTGTTCTTTTATGCCTTGAATACTTCAAACAAGGGGATTCTGCAGCATCTCCAAGCCACGTGTTCTGGTGTTTCACCACCTTTGTGGTGAAAACATTTCTCCCAAATACATGCAATTGTTTTTTTTCCTGTTACAGGTGATGTCTGTTGACTCTTAGCCTTTTGCTGAGCATCTCCAAAAAGGGTCTGGCTCTATCCTTTTTTTTTTTTTAAATTTATGTTTTAGGTAGCTGCAAACAGCTGTTAGGTGCTTTCCTAGACACCTTTTGAGACTGAACAAGGACAGGGCTCTAGCTTCTCCTTTGTGTGACATGCTCCAACTGCTCTAATCATCGCCCTCTACTCCAGTGTGGTGCTGTCTGCTTCTGGGGAGATTCAATCTCACAAGTGCTGAATTCGTCGTGATAATCATCTTCCTTAATCTACTGCCTTTGCTTTTGCTCCCACAAACCAATACAGTTTTCTTTACTACAAGGGCACACTGCTAGCTCACATTCAGTTTTCCATACACCTGGACCCCTAGTGCTTTTTCTGCAAGGTGGTTTTCAAGTCAGTTGGTGCCTTGCTTGTACTCTTGGTTTTGTCCACCAGGCACTGGACTTTGCATCTGCTGCTGCTGAACTTAAGGTTTTTGCACGGTCCATTCTATAGACTGGTGAGATCCCTTTCAGTGAAAACCCAGCTGATCTGGGATAGACCAAAATCTTTCAGAGTGTGTTCTAACTTATTCAGATGCTGATGAATATACTAGTCAGGTTTAATAAAATCTCATGGAAGATTCTCATGTGAGACAAAAAACAGTATTGGTAACCAGAGCAAGGTGCGGTGAACTGCCTTGTGGTAAAGGATTTTGTAGGAGCACCTAGAGAGGAGTTCAGGTGTTATTGCTGGAGTTATTCAAGAGTAAACAAGTATAAAGAATAACTGCAGGAGTCAGTTGAGCTGTAAATAACACTTCAGCTTGTAGAGCTTAACAGAGAATTTGGGAAGATGCCTATTTGAGTATCCAGACAGACTTAAAATTTAAAGGAGGAATCAGTTACTGCAGTCTTTCCTTACTCAGCCTTTTATTGATCTGCTGTGGGGGCCTTGAGAGATAACCTAGAACGGTATTGCATCCTGCTTTCTTAGTGGCACCTTCTTCTTTTTAATTGAGTGCCAAAGTTTGCATTGTATTCTTCTACTGTTATTTTGAAGGTGTTGGCACTTGGAGTGCCAACTTGGACTATTCTTTCAGTAGAGCCAGTCTGTGTTCTCATTGCTTAAGTCATACATAAGGTGAGATTGTGGAGTTTTTTTGTTGATCTGTTTTGATTTTTTTTTTGTAAGGTACAGTAGGTTTCTGTTGCAGTATGGAAATTACAAAGGTATATTTAGCTGAAGTAACTGTTGGACTATCAGTCACTGTCATGATAAAGGGGCAGCAAAGTAGAACTCTCTTTTCTGCTCCAGTGATTTGTCCAAGTGGACTAATGAGCTCAGTTGGAGCAGCTCAAGGCTGACCTGACCAGAGCATAGCTGAAATGGAAACTGAAAAGATGTAACTGGAGCACATCTGAAATAAAACATCAAAGCAAAAGAATTATTAATGTAGGGTTTAAATTCTTTTGTTAGAGTAATATTAACAAAACCAAGAAAAAATTTCAGGTAAAAAAGCCACAACTGAGGCACAGTTCAGTAAAATCTGAGAGATTACACTTGATTTTAAACAACTGATATCACAGGATTTGGTTTTCAGATATTTTTCCTGGAAAAAGAAGGAAAGAAATTTGAAGGAAAAAAAATCTCAGATAGCAAGTAAATTTTCTTTTTCTTCCCCTTTTAGGTGCACACTTATGTCAACACTACTGGGGTACAAGAGGAAAGAAAAAATCGATCAAGTGTGCATGCGCCACTGGAATCAAAGCTTTCAAACACTGAAACAACTAAAACAAAAGAAGATCAAATGTGTACTGATGATAGAGATGCTCAAGTTCTCCTGGAGCCTGAAGGAGTTAAATTTGTTTTAGGACCAACACCTGTTCAAAGGCAGTTAATGGAAAGAGAGAAACTGGAGCAACTTGGAAGAGACCAAGTCACTGGTGGCAGCAGCACAAACAACACTGAGTGGGACACTGGTTACGACAGTGATGAACGTAGAGAAACACCATCTGGTAATAAATTAGTGTATGAAAACATAAATAGGTTATCAATCCCTAGTGCCTCAGGGGTCAGGAGAGGTCGTTTGATATCAACCAGTACCTCAGACACCCAGAACGTTAACAACTCTGCTCAGAGGAGAACTGCGCTGTTGAACTATGAGAACTTGCCATCCTTGCCTCCAGTTTGGGAAGCCCGCAAGCTGAGTAGAGATGAAGATGACAGTATAGGACCAAAGACCCCATCTCTGAATGGCTACCACAATAACCTAGATCCAATGCATAATTATGTCAATACAGAGAATGTAACAGTACCAGCAAGTGCTCATAAAGTAGAATTTACACGACGTCGGGACTGTACCCCAACAGTCTTTAACTTTGACATTAAACGTCCAAGTTTAGAACACAGGCAGCTCAACTATATACAGGTTGACTTGGAATGTGGTAGTGACTCCGACAACCCTCAGACTCCAAAAACCCCCACCACTCCACTTCCTCAGACTCCAACCAGGCGCACAGAGCTGTATGCTGTGATAGACATTGAAAGAACTGCTGCTATGTCGAGCTTGCAAAAAGCACTGCCCCGAGATGATGGTACTTCTAGGAAAACTAGACATAACAGTACTGACCTGCCTATGTGAGCCTGGGAAGCATTAAATCATTTGCACCTTTTCTGAAGTTTATAAAACTGAAGATGCAAGTACATTGCAAATCTTAACACTAACGCCTTTTTATAGACTAATAGAACTTATTCTGCATACTTCATGTACTTGTCTAACTAAAGGGAATTAATGTAGAGCAAGTATTCATTTAGGTAACACTATTTCATTCTACAGTAGTAGTAATTACTGCATAGCAGCATCACCATCTTTCACAGTGCCTCTTTAAATTGACTAGAGTCTTGAGTGACATGCCAGTTTTGAATTTATAAATATTCTGGTCTGGTGCCTATACTTGTTAATGCCATTTATAACACTTTTTTAAAGCCTCTTGATATGTGCATTATTAGCAGGTAAACCTAATCTTTTAAGATGCATACCTTATGTTCATTCCTCATTGAAGTGGATCCTCCAGAAGGAAATGTATTTAATGCATTAATTCACTCAGTTTGATGTACACAAGATGTATTGGTTCATCTCAAGGCATATAAGCACCACACCTTTTTTTGTCTGTTTTTTCGCTCATTGGTTTGTACTTGTTGGGGTTTTTTTTATAAGACCACATGGACAAGAAAGCCTCTAATTCCCAATGATTTTCTTCCCTTATGTCATACTGGAGAGGTCACATCAAAGGTCATTGATTAGAGCTATAAATGCATTTAAACCCAGCCTTAAGCTCCTTCTGATAGAATTCTAAGTGATGTATCAAGTTCCCTGTGAAATCTGACAGAATTTTAATCTCATTAGAAATTTGGAGGTTGTTTTGTGAAGCAATTTGCAGGTTGGCTGTATGATTTGAGGTTCTCTTGTAATTTCTTAGTTCAATGTGCCTTCCTTTCTTTGCATTTGTCTGTTTCTTTATCTAATTCCTAATGTCTTGTTTTAAAAGACAAAATTTTGTACATAGCTTTAATTATTGTTCAGGGTCACATACGTGTTTGTCTTACTCTCTGCATTTGACAAAGAAAATCTCTTGAAGGTCAAATGGTTGTTGTCTTTGGTGGTCTACTTCTTTTATGCCTGACAAATATCCCAGCTCTCCAGCAGCACATGTTATTGCACAACTGGAAAGGTTTATTATGTAGTTACTGTCTTCCTCTAAAGCATCACACACATGCTACACAGGAGCCAGGGTACTGGACTTACGGTTCTTTGCTAGAATGTGCCATTTTCTATAATGTGCACCCATAGTTGATAGTATACTTTAATTTAGAAAGATATGTAGTAAATTATCTGAAGGTAGTATTATCTAGGAGCATACTTCTTTTCCTTTTGCAGTTGGTGAACTTGGTTACAATGATGGCTGCTTAGTGTTACAGGTACATCCAGGTAGAATGTTGTTTATCAAATATGCCAGATGCAGAAGGTTTTTTTCCTTTCTTTTTGGCCTTTTTTTTTTTATTTTAAACCGAATAATTTTAAAATTCTGGCCCTATTGCAGGTGCAACTTGGTACGAGCAGCAGAAGAGATTGCCTGTGATTGCAAATGAACTGACAGTTGTGTGAACTGGTGTGATGTAAAATAACCCTTGAACTGTGATTGAGGGAAATCACATAAGAAAAGCCATGTGGAGATCTGAAAAAGAATTAAGGATCTTTATGCAATATTTGAATTCAAGTTTTGTAAAAAAACCTGCAGTTACTTTCAGTTACATTGGAGTGTATTCTTATTCCTTTGTGAACTTTTTCTTTGTTCTCGCAGTTTAGTCGTGGCAGCAGTAGTAGCACCTGATGTGTGTGTCTTGATGCACCATTAAGGGAGATCAGGCAACCTTTTCACCTCACCTTCATTTTTCTTTGCAGACTGAATGGTTCTGAAAAATCGGATCCACAAAGAATATAATTTGCAGAAGTAAAAGATGAGTCCTTGAGACAACCATGAGGAACTTAAATGAGATTTTAAAAATCCAGCTAATTAATGATTCCATGGTCAGCCTATGCATATTCTTGTGATAGGCTCGTTGACTTAGGGGAGACCTTGGTACTCAACAAGGTAACGAGTACCTAGTGCTATACAGTTTACAGGTCTGCAGTTAAGTGCTCCTTAACATCTTTGCCATTACTTCACCTTATGCTGTGATAGATTACCAGATGTTGCAACATACTTACTGGGTTAATGTTGCTGATGGGCTTCTTTTTTAGCTTATAGTTCACTTAAATTTGTGAGCTGAACTACTCCTTCAGCATGTGTTTGTGTGTTTTGAGGCAGACATGTTTGACGTAGCTAGCTGCCTAGAAATATTCGGTCCTCATCTGTATAGCATGCTTCAGAAATATTTGTTAATTTGGCCCTTAAAACAAAGCACACCTTTTAAGACAGGAAAGTAATATTTTTAGTTGACTGATAGGGTAACAGAGGCTTCAGGTAGATCCTAAGTGACCTGCTAAGATTGCAACAGCCAGACGTCCCTCCTTAGTTCTGACTCACTGTCCTATGTGTTTATCCTGGATAGTCTCAGATACAAAGGATGGTCTATTTTTTTTTTAAACATTGTTAACAATTTTCATAATAATTCATAGGGGATTTTTGCTTAGCTCTGGTCCTCAGAACTGAGAACATACTGAAATTTAAACACTCTGTAGTCTTAATTATATTAACAAGTCTGATGTATTTTCCAGGACTTTTTTTTAACCTTTTTACATTTTTAGAGGTGGGATAATGCTTTCTTGTTTTACATATGCCACAAACTTGCTGGGTAGTCCCTCTTACTCATGATACTCGTCTCTAGCATTCCTTATTTTCTGTCCTTTGAAATAGATGTAGTTTGCAATGCACTTTACCCTTGGAGACTTGGTAAATATTTTTTTTCTTTTCAATTCAGCCTATTTAAAGGCTGTAACATTAGGTTTTAGCATCTGTAATCTAGGATTCAGTTTTCAACTGAAATCTCTCCACAGTATTTAGATCGTATTTATTTTGTGCCCACGGGTGTATAGACTGAGAAACTACAAATACGTAACTATTTTAATTTTGTTAAGTTTACAAAAGGTCCTGCAGAAATGGCAGCATCTCCATAATTTCTCCTTTTTATCCATAACATGCAGTTGGCTGCTACCCTTCAAGCCCATTTGACAAGGGGAAGCCTTGATCTGTAGGTATTCCTTTAATGCTATTATTTGAAAAAGACGTACTCTAATCTATCTTTTAAACAAGGAAACTGAGTTGATACAGCAGCAACCAAAAGTGCATATTAAAGGTTGTACTAGTCAGTGAGAATTTAATCCATTGGTTATATCAGAATTTTTTTTTCTCAAATTAATCATACAATCATAGAATAGTTTGGGTTGGAAGGGACCTTAAAGATCATCTAGATCCAGCCCCCCTGCCATAGGCAGGGAAATGAATGTCTAGAGGAGGACCAATTTTTAAAATTTTGTGCTATTTCTTGGTGACTTCATGAAATGATATGAATAAGAACATTATGAAAACTTGAATTCTCATTAGAACATATTTTTATTCCCCCTGATGAGTATGTTTTGTCTATGAAAGGAGCTGAATGAAATGGCATGCTTTGAAGCACTATTCCTGTTCAAGTCTACAGAACTTTTTAATAAAAATCTGAAGAGTTCAGATAGATGTTTTGTATAATAAATGGCATAATTCTACCCCTCTGCCACCCATGTTTGGATATTTGTGTGTGTGTTTACACCTCTGACTAGAGTTTGGGTGTGAAAAGGGACGCAGAAAGTTGTCAGCTGTATAGAGTCCAAACCAGTGTCAAAACAGGACTGTTCTTTTGCTGGTGACGGGCCAGAAGTTAATTTTGCTGGTTTTATAACAGCATGCCTTGGCTCAAAATCTGACTATCCTTGGTTTTGTTTTAAATTTAACCACTGCTCAATGTGACAGAGTCAGGAGAGAGCAGATTGTCTTTTTTCACTGATGGTGAAGTAAAAATGCAAGTTTTGATTAATGTTAGTTACTACTTAGAGTGTACAATGTTGTATCTGATTTGGACCTCTATTTCTAAGCAGTATTTTTCTCTTTGTGTAAGGTGGGATCAATTCCATTTCTGCACTGTAGTAATTTATTTAATGGCTGCAACTAAGATGAAACTGATTTAGTAGAAACTAACAGTTGACTTAAATTTGAAATCTTCCTATTTTCCCTAAAGAAGTTTGGTTCTTCAGTTTGATAGATAGAATTAGGTATTTTTGGAATTCAATGATGAGAACTTTCCCATCTTTTCCTTGAGGTAGCAATTCAGGCATTTATATTTGACAGTATTTACTTATATAAATGTAAGTTCATTTATGATCTGTTTTATGATATATTTTAAATTCATATACACTCCAAAAAAAAAAATCCAGAAGAAATTCCACCACAAAAAACTGCGTTAAAATGGAGTTAAGGTTGTTGATGCCCTTCTTACAGAGCATACATGAAAAAGACAAGAATTCATGAGTTAAGGTTCTTTTGCAGTCTTTAAGAATTGCTTCCTCTTTTTGACAAAATAAGTGAATAAGAAAAAAAAATAACCTAGTGGTTGTAACTCTGGCCATGTATTCATTATTTCTTGTGATACTCTGGCTAAGTCTGTCAGATGTCTTATTGAGTATGTTATCCCAATGCGATATTTACTCCAGATTAACGCAGTATTTTGTTTGGAAAATTGCAGGTGTACAGATAGAATATGAGAGATAAAGTTGATGAAATGAGTGTTGGACATTTCTATATTTTTATATATTACAAAGGGCATTTTGAAATTTTTCTTGCAATTTTAGTAATTATTTAGTGTGGTAATATGCATATATGTGACAATTTTTTCTGCTATATCCATTACTTGGTGTAATTCTATTTTATGTAGCAAATACGTGTATATATATATACAGGAGAGATTATGTTAAAAAAAAAAAAGCATTTAAGAAATAGATTTGAGCTCTTTAGAACAGGGACCGTCTTCCTTTATGTCTGCAAATTACTTCATGCCTTGGGGTCCCAGCCACAACTGACAGCTGAGACCCATGATGACCAAATTTGCCAAGCAGTGAGCATGGAGAAGCAGCTGCTCTGCTTTCTACAACAAGCCTTAGTACACAAGGCTCACCTTGCTGCTTCCTGCTGCTGGGGCTGGGTTCACATGGTCATGTACATGGTCATTCCCAGTGCCACCCACCTACCGCCCAGAAAGCCCAGGGCCTGTCTGTCCTTTGCTTCACTCTTTACTTTTGGCAGTAGGAGAGGAAGATCTGAGGTAGGAGTTTTGATGTCATCAGGGAATCTTCCTTGTTAGCAGGGCAATCCTTATGGAGGTTACTTGGGCCTCGTGCAGCATCCTTTAGAGCCAAATGAATGATTTGTGTTGACTTCAAGGACTGCTAGATGCAAGATTACATTCTGCTGACAACAGCTGAGGACCTGGTTGGTCAGGTTCTTCAGGAATGGTCTAAAAATACTGTAAAAATATAAATGTATTTAATGATGTGTACTGAAAAAAAAAAATCCCATCCTATTTGTTGTGGTCAGAGTTGAGATTACTATGTGAATTTTGATTTCTTAGTCATACTCGCGATATATATTGCTTTAACTATTATGTGTGAAAGAGGAAGTGATTCTAAAGTGTATGAAAGATCAGGATTACATCTGTTTTTTTTAATGGTAACATTATTTAGGAATGGATGTCAGCAAATTTAACTCCATATTAATGCAGTTTTTTTGCATTAGAAAATGTGTGCATATCATACACCCACATTTTATATATAATATATTCTATATTTGGTACTAACTTTGTATTTTCCTTAAAATTTTTGCCAAATTTTGAGCACGGATGTTCTCACTTGTAAGACTTTGGTACTTAATAACTGAATGTATAAGAAATGCTATGGTGTGAAAAAAATAGTGTTGCATGGTGTCCCACAGTACAGGTATCTCTGTACCCAGCAGGCACATTGCCTTGTTGACATCTGGCTTCATTGCAGCATCACCTTTTGTCTCCTGAAAAACAGTGTGTTTGTTTGTTTGTTTGTTTTAACCAAACTGCAGACCTGCCATGGCAGTCCAGCTGAATTCTGCTCTGTGTGAAAGCTGACTGGTAGTAGTAAGAAAAATACAGTAGTCAACAGTGTGCCACAAATGCATTTATTAAATGCAGAAATAGACATTACTTTTACAAAGGCCAAAATCTTCTGTTGTACGTTCCTTTCTTGTCATGACATTGTATAATATTGTAAGATTACTGTATGTCCTAATTTGCGTTATAAAAATGTTTTTTCCTACTTAAAGGCATAAATATAGCAACTTTGTATAAAGGTAGCTTTCTAGATTTTTATTTCTTTTGTATAAAAAAATCTAAACAGTGGGATTACCATTGCCAAATTGTTTATAAAATTTCAATTAATTTGCCCTGTTCGATGACTTAGTTTTTACAAACATTCCATGTTTCTTTTATGAGAAAACTGATATACTATGCAGAAAGAGCATATTTTTATGCTATTCCACATTAATCTTAAATAAGCCTAATTTCACTTATTTTAAGCTTTCATTATGGCAAAAGCTTACCAAAAGCATGGGTTTTTTTTAAAATGTATTATGTATTATGACAACATTGTCCCTTTTACCAGTGCCAACTTCATTTGGAAAAAAAAATTGTAGCATGGCAATAAACTATTGATTTTACATTGAAAAATTGTCTGTGGGTTGCTTCAATATTTCCAAGTGCTATTGTTGCTGTATTGTATTCTTTAGTATAACCTTTTTTTGCTTTTCTTTAAATTGATGCTTCAGGTGCTTATTCTCCTCTACTCTGTGTTCTACTTGTTAGTTAGTGGTAAAAAAATACCAACCCAAAACCCAGATGATGATGATCTGGTGTCTGTAGATTTTTCTCGAGTAGTGTGATAAAATTATGCTGAGGAAGCTCCAGACTCCTCTGCTGAGACAGAAATAACTGTACAGAAATACAGTGGAAAGTAGGATGACACCAAATTGGGTTTGAGTGTTGACATGCTTGAGGGTAGAAAGGCTTTGCAGAGCAATCTGGACAGGCTGGATCCATAGACTGAGACTGATCATATGAGGTTCAATGTTGAAGGCCAAGGGCTAGGTTCTGCACTTGGGTCACAACAACTCCATGCAGCACTACAGGCTTATGGAAAAATAGCTGGAGAGCTGCCTGGCAGAAAAGGACTTGGGAGTGGTTGTTGGCTAAATATGAGCCAGCAGTGTGTCAAGGTAAAGCAGCATCCTTGCCTGTCTCGGGATCACCGTGGTGGGTAGGTTGCTATGGTACTCAAATGGCACTAAGTGATCATCCTATGGTACATCCTGTGGCACTGCTGAGGCCTCACCTTCAATGGTGTGTCCAGTCTTCGGTCCCTCACCACAAAAAAGGCGTTGAGGTGCTGCAATGGAGGCCAGAGAAGGTCTGTGAAGTTGGTGAAGGATCTGAAGAGCAAGTCTGATGAGGAGTGGCTGAGGGAGCTGGGGTTTGTTTAGCCTGGAAAAAGAGGCTGAGGAGACCTTATTGCTCTGAGGTTGTAGAGAGGTGGAGGTCAGTCTCCCCAGTAACAAGCAATAGGACCAGAGGAAACGGCCTCAAGTTGCACCAAGTGTGGTTTAGATTTGGATATTAGGAAAGCTTTCTTCACTGAAGGGGTTGTCAAACATTGGAACATTCAGCCCAGGGAAGTTGTGGAATCTCTGACGATGAGGGTCATGGCTCAGTGGTTTTTTCAGAGCTAGGCTGAATACGATTCTACGGTTCTATTTCAAGTGCCCAGGTGGCGGCCGTTCGGCCAGTGTATTCCTGGCCCTATTCTGCCAGACGCTGCTGTGCCCGAAGCCGGCACTGGGCGCAGATGCAAGAGCTAACTGCTCTTCCGCATCACCGACCTCGTTACAACCACCAGCCGCGGGAGACGCCTGGCACCGCCTACCCAAAAGGAGAGACTGCTCTTCCCAGCGCCCCGCGCGCCGCCGGAAGGGGTGGTGGCTCCTCTGCCGCTACTTCCGCTGTAGGCTCGTGGAGGGGTCGTGGGGCTGCGCGTGCTGGTTCTTTCGGGAGGAAGCAGCGTTTGGCGGCGTCCCAGCGGCGGTACCGGCATCATCATGGTGAGCGGCGGGGCGGGGGCAGTGTCCGTGCTCCTTGTCTCCCCATCTTCCTATGTTTGAGAAGGCCTGGCTGCCGCATCCTCCACCTCCCTTCACTCACCGCGCGGTTTGTGTGGCGGCGCTCGCGCGCGGCCAAGGAGGAGAGGCCTTAGACCTGGAAGGTTCTAGAGGGACTGCGATGGAGGGTCCCGTTAGGGGTCGAGGCGGCTTGTGGGAGAGACCGTCGGGGCTGAGATGGGAGGAGTAGGGACTGTCTGTGCCCTCACAGGCCCGGTACTCGCCGCAGACGCTGGAGGGGAGGAGGTTGCGTCTTTCTGTGGGGATACAGAATATGCCACATCTTTCCTCAGCTTCCGAGGGGGCCCAGAAAGGCAGTGGCGGGTTCCCACGCGGAAGAGGCGGCGGGCGGTGGCCCCCTCGACCCCTGGGAAATCCCTTGGCACACCCTTTCGGTTGTTCTGCTCACGGCGTGGTGTAACGGACACGAAACTGCTGGCAGGAATAGAGTGGTGGTCACACAGTTAAAAAGTCATGGCGCTGAAGAGGCGTTTATTCTTTTGAATTTTGATCCTTCAGTTCTCTGCAAGTGTTAATCTTCAGCGGCATGTATTTGTTACTGGTTTCATTGACATTCCTGGAAATTCTAAGTCCAAGAGGATAGGGTTCAATACAAATATAGAAATATTAAAGCCCCATTGTGCTCTGCAGTTAGATTTGTTAGGTTCTGCTGGCTTTGCCTGTCTTTGGGTTGTCTGGATCTGGTGATTGGCCATTTGTGACAGCAGAACAGATCTTGCCACAAAGTAAGGTACTGCTAATGGTATTAAGGCTTTTAGATTTATCAGAGAATATGGTATGCTGACTCTTGAAATAGATAGCAGTCTATCTCGTAATCACATCATGTGATGATGAAATTGCATGATACATTCATGTTGATTCTTCCTTAAAAATTGATCTTGATCTGTTTGTCTTGTAAAATCTGCCTTGCTTTTGTCAAATTCAAATGGAATATAGAAATAAATCTGCCATCAGAGATTTGTTTTTAAAATGTGGTATTTTACTAAAGGCAAAAAGTTAAATTTATGTTAACTCTGTTGTAGGCATCCCTTTCCCTTGCTCCTGTGAACATTTTCAAAGCAGGTGCAGATGAAGAGAAGGCAGAAACAGCTCGATTGGTAAGTTCAGTTCTCTAAGAAACCTGGCAACACTTGGAGTAATTAAACTTTGTCTTTCATGCTGTTGAATGTACTTTCAGTTTATGGTGATGTAGGACTTTCATCCGTCTTTTTTTTTTTCTTGTTGTCTGTGTGACTGGAAGTTAGGAGACATGTTGTTTATACAAAGGAATAGAGAAGTTCCTTATGAGTGTTCAAAAGGTATGTACCATAGCGCAAAAGATTGGTGTTCATTGGAAGGCATTTCTTTTGGCTGTGAGATGGACTTTCATAGGTTCTGTGACAATTAAGTATGTTTGGTCTGGTCGTCAGGATGTTGCAGTTGAGAAAATAGTCCCCAGACTCTCTGAAGTGAGTGTGGCTATTGGAAGGGTTTGGTTTGTGGATTAGCATCTAGTTCTTGTATTAGAGTTCAGTACTCTTCTAAGGTGTATTTGCTTTTATTTCAGTCATCCTTTGTTGGCGCCATTGCTATTGGTGACCTGGTCAAGAGCACTCTGGGTCCTAAAGGCATGGTAAGGCAGCTGCAGATTCTCAAGTGATTATACCTTCTAATTTAATTTTAGTGTTTAAAGTATGTTTTCAAGCAGTGCTCTTAAATCTTGCATCTTGTAGGACAAGATCCTTTTAAGTACTGGAAGAGATAGTACAGTAACAGTGACCAATGATGGTGCAACCATTCTGAAGGCTATTGGAGTTGACAACCCAGCTGCCAAGGTCTTGGTTGGTGAGTTTTTATTTTATAGCTTGTTATTGAAGTGCTTGGCATTTCTCCTTTTGTAACTTTTTGATGCAGTTTTTATTTGTGCTTAGAAAATGAGTCTTCAAATAATGTGAAAAATGGAAAGAAGGGATGGCAGAATTGCTGAAGTAAAGAAGGCCAAGGTGTTGTAGGAGTTAATTTGCAAAAGTTAATTTGAAGTGTATGCTGCACTTGCCAAATCATTGTGGTGTTTCCACATTTTCCTTCAGCCCTGGTTTGTTTCAGGAGTCAGAATGGACAAAAGACAGCTATACACTTTTTTCAACAGGAAAATCTGGAACAGAAATCTGCTGGAGTGCAGAGGTTTTCTCTGTGTCACTCTTATTTAAATCTCTTTTTATCCCTTAATCGGTATTGTACGCTGGACAGATTTTACCTCTGTTATTAACTGCCTAAATGTGCTAGTGGTCCAGTGATCCAGAACAATTTGGTTTCACGTTTCTTACAATTTAATGTTTGATGAGTGTTTATCAACACTTCTATGTAGCTTACTGGGTTATTATATTCTGTGATCCTGTGCATATCGCTTAGAGCTCCTATCCAGCCCTTTAGGTGTGGGATGAGGAGTAGCTTTTTACTACCGCCACAGTGGAACTGGTATCCAGGTTGGAAATGAAGAGAAGGAATTTGAAGGGTGCTGAATTTGATTTACTTCTCATATTTTTCTGTGACTTAAGGTCACAGAGTGACCTCTGTAAACTATTGAGGAGTAAGATTCTTTTTTCTTCTCCAGGCTAATGTGAGAGAGAAGCTGGTCCTTGTGAGCATTTTGAATAAAACATTAATACGGTGTCATCTCTCTTTAGATATGTCAAAGGTTCAAGATGATGAAGTTGGTGATGGAACTACTTCTGTCACAGTGTTGGCTGCAGAATTACTGAGGGTAATGTATTACGTTTTTTCAGATGTGTTTTTATTTGTCAGTTAATTCTTGTGATATCAACAGATGACTAGTTTCAGTGTTACAGCTCTGGCTTTTGCTGCTATTGAGAATTGGTTTTCCTAGTTAATGTAAATATGTCTTGAGGGGGAAAAACTAATTACTAATTTCTTAAGTAGGAGGCTGAGTTACTCATTTCAAAGAAGATTCATCCTCAGACCATCATTGCAGGCTGGAGAGCAGCCACAAAAGCTTCAAGAGAGGCACTTCTGAAAGCAGCTGTGGATCATGGGTTAGTGATGTACATTTACTTCAAGTCTTTTCAAACTAGTCAATGTTACAACATCAGTGAGAATCATACACTATTGGAAAATTCTTTGCTGTCTTCTGAATTGTATGTAGTCTGAAATAAGAATAATAAAGTCTGAAAAAAGCTTTTTTTTAATAAACTAGGGAATTATTTTTCATACTCTGTTTTTAAATGTAGGTATTTTCTTTACCTGCCACTCAGCACTATTTTTCTGCAGATGAATGCAAAGATTTTCCTAATTGAACTCGTATATTGAATGGGTTGTATTCTGGGATGCTGGAGGGATTTTGTGCAACATGATTTGCATAAGTACAGGCTGCAGGTGGAGAGAGAGGCTCACAGATGGGGTGGGGTAGGTTAACGATAATTAAGACTTTCAGAATTTCACTTTAACCATCCTGCCTTTATTTTAGTGGTGATGAAGTGAAGTTCCGTGAAGACTTGATGAACATTGCAGGAACGACTCTTTCATCAAAATTACTTACTCATCATAAAGATCACTTTGTCAAGCTGGCTGTAGAAGCTGTTCTTAGGTTGAAAGGTTCTGGTAATTTGGAGGCTATCCATGTCATTAAGAAACTTGGTGGAAGTTTGGCTGATTCCTACTTAGATGAAGGTATGTCTTTGTGTCTTGTCTGTGAAGCACGCTTGAGAAATTACACATCTCTATATAGATTTATTCGGGGAAACATTGCAATGTTACTGTTAATTAGATTAATAAATATCATGGGGGTTTGTTTTTCTTTTAGAATTTGAAGTCTTACAGGGTCTTTCTACTTTTTGCAGGCTTTTTACTTGACAAGAAGATTGGTGTGAATCAACCAAAAAGAATTGAAAATGCAAAGATTCTTATTGCAAATACTGGTATGGATACAGACAAGATTAAGGTACGTGACAGAAGTACTGTTGTGAAATGATACTTTTGTAAATGGAGTGAACTTTTTGGCTGAGCTCTTAGTTTTCTTCATTTCAGATTTTTGGCTCTCGCGTTAGGGTGGACTCTACAGCAAAAGTAGCAGAAATAGAACAGGCAGAAAAAGAAAAAATGAAGGAGAAGGTGGAGCGTATTCTTAAGCATGGAATAAACTGCTTTATTAACAGGTATGTAAAAAAAAAAAAAGATTTACGAAGTACCATAAAGCCTGTAAAACTGGGTGGTCTTAGATAATGCTCCAGTTAATTCTTAATTCTTCTCACTGAGGTCAATGTTGATTTCTGTGCTTCTCCTCTTTTTTTTTAAGGAGAAAGAACTGATCTTATTTAATTTGGGACCTGAGTTTAAGTGTTGTTGAAGTGATATCCCTGTGCTTTTATCTGTGCTTTTATACTAACTTATTTAGTTATGGATGTCAGCAGCATTGTCGACATCTCTGTTCTCCCTATTTGAGGGAGATTAATGCTTGAAAGAGTCTATGCTGACACGTGTGTTTAATTCAGATTTAACTAGAAGTATTTTATCCTGCATTAAAATGTTGATACTGGAGTACTGCTGCAAATTCAAGAGTGTTTCAGAGGCCTCTCTGCTCCCTGATATGAGCCTCTTATACACATCTTTGTAAGTGTGAAAGAAACCATTTTGTCATGTAGTGGTTTATTCAGCTTATAAGAAATGCCACAATCTCTTGCTTATTTTTGTTAGCAGTGAGCTTTTTTAAGGTGCCACAGTGCTGTTCTCCCCTCTCCAATTCAGTTATTTAAGGATGTGAGAAGTGCTTTTCTCATTCTGTAAGTCTCTTTTAAATGCAGCTGCCGGTTGACATCTGGTGTTTCAGCTCATCATGCAGTTTACTAGCTGATTAGCTGGTACAACACCCAAAGCATAGGAGTAGTTCTTGACAATAACAAAGATTTACTTGTGTGTCTTACAACTCGCCTTCAGAATTTCTGTGGTCTGTGTCATGTTTCATGTACATTGGCTGTGAGTGTCGGCAAAATAAGTTTTCCATAGAGTGGACAGGGTGCAAATACTGAGATTTACAGAATCAGGCTAACTATTGGAAGAATCTTTTGAGGCATGCAGTAAAAGTCCTTAACTGCGTTACTGTTACCCAGTGTGCTTGTAACTCGGATGGTTGCTCAGATAAGGTGGCAGCTAGAGAGATTTTGGGTTTTGTAGTGCTGCTTGGATGATGGAGTAGTTGAAGGAATAAAGTTCTTGAAGGATTTACTTCACAGGTTACTCAAGTGTGCTATGCCAGAATAGGCAACTAGGTACCCAGCAAGCAATTAGGATCAAAGGGTTTGAAAACATATGGGTCCCTGGGCATTGGTATAGTGAGACTTGAGGGGAAGGATATTTCAAAGAGCAGTAATAGTTTGGGGTTATTTTTTTTGGCTTTTAGCTTTGTATATTTGCTTCGGTGTGGTAAATCATTCTTTGTGTGGCAGGTGCCTCACATAACAGCTGCTTTTGTAGCTGTCAGAAATCCATCCCTGTTCATGCTACTGAGAATAAGATGTCCTTTGTAACTCTAACATTTAAAAGGTTTGTTTGTGTGTAATGACCAGATGTACCTTTGTTTTAATTGTAGACAGTTGATCTACAACTATCCTGAACAGCTCTTTGGAGCTGCTGGTGTCATGGCTATTGAACATGCAGATTTTGCGGGTGTAGAACGTCTGGCTCTTGTCACAGGTATGTAGGTTATTTGTTTGATCTTTAGGAAAGACTAATTTCTGATCATCTGTGTTGCACTTCTTATGATTAAGCAGCTTTGTTTTGAAAAATATATGTGGAGAACCCTACGAAATTGGTTGTAATAACTTCTGAAATTATTTTGTCGATTGATCAACTGCCATATAATTATCACCGTTTTTTTAAGAAGCAAATAACTCAGTTTGTATTTTTGGCATGTTATACTTAGCATTTAAACTGTTTTAATTTTGAATCCTCCTTGTGAAGTGATTTGAACATACTTATATAGCAATAAAGGATCATAAAGCTGACTGCAGAATGTAATTTAGCCAGTTAGTACCAGTTAGTAGTCTTCTTTTGTATTTTAAAACCTATTTCAGATAAATCTTGATAAACTTTTGAAATGTTTGTTATGCATGGAAAATGTGAAACTTAGCAATAGAAAGAATAAAATTATAAATCCAAAAATTAATAACATTGTTGTAAGTGGCTGCTGTTTGATTGTAATAACAGAGAAGACTAATGAATCATTCTTTGTTAGAAGTATGGGTCTGAGTCATTGACTTGAGGTGGGCCTCAAATTACATGAGCAGCCTGGGTATTTTTGGTGGTGGTTAGTGTAAATGTGACCTTAATAGCTAATGAAAATTGAACATCTGGAGTGCTAGAGATGATAATTAATCTCTAAGTCAGACATAGCTACCTGGTGGCCAGTGGTTCTCAGGTATCATTAGGCACAAAGGGAATGTTGGCACAAGCTCAAGTTTAAAAATGTAACAAACTTGTTTAGTGTTTTATAAATACTTCATCAATAAATACTACTAAAAACTTAGCTTGGCATTTTAATACTGGCAAATACCAACATTTAGTTTCTCATCCAGACAGAATTCAAAAACATTACCACTATTGTGGTTCTTGTGGTATGAAACAAAATAATGGTGTTTCAAGGACTTGTCATGTCAATGGACGGTTCCTGGTACCATATGGTGACATTGGAAAATAAATTTACTTGCCTGTATTCTAAATGTCAGTTTATTTTGGGGAAATTATGGAGATTATTATTTTTCTTCACACACACCCCTCCCCTTGGTTTTACCTTACCTGAATGGATACTGTCATCATGAGCTCTTTGACTTTTGTATGTTCTTATATTCATAGGGGGTGAAATTGCATCAACATTTGATCACCCTGAGTTGGTTAAACTAGGAAGCTGCAAGCTTATTGAAGAAGTCATGATTGGAGAGGATAAACTCATTCATTTCTCTGGAGTGGCAATGGGTAGATGTTTTGCTACTACTGGCATGCTGTATCTTGTGTTAACCCTCTGCTAGCACTGTTCCGTTACCAGGATAGCACTTTGTAATGATTTGTGTAATAATTTTTATTAAAACCACAAAAAACCTGCAAAAATGTATGCTTGTGGTTGAAATTGCTTGCCTGCATAACATTAAACATATACATAAATGTCTGTAATGATAGAAATCAAAATTTCTGTTTTGTGACATCACATTAGTAAGAAAAGTAACAACCTATCATACTTGAAGAATTTGAGCTTGTTCTGTAAATGCCAATACTGTAATTTTCCAAGTGTGTTTTCTGTTAAGTTAAATATAACTGTGTAACAGTCCATCAGTAAATGCAGTAGTATAGTCTGTATAATTTCATTTTACCTGTCACTGTGCTTTCTCTTTGCCCTAAAATTATCCTATGTAAAACTTAATTGAAGGGGTAGCAGAACTATTACAAATGCTTTGTGGTACCTTCTCTTCGGTTTATTTTTCTTCATCTTTTTTCATTTACACTTTTCAGGTGAGGCTTGCACCATAGTGTTGCGTGGAGCAACACAGCAGATTCTAGATGAAGCAGAGAGGTCTTTGCATGATGCTCTCTGTGTTCTTGCCCAGACGGTGAAGGACACCAGAACTGTGTATGGTGGAGGTGAATATTAGATTCTTTGTACATCATACATGTTTTAAATTCCTGTTCAAGTCAGATATAAAACGTCTTTGTGTCTTCATTTAATAGGTTGTTCAGAGATGCTTATGGCTAATGCTGTTGCAGAACTTGCCATGAGAACACCTGGCAAAGAGTCTGTTGCAATGGAGTCCTTTGCTAAGGCTTTACGAATGGTAGGTTTGCTTACTCAATTTGCTGGATCAATAGTCATATAGTTTCACCAAATTTACAGACTTCTTTGGATAGTTGGTTCTCTTTCAAAGTTTTAATTTTCTAAAAGCAAACAGAGTGAAATTTAGCAACAAATTTATGTTTTTAAAATTAGAAATTACAAAGAGGTAGATTTCTTTCTGTCAAAGCAAAATGAGCTTGAAGATCTGCAAACATTTTCATCATATCACCCACTGTATTAACAGGGTCTTAAAATCCTTAGAAAGATAGTGTGACTTTTTTTCCCTAGTCTTGTGAAAAACAGTAATGTATTATCAGCCATGTTTTCAAAGCTTCCTCTTGAAACTGTATTAATAAACTAGTAATATCAAAATCTGTTTGATGTGTGCTATGGATCAATACTTGGGTTATTTAAAATATCCTATGTTTATCTCCTTAGATTCCAACAATAATAGCTGATAATGCTGGCTATGACAGTGCAGATTTGGTTGCTCAGCTCAGAGCTGCTCACAGTGAAGGAAAGACAACTTATGGACTCGGTAAGGGTTTGATATTACTCCTGTTAATGAATTGCTGTTTGGGGGTGGAATTAGGTTTATTAAGCTTGGGGACATGTGTTTATTGCTATTCTATTCAGCTGGAAGAACAGAGTTTGTTAATTTCTGATTGCTTTGCATAAGATGTAGGCATGCAGCAGTGCATTCCTGTATCATTCTACCAGACTTTTCACAATACAGTGAAAAGCTTTGCTGTTAAGTTTGCGGGCTTCCATACATTTTCCTTACTTACAGTGAGTCTGGTTCTTTGAAACTCAAAAAGAAAGGCAGTTATTTAAAACCAAGTAAAAAAACCACAACTAAATGCCTCCCTCTTTCCCCCAAAACAAAACTCCAAAAAAAGTTAGGGAGGAGAACTCTGAAATTGATATACCAAAGGTAATAGTGCTGAGAGTCCCACTGAAATCTTGTGTCTTCTTCCCAGTGTATAAAGTTTTCATTATTAACTTTTTATAGGTTATTGCAACATGTTGAGCTTAAATCAGGAACCTTTAAGTGAAAAACTATTACTTTTTTTATATCCATGTGATTAATTTGAGCAGGTAACTGTTAGCTGTTCGTAATTTTCTTTGAAACAGACAACCACCCAAGTTAAAAATAAGCAGACAGTCTTTTAATATGTATTTTTTTCCAGATATGAAAGAGGGTACCATTGGAGACATGGCAGTTTTGGGAGTGACAGAAAGCTTCCAAGTCAAGAGACAGGTTTTGCTGAGTGCCGCTGAAGCAGCAGAAATGATTCTTCGTGTAGATGACATTATTAAAGCAGCACCAAGGTATGGTCTGAATCTGCATTGGTCAGGTGCAGTGGAGTAAACTCCTGTGAAAGAGTAACTGCAGAAAAATCCTGTTCTAAAATAATGTCCTTGAAATTAAGACTGACATCTGACATGCTGACATTTTTCTTAAATTTTTTTTTTTGCTTTCAGAGCATTTAGTGACATCATTGCTCTTAGATTAGTGTGCCTAAGCAATGCCTTAGGTCACTGGCTACTCATGTGGCATATATAGTACTAAAACATCTGCAAAAGCTGCTGATCAAAATATAAGGAAAATGCTAGCTTTTTTCTTTTGACGAGTTGTAGTGACATGCCCAGCTGCTTCTAAAGTACAATCTACAGCTAAAACAAACCAATATTAATTAAAATGTTTGAGAAGAATTGCCATTTGGAAACAGAATGTCCCACACTTGCTCACTGCAAGGTGTTTTGCACTGTTACGTGGATCACAGTTTTTTTGCAGTGATCTAATGTAATGTATTAACTTTGAAGTGATACTGCTTTTGTGCTGTGAGATAAAGCTGGGCCTGAATGTAAAATACCAAGAAAGAAGTCTAATGGTGGGTGGAACACCGGTGGACATCAGCATGGGGTGGAATTTTCTGATTTTATTTTTTTTCTTCCTAGAAAACGTGTGCCAGACCATCGCCCTTGTTAAATTTTCTTCAGTATCCGAAGATATGTGGACCAGATCTCACCTAGTAGCTTTTTTAAGGATCTTGTTTTTGTGAGGTTATGGAACAGAAGCTTGAGACAAGCACATTTCCATCAATGGCATGAAAAGGCTGTCTTCAGTTGGTTTTTACTTACTTCAGTTTATGTGTGTTGTGGGAAAGATTCACTTCAAGTAAAGCAGGTTACACAACCCTATTCCTTCTGTTTCTCTACAGGTTCCACTGAAAACACACAAATAAAAAAAAATAAATTCAAATTCAGCTGAATTTTATTTGTGTAGAGCTGAGAAGGGCAGTTTCATTAGGAAAGCCATCGTGCTCATCCTCAGTCCTCAGATCCTTCAAACAGCGCCCAGGCAGGTTAGTGTGAAGGATTTCTTGGACCATAGCTTGCTGGTTTGGGTTAACATGGTATGTTCAGTGTGAGTGCTCCATTCCAGTCCATGATGTGCAAGCTTTGAGTTGGGATCCTAGAAATGGATTCTGGAGTTAACTGTTAACCTTTTTTAGTGATAATCTTTCTTTGATAATGAAAGCAGAAGAAAAAGCTGAGGAGGAGTCTTGGTCAATTCCCAGAAGTACAACTTCAGGGATTTTTGCACCACAGATTTTCTGCAGATAGGAGTTCTGCTGAGGAGGTGGAGGTGAGAGAAAGATGTAGCATGTGAGACATGTCAGCATCCTGGATCAAACAATCCATGTTTGACTATAAAGTCAGACTTGGGGCAACTTTTACTATAGACAGCAGTTAGTGGAAAATGCACGACTTTACATTGCATTCTTTCCCCACGCCAGCTTTTCATACCAGTTGTGGTCTACCTTTATTTCCTCTTGAAGCGACAGCAAAGGATACATGCGTGCAGGTTCTTGATGCCTGTGAGCAGAGACAGGCAGAGGCTCTTGTCTGAGTGGGGGCGCTCAGGAGCTGGGCTTTGTTACCCGCCTGGCCTGTGACAGGGTAGCACAGCGTCTTGGCAAACAGCATGGGAAGTCTGACCAACCAGGAAGATTACAGAAGATCAAGAAAATGGCAGTGCAAACATTTTTTTATCCCTTACATTTCCGGAAATGAAGAGCATTTGCTTATGGAATGTTCCCCCAAACTCTCAAAATAGGTTCTCTTCACATCTCCAAAAGTGATGATACTGTGCAGAGCTGTTGTGTTAACTACAAACCCTTGATGAGCAGGTGAAAGCACTCCTCGGAGAGCTCCTCAGATAAGGAAAGCACTAATCACTTACTTAGGAAATAAAACATTGAACTTGAGTGATTAAAGAAGGGCTGAATAACTTTGTAGGAAGAAAAAGTTTGTTGGAAAAGATTCAAAAAGGGAGAATCTGGTTAGTTATGAACATGGATGGTTTAACTCAGGGTGACACTAGTACATCAAATTTAATGACTAGGAAGCATGCTATGTTGATGCAAGCTACTTGAGCTCATTTAACAAGATTGCAAGCATTAGGAAAGTCTATGTATTTCCAGATAATTTTTTTAAGTGTGTAAAATACATTGAGCAGTTATGAACTGTCAATGAAGCAAACCTCTGGGAAGTGAACTGCGGCTCTGCAGGCTCCGTAGCTGTGACAGTTTTGCTCAGGAGCAAAGCAGTGAAGGATGAGGATGTTCTTCCCCACTCTGTTTAAAAAAACCCACTGTTTTACCAGACTTGTTTATCTGTGCTATGGAATCAAAAGCTAAAAATCATTTCACACCAGACTTTTGTGTTAAACAATTAATGCAAAACATACAGTTTTTCCTTTGAAAAGAAGTTAATTGCATTTCGAAGGGAATCAAAACTCCTGTGAGTTGCAAGCTGGAGAAGTACCTGACTTGAGTCAACTGAGTAAAGTTTGCCTTGGCTTCAACCTGTATGCAAGCCCTTAGCTGTAGGATCCCAGCCATTGGTTTTATTCATGTAACTCTGCAGCTCTTGTGGTTTTTCTGTCATAAGCCTTTGGTTTTTTCTTCTTTAATACTGCATTTTCAGGTGAAAAACTAGCAGAAAGGTCTCTGCCTTTTCTCACCACCATTTAAAATGCTGCTGGTCAATAACAAGACCAAAGATTTTCCAGGAGGAATTTGACAGGTGTAAGAGGAAAGCTCGCTGTTTTCTATGGTAGTGCAGCCCTTAGCTCTGCTACCACTTCCTGCACTGGAACGACCTTCATGCTGTTGCTGCTGCATTTCAGATAAGTGGCTTGAGACAAACCTTGTGCATTACTTCAGTGCTGTGACCCCCAGCAGGGATCACCTTTAGCACCATTTCCAGCTGGGCTTGCATACCTCAGCAAGGTGGAAGGGAGAAGAGCAAGCTTGTGGGTAAAGAGCAGTGGGTCCGTACATGCGCTGTTTGTGCAGTCCAACTATTGAAAGCATCTGAACTCTGTCTTCATCCCTACTGCAAGCTCTGAGTGGTCCCCATGTGGGAAAGAAGGTCTCTGCTCTAGAGAGTGCTAGGTGCTTTGCAAAGGGGGACCGAGGTCTGTACGAGAAAATACTGCCATTACCTAGCTTTTAAGTTGGTGCACCTACTCCCAAAGATCAGTCAGGTATGTGGTATCCTACAGACAGGAGCAAGTGGAGAAGTTGAGGTTGGGCAATGTTGTGAGTGCACTGCCACTTTGCATCAGCAGGGCTCAACTTCTGGCTCAGGCTTGGTGACAGGAGGTAGCAATGGTTTCTCATCGAGCAAGATTTCTATCACTGCCCCAGATCGCTTGCGGGGTTCAGGTGTCTCCTCTGACCACCTCCCCACCCTCTGCACCCCTTTGGCTACCTTGGGTGCATTTCTGCAGGGGTTGTGGTCATAGATCACCAGCTTCAAGCCAGGGAGGTGAGCCAGGCTGGGGAAGAACTGGATGGAGTTGCGATCCACGTCGATCACCTCCAGAAAAGGCATGTCGAGAAGCACAGAGGGGAACTCGGACAGCAGATTGCCTGACAGCCAGATGGTGCGGAGCTCCTGCAGGCACCGCAGCTGGTTGGGGAGACTACGCAGCGCATTGGAGCCAGCATGCAGGGTTTTAAGCAGGCTGAGCTCACACACCACCTCGGGCAGATTCTGCAGGCAGTTGCACTCGATCCAGAGGGTCTTTAGGTTCTGCAGGAGCCGTAGTTCGAGGGGGAGGCTGCTAAGCTTGTTGTTGCCCAGGTAGAGGATGCACAGCTGCTTCAGAGTGCACACCACCAGGGGCAACACTTTGAAGTTGTTGAAGTCAAGTGCCAGGATTTGCAGGTTCTGCAGCTGCTCCAGCTCAGGTGGCAGGTGGTTGAGGTTGTTGTCACTCAGGTACAGCTTCACCAGTTCCCGAAAAGAGCAAATGTGCAGAGGCAGTCGCCTCAGCTGCCTGCCACTCAGATCCACCATTTTATCCACTGGCATCTCCTCTAGGTCTTCCAGGAGGTACTTCTGGCACTCATTGGAGGGCACAAAAGCAATGATGGCTTTCAGACTGTTGCCCATCCCAGGACTTTGCTCAGGGACTGTGAAGGACAGAGACCCAGCTGGGTCTTCTCCTGCTGTGCACTGCCTTGCTGGTAACTCTCTCTTCCTAATATAAGGCTCTGTTTACACAGCACCAGTTATTAATCTCAAGGACTTTAAAATGTTTCTGATAACTGAGTGAGTGTTTGGTGATAGGGATTACTGACAGGGGAACTTGCAGCACACAGCTCTCCCTTTCCCATCCATGCTGTCCTGAAAATATTCCTTCTGGCCTCTTCCTCCACAGTCTAAATTCTCATATTTTGCCCCATCACCCTGGCCTCTCACCTCTGGCTCTGGCGTTGCTGGCAGTGCAGCTGCAAGAACTGGCTGGTGAAAGTAAACACTGCAGAAGAACAAGTTTCTAAACACAGTTATTTATCTTTCAGGAAACATTCAGCGGAAATGTTGGATGTAATAGAGCTGTTGTTTAAAATACTTGTCAAGATCCAACTGACTTTCCAGTGGCACTTTTAGGGATTTGCTTTGCAAGGTTCCTAATATGTAATTTGGGAATATAACTTGCCACCTAGTACTTATCTTAAACCTTTAACACAAATATTTGGCAGTCCCCTATCTGTTGTGGTCTTTATGTTCCTAATTTATTAGTGTTTACTATGGCCTCTGGTACTATTGACATTTTCATTACATTATGTTTTGCTTCTTGTCTGAATCCTGGTTTAATAATCTCGTTGTTGCAACCTGACATCGTTGTTCTCCTGCCACCTTCTGACTGCTACAGCAGTTCCCATCTTTGTTGCAAAAGCTGGCAAGAAATTGCCACAGATTTAATTTTATCAAGGTTATTACTTGCTATGAGTAAGATAAACACATTGTTAGAAAGCATGACTATTTAGATGTGATGGTGTAAATTGTTCTCCTCCTTCTCCCACTACTATTCAAGTCAGGAGTACCTCTGATTTGTAGGAGGAGCCTTCCCATGCGTAGGTACCTCTGGATGCTCTAGCTACATGGGCTGCTGCTGTTTTCTTGGGGCTTGTCCTCCCTGCATGTGTTGGCCATGACTCTTTGTGATCTTTGAGTGTGAAAAGGGGCAGAGTATTTTAAGGTGACATAGCCTTTCTGACAGTTGACTCTCTGCTTTGATATCTAAAGGTCATTGCTGTCGTTACCCACATTACCATGGTTCTGGGAGGATACTTTCTTTAAACAATCTACAGTCAGTTTCTGGGCATTGGGTGCTACACAACTGATATGTGATTACCAGGAGCCATGTATTCTTAGAAAAACAGAAGCCACAGCAAACAGAAGACTGAGAAAAAGCCAATATAAGACAGCTAAGGTGGCCTCTGGATTTGGTAATAGAGTGCTCTCTGCTCTCAGTTGCTTTCAAAATGTATCAATTGGCTATTAATTGAGTATATACTGGTCTTTTCCTTGCAAGATGGCTGTGCCACACAGCAGTGATGTTAAGAAATGAATAGAGGCTTCTCTGGGGAAGGACAACAGAGAGGTCATCTGATGACCAGAGTTGCAGCAGCATGAAGAGCAGTGAGAGCTGCCACCTGAGTGCCGTAAAATAGGTTTTGAATGGAGAAACTGGGCAAAGCATCCATCTTGGAGAATGAAGATACATTGCAGTCATCTGTGGACATGAAGTGGAAGAGAAGTGCCAAAAATGCTCTCTCTGATGACAGAAGATGGGTTCTGCCTGGTGTAGCACCTGGCAGAGAGATTTGCTTCATATTGAATGAGCATGTCAGAGCAATTACTTCTGTATTCTTTTAACATGTACCCTGTTGGAGGACCTGGGTGTGGAGAGTATGTCATTCTGGGATTTTGCCAAGCATCCTTTTCTAAGCGGTTAACCTGGAATGAGATTGGACTTTTAAGAAAATATTCCCATAACCTTCAGCAGGCTTTTGTCTTTGTTTCCCTTTCTAAGCAGCTGTGGCACCTCCTAAAGGCAAACTTCCCTGACTCCTTAGGCTACAGGTGTGGAAAAACAAATGCATTTGGCAAAAACTATAATGAATTTACACCCATGGGAAAGAGACATTTTCCTTAGACAAATCTTTTCAGATGTCCTGCTGATCAGAACAACACAAAAGCCTAGGTAAAAGTATATTAATAATATAGTTTAGGCATATAATTGCAATGCACCTTATCAATTTATAGACATTGATAAATATGCATTTTTTCACCTTGATTATGTGATGAAACTTTTAAGTTTCTTAGGGATCCTCTGCATTGTAGTTTAATTATTATTCCAGCTTATCAAAAAAAGTCATGATGACCTTCTGTTACTGAATTTTGTACCCCTCTTGGCTGAATGAATGTCTGCTTGGAACAGACTGTGAAATCAGAGCATTTGTGAAAAAACAACCTTCATGTGGCAGGATAATAAAGGGCTACATTTGTAATAAAACGAACAATCTCAGTTCTTCTGAGAATTGGTGGTTCACTGGAGGCTCTAAGTCTAAGGCAATCCTCTCAGCAGACCTGGAGCGGTATTTTGAAAGTCACTTTTCATCTTCAGAGTTATCCTGATGCCCTCCAAACATGAGCATTTGTGACTTCCCAGAAGCATCTGTGGCATCTGAGGAAAAGTTCAAGTGATAAAGGTGCTCAGCACTTACATTGCCTTGCTCTTGTCAAAGCGACACTGTCCAACTGGAGGATGTGACATGGCTCTGCTACACATCAGGTGGCACCTGTAGGTTCCCTGAGAAATGCCTTTGTTTTTAGAAAGCTCAGAAATGGCACCGCAGCTATTGCTCACTGTTCTCCTCTCCAGCACCCAGCTCCCGCAGCTCAGTGGCTGGGACAGTGACCAAGCTACAGATTATTTGCTGATATGTGTGAAAAACCTCTGAGTCCAGAAGAAACACTGCAGGCAAGATGTGTAAGGGCAATTCAATATTCAAATTTAGCCTTAATGTATGCAAAGCTGCAGTATGTAATTGCTCACTGCACTTTCTTGTACAGAGGAAAGATTCATAAAATCTTTTATGTAAATTGCAGGCTCAGTGCTGAGCTTCCTCCCAAACAGCTAATGGCTTTGAGGTCACTCACTGTCAGATCAGAGTCTCTTTTTGTTACCATTATTCTTCTGCCAGCTTGACTCAAACCCAAGTGCCAGACAGGGGTGGGAACCACTATCCTCTGGAAACTCACAAGAAAATAAATCCAAGCAAGCGCTTTCAAATATCTCACTGAAATGTATACCACCCCCCTGGCTATTGCCAGGTTGTCATCTTTGTGACTTTCAAGACTCATTTTTTGTTGGTGGCAATCATATGTATGCTTGGACTGGAGCTCTCCCCTAAGTAGGGAATCAATATTCAGTTGTTACGGGAGGACTTGTCACAGCCCTGTCAAATGTCCGTACGTTCAGTCTCCATGCACTTTCTCTGCATCAGAATCTTCTGGGCCACTTGTCACTAAAGCAAGATTGGAAAGCAGCTTTCTTGGAGGGAGACATCAAATCCTCGATCTGTCTCCTCTTTCCCTTGTTACCAGGAGACAACCTCCCTCCTGATCATTATATTAACGTAAAAGACGTTAAGGATTGTTAGTGAAATGTCTCTTTGGTCTAGACCATGACCTGGTTTTCTGTGCCTGAGCAGCTCCACTGGACACTACTATTTGCACAATCCAACAGTTACTCTGAGAGCAAATTAATCGTTTTTCTGCCAAAGCAGTGACCTTCTGTGATTGATTGACCTGGCAAATAGCCCTCTACTGACAACTGGTTATAAAAAGGGACTTCTGTGTAAATCACTGATGTTAGACTCTGAACTGCTTGGAGCCATGAGGGTGATGCTGTTGGCTGTGGTTTACATCCCATTTACCATGGCCATAGAACGGTAAGAAAACACATCCAGCATTGCTGGTGCAATGTCTCATCTGGCTACCTGGGATGACCCATGGTTTCTTTAGGTCCCACAAATAAACAAATTAAACTCTCCCTCAGAACACATGAGAATTCTAGAAAGAAGAGCCAGTTGATTTCTCTGTATTTATTTCACTTGCACAGAGTCCCTCTCATTCGATTCAAATCTATCAAGAAACAGCTGAAGGAAAAAGGAGAATTAGAAGAATTTTGGAGGAATCATCACCCCGATGTTTTTGCCCGGAGGTACCTGCATTGCTTCCCTGCTGATATTACTTTATCAATAGGAACTGCTTCAGAAAGGCTGTATGATTACATGAATGTAAGTACAGTTTGGGTAAAGCAATTGTAAGGACTTGTGCTTCTCTTGAAGACAGATCTTTTCTTTTCAGCTCATTTCTAGTCTCTCAATGAAATTAGAGGGCTTGAGACTAGTTGTTGCAATATGTTATAAATATTAGATAATTAAAAACTAGTTTACCATCTGCAAAATAAAGCACATATAGATCTAGGTTAGCATGGGACACAGGTAGAAAGCTGATGTTGTCGAGCAGTGGTAGTCCTGTGTCAAGCTTTACATTTGTATAGATCTGTGAGTTGAATATGCACCAAACATTTGAGACCAACCTGGGTTTCCTAGCAACCTAGCAGAATTTACCATCTAAACTAAGGAAGGAGAAATACGAATTTTGTTGTATGTCAGATAAGTAACTCAGCAGCTTATCCATTTTGTAAACTATCTCTGTTCATTTGTTTGGTCTGTGTTATCTGAGATTCTGTGATCTATTTCATTTTTCTTGATGTTTATCTAAAAGGAAGCTAGGTTGTAGAAATGTTTTGGGTGCTGTATCTGAACAGGGAAGGAAAGGGAGAAGCAAATTAATTCATTGAGAGATTCCTGGCACTTGAGGGCCATAGAGAAAAATGTTGAGAGGAGCTATGTATGTGTTGGAAGAGCAACAAAGGAGGCTAAAACATTTCAGCTTGCTCTAAGAGGCTTATCAAAGAGAGACAAGTAACAAAGTAACAAACTAAAATCCACATAGCCAGCATACCCAGCTAGCAAGAATAATTTTGTGGAGGTTTCACTGTGGCATGTTTGTGGGGGTTTTTGCATTCTGGTTTTTTAGAGCTCCTTTGCTTTACAGATTAATCAATAAAGGTTTATTTAATGCAGTAAGGAATAAAATCCTGCTGTATAGCTAGATATTATCTTAAGTGGCACACATGCTTGTGTTTTCATGATTATCTCATTCAGACTATTAATTCCATGATCAGAAATTATATTCAGTGTATTAATTAACAAGTATGCACTTGAAGATACTTATTAAAATATTTGTATTGCTACAGAAAGCTTGGTGCTGAGCACTTCTTTTCTATCTGAGTTTGAATTCCAGAAATGCTGCCTCCTAAAAATAGGTCTCTTAGTGCTGAAGTGCTCTTCCAGGGCCAGATAGGGGCACTTGCATTCAGGATATGAATAACCTCTTCACTCCAGCATTCACGTGTTCACAGATTATCTCTGTGCTCTGTTGGTATCCAGGGACAGTCAGTGGTTTCTTTATCCACTGGATGAACTTTGTTCAGCACCTCAAATATCATTACTGCAACATGATTAATTTTTGAATTTCCTAATAGTTGCTAATTACAAACGAAACAGCCCAGTCACCCGTGACATCAGTTGTGCCACTGATCAGAGCACTCTGACACTGAAGGTGGGTCATGCTGTCTTAGGAACACCAGTTTCTTACCTACACCAGCAGGAAGTTGCCCAAAAGTCTGCAGAGTTGTGCAAGAGCTTTGTATTTCACCTGAGCTAGCCACCACCAGAGCTGGTGCAAGAGGGCTCATAGACTTCATGGGGCACTTAACTGAGCTTTTACTTAAAAGGCTTTAAAAATTCTGCTCTGCTGTGTGCACAGCTGCCCATTGCCACTCATGGAGCCAAACTCCCCTTGTTCTGGCATGCATTTGCATGCATTTAGACTAAACTGCTCAGAATCCCCTGATAAAATGCTGTATGATGCCCTCAGGTCTGTCTTTTTTCATGAATTCATCTCTGGGAGGCAAGCCAGGGCTGACCAGGTTGTTCCTTCTGCAGGCACAGTATTATGGAGTTGTGAGCGTCGGCACACCGCCCCAGACATTCACCGTTGTGTTTGACACCGGCTCCTCCAATTTTTGGGTCCCTTCTGCTTATTGCATCAGTGAAGCCTGCAGTAAGAAATGTTCCCCTCCTTTGTGCTCCTTGTGTCTTGGGTACCTCATCCATTTCTCCTTTCCTAAGGTTCACATTTAGCAGGGATTTGGGAGAGGAGGATTTAGAGAACACCTGAAGGCAGTTTTCCTCTCCCTGGCTTATTCCTCCATCTCTGTGCCACCTCACAGCCAGGGCAGATGCCAGCAGAAGCTGACAAGAACCCCTTCACATCATGAAATACCAGATGTCCAAGGCATGAAAATAATCTTGTGGGAGCTGCAAATAAAGTTTGAAATGCTCATTTCAATTTCAATCTTGGCTGATTCTGCGCTGGGGAGCAGGGTTTTTGCTGGGACCTCCCCTCAGCCCACAAGTGTCATATCTTTTTTCATGCAGGGATGCACCAGAAATTTAAGTCCTTTCTGTCGGATTCATATGAGCATGGAGGAGAAGCCTTTTCCTTGCAGTATGGCACGGGAGAGCTTCTGGGCATTGCTGGCAAAGACACGCTGCAGGTGAACCTAAACTGGGTGTCAGCCCCCAAATCAACCAGGTTTGTGGGGCAGTTGGGATACTAGCCTTGCCCTGGAAAACCTTCTCAGGTTCAGGCAAGCACAGGGTGAATTCTCATCAAACAGAGCATTGTGAAGGAGGGGGATGCTACCCTGGCTTTAGTTTACCCAGACAAAACCCTAAGCTTTTATTTTGTATTCCTTCTTCTTTCCTTGGTTTATGAAGAAACATGCACAGAACTAAGATATTAAAAGGAATCATTGCAGGCAACCTGCCAAATGCATACCTGTTTTTATTGATGCAATTCACCCCAAGATATTCTGGCTTTACAACTGAATCTGTTGATGCTGATCTGAAATATGGATAGTTTCTCGTAATTGATAGTGTCTTTACTTTTGCTCATACAAAACAGATAAGTAACATCTCCGTTAAGGGCCAAGACTTTGGTGAGTCAGTGTTTGAGCCAGGAATAACCTTCGCCCTTGCCCGCTTCGATGGCATACTGGGTTTGGGCTACCCCACCTTAGCAGTGGGCAATGCTCTGCCTGTGTTTGACAGCATCATGAACCAGAAGCTGGTAGAGGAGCCGGTCTTCTCTTTCTATCTGAAAAGGTCAGTCTTTAAAGGGGCACCATTAAAAAAGGGGCAAGTTTATTTTAATTGTTGAGACAATTGGGACTCAATCTTCAGTTATAGAAAGTCTTTTTCTCTCTCTCTTTTTTTTTTTTAAATTTGACACTGAAAGAAAAGGAAAAATGCGTTGGGGTGGACCATGAATTTTTGGACATACAGTAATTCTTGTTGGAACTGGTCATAAATAAGAGAAAATCTTCCAGCTCAGACTTACCATATCTGAGTTGCCAGATGTTTCCTTCTTGTTGGTGGAGATGAATAGAAATGTCACACTACATTGAGGTAGCAACGTTTCAGAAAAGAAATGTTGTAACCTCATCTGGATCCAACTGTATCTCCATCAATTCATCTAGTGTTTGGTCTGAGGAAAGAGCAGCAATGGCTCCAACCTGCTACTAATGCCTGTCTTAGTCTTGGCAAACCACAGCAAGTCTTTTCAGAAGTCATTTGGAGGTCCTGATTTGAGCCATATGGAGTTATATTTTAGATATAGTGCCCTTCAGCCATCCAGATCTGAATTCAGAAAGGGCTGTGTTTTGTAATTTGCTTTTTTAGTGTAATCTTATTGAGAGATGCTGTCACACTCCCATGTTAGTGTTAACCTGTCTTCTGCTTTCAGAGGAGATGACACTGAGAATGGTGGTGAATTGATCCTGGGCGGGATAGACCATTCCCGCTACAAAGGTTCAATCCATTGGGTCCCGGTCACTGAGAAAGGCTACTGGCAAATACATATTAACAAGTATGTATGTATTATGTGGTGGAATTTACCTCATGGAAAATGCCTCAACACACAGAGGCAAAACCACCTAGAGATACACACATGTAGGAGGATTTGGCTGAAGTATTTTACCTTCATGCTTATCAAATAGGGGGTTTGCCAGGATAACTCTCTAAAACTGCTGGAGATTATTAACTCTCTAAAACTGCTGCGACATGTGGAGCTGGTTCCTGACAGAGTGTTTTAATATGATTTAAAATAATACACCAATGGTCAAGTTGACTCTTGGTGGATTATTCAGTTAAGAGTTTAAGGCAAACAGAAACTGAATTCAGCTCTTTCCTGTTAACTTTTGATCAAAGTAGCTTCGTTCCTCCTCCTGTTGTGTAAATCAGTGAGGGCACATACCTGTGGGTGAAGACAATTTCTTCAGCAGGCAGCAAATGATGAAGCCTGTATGGGTCCTGAGAAAGAAAAGCAGGTTCACAGAGAACATACCTTCTCCTTTTATTACTTTCTAGACTTTTAAAGACAGCCTTCTGTTTTTAAGACTGACAAAGCTTGGCAGCTAAAGTTTCTGGTAATTCAGCTAGCAATACTATGTTACTTCAGTCACAGCGTACTTGCCATTTGCTTAAAGTTGCTTCATTTTTCACTTGCAGTATAAAGATCCAGGGCCGGGTGGCGTTTTGCTCCCATGGCTGTGAAGCCATCGTTGACTCGGGCACTTCTCTTATCACTGGCCCCTCTTCACAAATCAAGCGATTACAGGAGCATATTGGGGCAAGTCCATCGCAGACTGGAGAGGTAAAAATTATACAGCCAGAGGGGAAGAGGAACTAGTATTTGGTGCAAGAAGCTTACAGGGTGGGAAAATATCCGAAATAATTACTCAGAAAGGTCTCAGCAAAAGCCTGAATTCTCAAGCTGGTTTTGAACAATCTGTCTTGTTGCCCCATCTTGAGTATCCCAGATGCTCACCTTTTACTTTCACTCTCAGTAATGGTGTGTAAGGAAATAACAGGACATCCTTTTGAGGAATGGATCTGTACTCCATATCAGAGGTAACGTTCTTTTGGAAAATCAGTGTACTTTTTATGTCCTGTTGGCTCCCCTGATCCAGGAGAGGTTGGATTCTGATGGCTGTTAAATAGAAAGAGAAAAGTGTCATAAGTACAGCTTGGTAATGGCTCTACTGCAATAAACTCGCTGTCTGCTTGTAGTGTAGCAGTTGGTGTGGTGCTGGAGCTCTTAGGAGGGATGCACAGCTGTGGTACTCACAGTGCTTTGCTCTTGGCAGACAAGCCACAGGGTGCCAGACAGTCCTTGCTGTCTCTTGTTTTCCCTCCTGAATATAATTTCCCTGTCTCCTCTCTGATTTGCCTCTCTTCCCTACTTCTCTCTCCTGCATGCCCTTTGTTTACACTCACCACCACTCCTCCCCGTCCCCACCGGCCTGCTAAGGAGCACCTTCACCTCCTCCAAGGTGCCAAACCAGCCTTGATACAGTGTTTCATTGCCTCTCTGGGCCCGCACCTGTGGTCCCCAGCACTCTGAGCCTCTCTGGTGACCTTGTGTTTCTCCTCTGCCTTGCCTGAAGGACAGGCTGGGGCATCTCTCTCTTGCCCTTCACGTCTCCCCTCTGACAATTTTCAGATGTAACTTCTAAAGCAGTGAGAAAACATGTCTGAAATGACTAAACCCAACCCCCTTCAGTGAGAGAGCAGCTATTTTTGCTGTGCCTTGTTGCTGGCCCTTGGCTGACTCCCACTGCTCCAGTGCCCAAGTGAATCTCCCATGTACAGTTGCTGTTAACTTCACAGTTGTCTTGATCCTGACCGTGGACTGCACTTAGAAAAGTGTTACAGTTGCCAGTGCCCTCGGCAGTGATCAAAGACAAAGTGGACTTTTAATCTGCCTCCTTTTGTAAGGGGAAGGCCTGGAGTTGCATCGAATGTGCTTCAATAAGATGATGGGTTTATAATGGTACATGCTGATTGATGGACATAAAATACATATTTCCAATGCACTTACATTAGTGTAATATAAACAAGAAACAGGTCATTGCAGTGTAAGTTTCTATACTTCAGCACTGACATAAGAGCACTAAGCCAGTACCTCAGGTTCTGCAAAATCGCATCCTGAAAATAATACTTTCTAGCACTGCTTTTTGTAGAAACTACAGAAAGACTGAGGATATTAGCTTAAGTTTACCCTAGTATCAGCGGGTGAATTTATCAATGATTTTACCAGAACTTTTATCTCTTTACAGTAAGGATTAATGTCTTCTGGATGTAGTAGCTATGTGAATGAATTATGCCTTGCTTCTTTTGCCTTCATCTTCTGTATGCCATGGCTAATTTTCTTCTAACGGTATATCACCTGACAAGTGCACATAAGATTTAGGGCCATGTTCTCATAAAGCAGATTTCACAACAAAAAAGGTAAGTTCTTCTTTCTAGGAAGCCTCTAAAGCAATAACTGTTTACAGGCTCTAAAACACTGCAGTTTATAGCAAGTATCCCCCTGGGGCTTGGAGTAGTCTGCAATGCCACACAGCAGTTGTTTCATGAAATAACTAGAAAGGCCAGGAGACAATCTTTTGGGTTACTGTAAGTGAATGTATTATTTATGGGAATTAATGATCATGTCGGAGTTTAATCCTTCTTCTGCTCTTTAAATCCCACTCCTGGGCAAAGTGTACATATAGAGCGCTGTATTCCTCACTGCATTATTTTTTCAACCTAAAACAGTGATGCAATGAATGGAAGGGAGTGAAGCAGCTCACTCCACTCACTTGCAGAGTCACAGAAGAAACTTGAAAATGAGGATTCACTGGAACTCACATTCGGTTTTCCTTCTGAGTTGTATGGTGGGGGGATGTCAGAGCCCCCCTTCACTTTTTGGGGCTTGCAAGAGTTTTCATCAGTCTTGAGTACCTGGGGGCTTTGGTGCTATGGTCTCAGTTGGTTAGACACAGTGCAGGAGCTGAAAAGCTGGAGGGCAGTATTGGGCTGTAAGTCAGCTTGTTGCTGTTTCTCTGCGGTAAATTCACTCTTTACCTGCTGTAAAAAATCTCGAAGTCAAAAAGCAACACTTGAAAAACAGGCCAACCCTGTCTCAATCTTTGCCTCAAATCCAGTTTCTTGTAGACTGCAGAAGACTGTCCAGCTTGCCCCACATCAGCTTCACGATTGGGCACCATGAGTACAAGCTGACAGCAGATCAGTATGTTGTAAAGGTGTGTGTGGGAGGCCTCCCACCTCCCCTTTCTTTGCTTCCCATTCCCTGCTCCCTGCGCTCTGAGCCAGGGCTGAAGCAGGCTGCCACAAAGACAGGCATTTTCCCTTCCAGGAGTCTATTGAGGACCAAACCTTCTGCATGAGCGGCTTTCAGGCTCTGGACATCACCACTCACTCCGGCCCACTCTGGATTTTAGGAGATGTTTTTATGTCTGCATTTTACTGCATTTTTGACCGTGGGAATGACAGAGTGGGATTTGCAAAAGCTGTTCATAGGGAGGATTATCACTGAGTCTCAGTAACATTTATTCTGCCTCAATGTGAATGTTAGTATAATGATCTTCATCTTCACATGTGAAGAAGGGCTTTAATTGAAACTCCGGGCCTAAATGCAGTTGTGTGTCACCTCCTCTTCCCAAGGTATAAGGGCTTTGGAGTGATCCTTGTCCCAGATAATATAGTTTGGTTCAATCTTGATATACTTGCATTTGAGAAATTAATCTTTCTCAATAGCTGATGGACATCACAGCTCTCAGGATATAGTAAAGACTGCTCAGCACTTGAAGACAGGCAAGGAAGGATAAAAATGCTGAACAGTGCCAGGCTGACAAGATAGCAGCTGCGAATAGGGAAAACTAATCCCAGTCTAGTCTGATCTGGGTATAACTTTAAATTCTTCTGTGCTAATTCCCACCTCATTTTCTACTCCTTCCCTTTTCCTCAGTATTTTGTATGGTTGAAGTTTTATCCAATTAATTTTCTTAATGCCATTTCGATTCTCTTTCTATAGCATTGCTCCAGCCAGTTTATATAAAACAGAATTTGACTGATGCCTCCATGACCATTAATTTCCACAGCTGTTCCTTGCACACAATGTCCTGTCTTGACACCAACTCTCAAATCTGCTCTTTCCCTTGGGGTTATTCTCACTCAACAGTTTTCCTGTTTTAGATCTCAGTATTTAATGTCTGTGTTTTAGGCCAGATGAGCTTTTAGTATCTGTCACCTCTGCCCCTTGAAAGTGTGGGCATCTATGAGCAGCATCTATTCACATTCCAAAACCCAGACTGCTACCCGTGCAAAAGAAGTTGAAAAAGGATACCCCAGCATCTCTCTACCTCAGATGACTTATGAGACCCACGTGCCAGTTCTGAACATCTACTGCCTCTTGCTCAGCCAGCTTCTGTCAACAGGGCAGCAGCTTCAGTCCTGTCAGAGGTGCAAAACCACCCAAGGTGGATGTGCTGATCTGGAAGAAGAAGGTTGGCCTAAAAGTATACCCATTGGAGTATTTTGTTTGGATTGCTAAAGTCAACACTGCCCTCTTACACATGATTAAAACTTAACCAATCCAAATCTGCCTTGGAGTTGGCCCTGTTTCAGTTTCGTTTTATTACATTTTTTTTTTCACTCTGGCTCCAGTGCTAGACAGGAGGGAGAGGAGAGGCTGCAAAAACCAATTGAAAAAATCCAGGTTATTTCATGGCCTGGAGGGGAAACGTGGGACATGTTGGGATGCTGGGGCTGCTCATCTCTCATTGTCTAAACCCAGACAATGTCCGCAGCTCCCAGCACCACACACCTTCCAGGCAGGGCAGGGCAGGGCCACGGGGAGCTGGAGACTGACCCAACATATCTGGGGCTGGAGGCCCTGGGGGACTTGCTGCTGCCACCTATCTAATTGTGCTCAGCACATACCAAACACATTTTCCATTGCTGGCCTTGGCAGCATTGCAATAACAACCCCTTAGGTTTTAAGGCTCCAGTTGTAAGACTCTGATAGTATTGTTAAAGTGAGACAGTTTACCTGTAGTTATCTCTGAAATACTGATCTTGCTGGGCAGTATGAAATACTCCCTCTCCAGTGTATGTTTTCATGACCCTCTATTTGCAGTCACATTGTGTTGCACATTTGGCATCCATGATACTGTCCTCTAGCACAGGGTAGTCTGCTGCCTGTTGTTTCCTCTTGCAGACAAGGTATGAAATGACTGTGTATTTCAGGCCACTCTTGCCTTGCTTTCCTTTTGTCCATATCACTGTTAAAGAATAGAGTGACCATGAACTAACTTATTTGCCTGGTCATTTGTCTGGTCGTAAACCAAGACAAACAAACCTCTATGCAGCCCTATCACTCATTTAACAGTGGCAGGGTATTTTTGTTTTCTCTTCTATGTGGCAAACTTAGCAGTCTGGTACATTCCCAGTATTTCTAAAACATAAATATATATATATATTCCTAAATATATTATTTCTGAGATGTATACATTCCTCAAACATGATCTTGCAGTCAGAGTCAGAGATCTGTTATCTATGACAGAAGTTTTTAAGGGTTGTGGGGATGTCTCTGCAGCTGGTTGGTCGCTGCGCCAGCATTTGCTTTCCAAATTCCAATGCAGAGTGTGAACACATTCTAGAAATAGATAGAAAGTCAGGCAGGGGCCTTCCCCTCTCTTTATTCTGATATATTTCATCCTATTCAGGATTAACACCTTCTGATGACAGCAAACTGCTGCTCTGACCTATTATTCTATCCTGACCCTAATTTCTCCTCAGTCTTTCCTAGCTTCTAGCAGACATCAAGTTGACTTGCATGATAGGTGCAACTTGTGCCAGGGGTGCTTCTTGACAGTTCAGTACAGTCAAGATGACTGTGTTTCTCCAAGTGCCTTTATTCATGCAATAATTCAACATCATTTATGCTGGTGAACATGAATTTTAAATAATTTGGTTTGCTAAATTAGACCATTTACTGTGGTAAGGCGGAGAATTTAGTGAGGGAAGTGCTTAAGGGAATACATATCCCCAGAACATAATTCAATACAAATCAGGCCCAGCAGGTGTTTGCAAAAGTGAGGTAACAGAGTAAATGAGGAGATAAATTTTTTCTGATAACTGATCTCAGCACTAGATTCTTTACAAACAACAAGCAGAATATTATAGCTAACCTGGAGCTGGCTCACTATTGTGAAATGCTATTTGTGTATTGCACTGTGGGATTTCAGAGCTGTCATTTCTAATTTAACATGTTCACTATACATCTAGCAAGCACCTCCGTGGGTGAAGCCCTTACCTACCTTATGGTGGCTGTGTGGCCGCTCTTAGTCTCCACTGCAGAATGAACACAGTTGCTGGGCCAGGGAGTGCTGGCAGAGTGAGTGAGAGAAGCTGCAAAATCATCACTCATGAAACGCATAGTGTCCTGGTGAAAAGCAGCAGCGGGCATATTGTGCAGTGGCTAATGCTCAGAAGAAGATGCTGTAAGATGAGCAAAGCTGGACAATGAGCAACTGAGTATAATTCTTCAGACCTAGCTGTGCTGCAGTACAAAAGAATCATAGAACAATTTAGGTTGGAAGGGGCCTCAAAGGTCATCTAGCTCTAGCCCCCCTGCTGTGGGCAAGGACAACTCCCACTAGACCAGGTTGCTCAGAGCCCCATCCAGCGTGGCTTTGAACGCTGCCAGGAATGATGCCCATGGGATCCTGGCCATCCTGTTCCAGTGTCTCATCACTTTCATAGTGGAAAATAATGTGCTGATGTCTGGTTGGGGGAGGATGAGCACTTTGCTCCAACACATGAGACCTGGTGGAAGCTGTGTGGAGTAATAGAGTGGAGAGGTGTGGTGGAACTGGACCCACAATGCAAATTTGTAACAGGGACTCTGCCGTAATCTCTAATTTCTGATTAAAATACCCCCAAGGGGAGAAACACAGTTCCTGAAGCTTATGAACTGCAAGGGAAGAGCTAGAGAGTAGTCCAGAGTGGCTTCAGCTAAAAGAAGAAACAGAACAGGGAAGAAAGGGGGAATGATGGAATCCTTTTTGTTCTGTGCATTTCCTCTGTTGTCAAAAGCAAATTAAATTCTCTTTCCCAGGGAGTGTCAGGATTCTGGAGCTCTGCAGACTGAAAAGCTAGAGGATGCTGCCAGAAGCTGTGTATTGCCTTTTAAGGGCCATTCAGAAAATGGGACTGCTCGGCTAAGGTGCTGTTTATTTCATTATAATTGTTGAGGTTCTCATTTTATTGGTCAAACCTGAGCATAGCAACTTGGTTTGCCTGAGAACTTGTTGTGGAATGGCAAGGGTGAGGTTGCAACAGAATGCCTACTTCAAAACTATGATCAAACCTCACTACTGAGCTGCTGCCAAACACTGGTGTCACCTCATCTTGTAAAGAAGTACCTCTGCAGGTGCCTGAGAAATCTGTACTTAGCTTTTCTGCATACCTGAAATTTCCAAAACAGGAGTTTCAATAGCTCTTCCTTGGGCTGTGTGCTCTGCTTTGTAAACTGATGGATGCATACACGCTTTTGTCTAGTACTTTTAAAAGATCTGAAAGGGTGGCACTGATTAGCGCATGTCTAATGCACACCTGCATGAGGCATTTCTCAGACTGAAACAAAGTTGTAAGAAGGGGAAGGCAGTTGATTTTTTCTCAGAGCCTACCCAGACGAGATAGCAGAGTCCTGCTGGATGGCTAGAGGAGCAGGAGCAGGCAGGTCCATTCATTCCATTCCCCAGCTTCCTGGAGTCCTCAAGACTCCCAAGACCCACTAGTACTACCAGTTGCCCTGGTAGAGATGCTGGTTTGCTATCATGCAACCCTCTAAACAAGAGAGCTGAGTGGACTTGCTGCCTGTACAGTCCCCACCAGCATTGCTGGCTGCTGCAGTCCCCATAATCTTCTGTGTCTCCCCTCTCTCTGTTCTTCCCAGCCCCTGAACTATCTGCTTGCTCTCTTGCCCACACTTGTGGGGGAAAGCTAGTATCATGCTCTGGACTGCATTTGTGCAGATATGGGTGAGAGCTAAAATCAAAGAACTGACACCACTTTTGGAGCCTGCTTTGAGACTTCTTACCAGAGTAGCAGTAGCAGCTTAAAGTCCAGATTGCTGTCAGGAGTTTTAGGAAGGTGACTTGGTCACCTCTGGAGGTTTGGGTTAGTGAATAAATTGTGTGGTACATCTGAGCAGCACAGGAATGCGGGATGGAAGCAGAGAGCAATTTTTACTAGCAGTCACAAAAAGCTGACCAACTAGTTTGGTCATCTCTCTGGTGTGACTGCATGCTTCCAGCTGAAGATTTCTGCAAGAGTGGAGCCCTAAGCTCAGTTGCCCCTGCAGCTCCATCATTTCTTGAGAAACTGGCACAGACCTGTCACTAGGGAGGCCACCTGGGAATGTCATTTTGCAGTAAACAGCCACCCTTACACCACATACTCCAAGAAACAGAGACCATGGCTCAGACCTCCCAGGCCCAGCTCACCAGCAGTTTTGCCTCTTTCATTTTTCTGAACAAAATGAGCCATTTAATCCTTTTATTTTTCTACTCTGTAGTGTCACAATTTCACCAGAAGTGGAGCACAAATGATGAGCCCCACACAAGCAAGAAGTCTGATTTTTCAGGTGCTTTTCCAGGTCTTGGGAGATGAACCTCTCTAGGCTGAGGAGGGAATGGAGCCCACACCTCCTCTTCTTGCCTCTTGAGTAAAAAAGAAAAATTGGTTGTGAGTCTTATAGGGATGTTGCCTGAATCTGAAGGACTGGCCAAAGGTAGCAGTGTTCAGAATGAATCAAAAGTGGACAGAGCCACCCCTGCTCTTATTATAACCTCAATATTTCCTCAAGGTGAGCCTACAGCTCATTGCTGTATGTGCTGGATGGTTTGCCTCCATTTCTCAGGCTCCCAGATCTCTCTAAAAGAGTTTTCCCCATAGGGTCACGGATTTCATGCCAGCAACCAATTGGCTTAAAGCATGTCACCCGAGTCCCTCCTTATTAGGTGCCAAAATCCTCTATTAGATCTTGCTCAGGACTTGTCTGAGTATCATGCCTGCCCTTCTGCACTTTCATCAAATCTGCAGGAGAATCACTTAGAAGAGAAGACATGAAGTCCGGTCAAACCTAGGGTCAAAGTTTTCTTTCACTTTTCTCATTAGAAAAGTCTACTATAGCTGTTTCTTTACTATCTAGGTTTTCCCATAAGTGCTGCATCTCAAACATCTCTGGAGCAGCAGAGGAAGTAACATTTTTTTCATCACTGAATGTCCTTTGTTGTGATGTTGTCCCAGAATCTGTTAAAGGTGGTGCAGTGTCAGCATTTGATGCTGTTCTATGACTATGGAAGCTTGGTAAACTCCATCGCTGCAGGTTTCTCTCAGGATCTGATATGAGGCCAGCTATGTGACTACCATGGGGTTCATGTTTGGTCTCGCCTATCACAGTGGGAAGTGACTGATGCACCTGAGAGCCTGGGAGGTATGTAGTCATTTCTGGGGGGTAAAAAGGATGGTCCAGAATAGACACATCTCCCTCTATTAGGCTCTTTTGGAGCTTCTCTTCTGGCATGCTTGCTGTGCGCTCTCTTTGCAAATCTGGTTTGCCCAGCACATCAGGTGCTTTCTCCTCGGCTGCAGAGATGATGACCTCAGGAACTGGCTGGTTTGTCTCAGAGAAGGTGTCACTGTCATCAAACTGTGTTTCGTTCCTTGAAGTTTCAGTTATTGGTCCTAGATCTCTGCTACTATAAATTCTGTTACTTCTATCAATTCCTTCATGTTTTTTCTTGAAGCTCGAGGTAGAGTGCCTCCCTCTTGTGTGCATTTCCTGCAACCATCTGATGTGCCCCTTTTCATCTGCTGGGAAAAACACTGAATTCTCACTCGTCTGACGACTGTAGCGTCGATGAGCTGGGGATGAAGGACCCTCGTGGACGCTGAGAAATCTCTTGACTCTTCTCAGCACTGAATGTTGTCTTCGGTGTTTCTCCTCTTCCCAGGGCCACTCTTCCCCATAGAGGAATCCAGTATCAGCCAGCCTGCCAAAAAAAACAGGTAATAGTTCTCACTTACATATAGGAAGCATGTGGTCGGTGTGCATATGTATCCTGTTTTCTCAGCAGAAAAACACAGGAATCAAGGCCCTAGTGTGTCCCCAAAGAAGAGCATGAAAGGGATGGAAAAGGGATGAGGGTGCCAGGAAGTAGTGTCCACCAGCTAGATTGCACAGAAAGCTCTCCACATCCAAACACCATTTCTCCCAAGAAGCAGGCTGAGGAAGCGTATTTTATTTTGAAAAAATAAAAACTCCTTAAGATAAGTGTTAATAAATATGTCTAGCATAGATTTAAAAAAATTGTTCTAAGATAAAAATGTCTACTTGTCCTGAGATTTGTTCCATCATGGTGGTATTTGCGCTTACTGACCTATTACATCATGTCACAAGTATTTAAACTCAAGAGTTTCTGAGCTAACTGGCCTATCGCTGATTACTGATATTGATCCTGACAGCATGGGGCAATCTGATATCCTCTGTATGCTTCCCTATGAAGTTGGTTCTTGTGTCCATCTGTGAAAATAACTCCTTTACCCCTTCACAAAATATGAGCAGTTCAACTTCCATGCCTGGATTATTTGCCTATGAAAACTCATGTGATATTCAAGATAATTTCTTGTTTATCTTCACAAGGATCTGTACTGTTTTAAGCCATCATCTGTTAACAAAACAAGCAAAGGAATAACTATTTTGCAAACTAAGTGGGTGTATGAAAAAGCCACTGTAAATAGAAACTTATTAAGAAAAGTCAGTCACTGCCTTCAGGTGCCACACCTTGCTCAGAGACTATCAACAAAGCTTCCCTGAAAACGTACTCTATTTATTAATTATGCTATTTAAGCAATGGGTGCACAATTCATACAAGCACATGGAGCACTGGAGACATCATCCCACCAACACCACCACCCTATCCATTCTCCCCCAATATTATCATTTCCCATCTCCATATTCCTTGCTTATGGGATTTTCACAGCCCACAAACTTCTGCTGACTGTCCATCAGTCAACATGGGCTGCAAAGAGAGTAATCTTTCTGATGGCATTAGTGCCACTCACCCCATTTCAATAGTAGATCCGAGGAATGAAGGAATACAGTAATCAGCAGCTGCTTTTGTATAAGGTGGTCGGGCTGAGGAATCATTCCAGTAAATATCTCTCTCCATCCTTGGTAAGTTCATGTGCATCTCATCCACCGCCAGAAGTGAGACCTTAGATATTTTGGGTATAAATAAAGTAACTTTCAGCTGTCACAGAATAATCTGCTTTTGTATTCCCTGAATCAACATTTGTTTTAGAAACACTTTGAAGTAAGATGTGAAATCTGGCCTAGGTATAGAAACTCAATATATTATGATATATATTCTTTGTACCCTCCTAAAACTCATGAAAGCATAAAATTAATTGTAACTTGAGTCTTATGTGCTGCAAAGCTGTTTGTGTCAGACTGAAAACCTTTCCTCCATGTGCTATGAGAAATCTTTGTAGAGTATTAGTCAAGCTCTTTAAAATATCCAGAGGCCGAGAAGGTCTATGATAGGCTTTATCCATATTTTGAGATATTCAGAACCAAGTACGTGGCCAAACAGTTCTAGGGCCTTCCAAAACAAAGGGCTCTGAGGCTCCATAGCCTGAAGTGGTGTAAAGCAAGAGAGCATCTTTGGTAGTGTGGAAGCCTTTCCCACTTCTGCATGTGCCCACATTGCAATATGCTGCTTTGTTTGCCCTGCCCATGCTCTTTCTAACACCTGGGCTCTGCTCTACAGTCTCCATGGTCCCCATCATTGAAGGGTTCCAATGGCAGCCAAACCCTATGCTTATCTCTGCCTGCAAAGGGAGAAGAGAATGCACGGGACCTCTTGATGTCTTTGGCCTCCTTCCTGGCACAACAGATAGGGACTGTTTGGGAACTGAGGGCTGTACCCTCCTCCTTCCCCTGAGCCCATTGGCTCCTGTACTGATCACAGATGCTGCCATGAATGGTGGCATTGCCACATGAATTAAGGTACAGGTTCTGCTTCTTAGTTCAGGGCTCTGCTTGGTAATTTTATATCCCTACTGCATTTTTTTTTCTAAAGGAAGATTCATATAAAATATTGTAATGTCTAAGCATTCAGATTAGCAAAAGCATTCTCATCTCTGTGGAACTAGATGGCTTTTGGACTTTGCAGGATTGACCTATATTATGTGTTTTTTCTGGCACAAAGGGAGCTTATAGCTTGAGGTCAGATGTTTGCATGTTTAGTCAGACATCAAGAAAAGTCAAATACCTAGATCAGGATGCATTAGCTTATAAAATCTAAATCTGAGGATCACAGCCATATAGACCCCTTCGGGGAAAGAATTTGCTTGTTGATACTTGTTGCCCTTAATTTGTACTGCAATGTAAGAAACAGGGTTAAATGTAATGATAATCTATGGTATGGTAAAGCTGCAAGAAGAAATAACAACAGCAACCTGTAAATTTCTGTCGATGCACCAGTTAGTTTCAAAATCATCATCATCTTCTCCAAATGGATTAATGAGTTGTTCAGCGACCTGAAAAGAAAACAAGGTGGCAAATAGAGGTTGGCATTCCATGTCAGGACTGCTGCTGCAGAGAAAACAGGATCTGATTTTTCACTCTCTCCCTGCCTGTCACTTGTAATTGTGGCATAAGCTTCAGGGTGATGGTTTTGCCAGCCTAGTAAAGGAACAGCTTGGTTTCCCTGTAGATTCATACCTCAGTGCCTCATTGGTACTGTCAATCATGATTGCCAGCACTGGCCTACTGAGAATAGAGACATGTCTGGGACATGGTAATTTTCACAGAAGGTAGGCATTACCTTCCCTTCCTGTTGTCTTGGGCTGATTTAAATGAATGGTTTAGCAGCCAGAGGCTCTGTTACTGCATTATGGTCTATGAGACTCCCCTAGCCCTTTCCTGAGCTGTGCAGCCTGAGGGAGTACAGCTCATCCCTCCTGCTCAACTCGCAGCCCCTTCTTCTTCATCAAGGGTGATGCTAATGGCATTCCTCCAAAGATTTTCAGGAAAAGCAACCTGACAGAAGACTTGATTCTAGAAGATGCCATGCATCATGCTAGCCAAAGCCAAGAAACAGGAGTTTGTTTAACTGCTGTCTTGGGTTATGCACATGAAATGACTAAATCTGGAGGGGAAAAGCCCATTCTGTGGAGAAGACAACCAAATAGTGAGCTCAGGCACCTTTGTGGTGAGGTATCTTGGTCTGGAAGCTAGGATGGGAAAGGAAACCCCTATGATTGACCATAACCTTATCCAGTCCTGCACTACAGAGGGATAAATAAATGGAAAAAGGAACAGGCTGTCTCCTCACATTCATCGAAGTACATTGTGGGGAGAAAACTCACAGCTGCTAAAGAGGAAAAAATAGGAATTTTTAAAAACGTTTTAGGAAATTTAGAACATTTCTCAGTTCCTTGGGTACACTGAAATTAAATATCTTCTCCCCTTCATGCATTTTCTGTCTTCTCAAGCACTGGTTTTGAAGCTGATTGTGTTTTTGCTGACTCTTCCAAGATTTCCTGGTGGTTACCAGGGCTGTGCACAGAAGCAGTGGCAGGTACTCAGTTTAAGATGGATGAGGATGACGTGACTACATGATTAAACAGTCCTGCTCATGAACCTTGCTATGGACAGCTCTTTTCTGCCCCATGGTATTAAATTTGGGAACAGCTATGGAAGTGCTGCTAATAGGAAGGAGCCACAACATAGAATTCATTGCAGCTCTCCAGGCAAAACACTCAGCTTGGTGTAAGCCAGGCAGGAGTCACCACCCAAAAATCCATTGCAAACATGGTCACATGAACTAAAAAAAGTGAGCAGGACTGTGTCAGAGGGAATAGCAGCAATGGCTTTCTGCTTGGCTGACCTGGTCCTGGCATGTGAGGCATGGCTTTGTTCTCCATAAAGGAATGTTGTGCTGGACAACTAAGTCCTGTATTTGTACAGTCCATCTTTCCCCATAATGAAAATTATTATTTAGAAGCACTTCACATGATGGGAAACTTTGTATTGTAGGTATAACAAACCAGGCCTGAGGCCAAGAAATGAGCTCAGTTTAGCCTTCATTTCTGAGGAACTGCCAAATTACTGGAAGTCAGTAGTTCAGGGGCCTTTCTGCAGCCTGGCAGCCAAAGCCCAGGCAGTCAGCAGGAAAACTGCTGTAACCTTCAAGACAGAAATATCCTGTCTCTTGGGCACTGCAGGTTTAGACAAACCTCCAGTCTGAGGCATCACTGCTGATATCAAATTTGCTTTTCAAAAATTCTTCTCCTCCCTTTAATTTCCTTATGCAGAAGGTTCTTATGTTACAATGGCGTCTGCTGTCTGCCATAGCCAGGAGCTTTTTGGAATCCCCGAGCCTAACTGGGTGAGCTGCTACTGAAAACCTTGGGTGCTAATGAAGGGGAAATCATTCTCCCCTCAGGAGAACCAAGAGGTGGTCAAGAAGAATAACTTACAATTTTGTCACCCCCTTGTAAAACACTGGAAGGCATTGCTTAGGGATAGTGTTTCCCATTTCTGCAGGAACAACACACTCTCCTTGCCCTGCTATGTTCCTCATCTCTCTCTCTCTTGCTTCCTTTCCAGGCTGGTCCGTATGTGGCATACCTTTTTCTCCTCCAAATTTCTTATGACACAGGAGTAGGGGAGCTTGCCCTACAGGCAATTTACTATCCCCTGTGATCTGTCAGCTTGATCTATTGCCTTCTCTACTCCACTTTGAGGAAGTGTCTGTGGCAATGGGGGCTCTAAAACTGACCAATTTAGTGCAATTTATAACCTAGCAGACAAGTTAGTTCTAAATGTCCAGCCATGATTAATAATGCCAAAAGGAAATATCTACTGCACATAGACCCTAAGATACTAATTTTCTTATAATTTGAAACTTTTTTCCTGTTAGTCTACCTTGATACTCACTGCAGAGTAAGAACTTCTATCAGGCACATGGCTTAATTACGCAGCTATGAAATTGATGGTGATATGTTAACTGACCAGGCATCAATGGGCTGATGGGTAGCATACAATTCCTTCTATAACTCCTCTTTTTAATGGAAGTGTTTATGCGTGGGGTTGTAGCCAGAATTAACTGTCACTGTTTGATAGCCTTCTGGAACTGGAGACACTTAATTGCCTGCATGTGATTAAGTTTACAGCTGATATTACAGGCTGGCTTTGATTACAAGAAGAAAGTATGATTCAGTCCCTTTCAGCCTATGCCAGGTCTGCAGCAGTATTTTCCCATTGCACAGCAGAGTGGGAGCAAGTGATTTTTTTTCTTAAATCTTTCATCTGTCATTTTACAGTCCCAAGTTCTGATCCCTGCTTTTGCTGGAGTAATGCCTCTTTGGGGAATTGAGGCTGTAATAGTCCTGCTAAAATGGGCTCTTTCAGTTTCTTACTGTCAGATCCAGCAGGTAGAATTAAAAACTTATTGGATGGTGGTTCTTTTTGACCACAGGAAACACAGGGCTCAATTCAGCTGTGTTCTTCCTGCATTAATCTTTGGTAATTTTAGTGTGCCACAAATCTGACATCTTGACTTTACCTCTGACACCTTCACCAGCTTCCCTAGGGAGGGTTCCCCCTTGACATCTCCATAAAGCTAGTTTACCTTGAGCCATCCTGCATAGAAGAAGAACTGGAGCAGCGTGAAGATTGGAATGTAAAGGTCTAAGTCATGTCCCTGATACCCTTGATCAGTATCCAAAAATTGGCGTCCTATCAAGCAGGCAAAGAAAAAAGTATAGACTGCAAGAGTAACAACCTGTAAAGAATAGAACTTCATTGAAATTGTGAAATCATATGATCTTATGCACAAGGCAACAAATACCCAAAGGTCTCTGGCTGCCTTTCACCACATAATTTATAAATCTGTAGAGCAACACTTCAGAAAGGCCACAGGAATAATTCTAGCCAGAAGGAAGACATGGGAAACATAACTCCCCCCCACTCTCACACATTATGTAAGGCCTTGAAAACATCTCTGTGTTAAAAGTGACTTAAACAGTTAGTCAGGTGTCCTTAGTGCAATGTGAGTTAACAAGTACTTATAGTTCAGAGACCTTGGTTGAGTCTATGGGTATTTTGCACCAAAGTCCCCTTTTCTGGAGACTGTATTTCAGATTTTGTAAAGGATAAGATTTTGGTACCTGGGTATAGACCAGTGGAATTCCAACCCAGTCATAGCCAAACAAAAGACTACACCAAGAGCGGTACTTATTCATCTCCTACAAGGCAAAAAAAGAAGAGAAAGAGACAACTCTTGGCAGGTTAAATGAGGTTGAATTCTAAGTCATAAGCATTTTGTTACAATTAATTTTTTCCATGTAAAAAGACAAGGAGACAAGAAAGTATAGGATATATAAATTGATGTCATAATTAGAACTCCATTGTCACTTTGGAACATTCACTCATTTTACATGGAGTTGGAATGTTTAGTATAGTACTTATTTCTTTATAAATTATCTTCTGTTTCTGTCTATAATCTAGTGATACATGAAAGAGACTGAAATATTCAGGGAAATTATCTGCCCTGAAACTGATACTAAAATTCTAAAAATATCATATTATTCTAGTTTTGTTTTCCCCTCAGCAATGAAAACATTATGAACTTATCATGATGCTATATTTATTTTTTACTCATAAATTTGTTGCTTCAGTTGATGCCATCTTATAGTTACAAAGTCCCAAAAATACCAACCCAGTGACCTGCTGATGTGTGTGCTTGAGTGTGTGCTACAAATTTTGTGTAAGATCATTCAGATGACACCAGAGAGCAGTGAGCACTAAATCAAAATCCCATGCAGCAATTTCAGATTACTTTTCTGTCGATTTGGTTTTTTTTTTCTACTTACATTCATCAGTGTCTGCAGATCTACACTGTCTCGAATTCTTCCCTCTTTTCGTGCCTTTGATGCCAGATTTCCAAACCAGACAAACGGAACCCAGTATTTAAGGTGGGGAGACTTAAGGTCATCAAAAATTTTTCTTTCATATCTGGTCATAAAACCTATTTACATAAAAAAGAGAGTTCATTTGTTCTGTGCAGCCAGTGCAATCGATGTTATAAATTTTGAATATATTTGAATCTGTTTATATGATATTTGCACAGAACTATTGCAAAGCACTATTTATAATTCCAACAAGTAGCCACCTCCTTCTTATTTTTGAGCATCTTTGCCTGGATGGATCTGCCTTGATACAATTTCTTTTGTAATACCTATCTACTCAAAATCCATCCTGATCAATATAAGGAATACTTCACTATTACTGTGTCCTTTTATCTGACTGCTGAGATATTGTAGATAAACAGAATACAAAGAAAGATGCAAATTGCTGTATAGTTTTATACTCTGCTTTCAGAAAAGCAAGCAACTGGACATATCAGCTGAAAAACAATCACTTTTCAGCAGTGATGGCTTTCAGTCCCACCTCAACATACGCTGCGAGGGCAGTTACATCACCTTCTAATTCTGATAAATTTTTGGTAAATCTGCAAAGCAGTGAGGAAGCAACAAGAAGCTACAAGTGCATGCATGAGACAGAGCTCAACAGAGAGCGTGCCTTCTGCCAGTGAAATACTTCCCTGACAGATTGTGTTTCATATTTTCATTTGGGTTATAGAGGCGTGCCAAGATGGACAAAGAATGATGCACAGAAACCCACTGCTAGCGGGACACAGGGCCAGATGACATGCTGTGGGGTGGCAGGCTGAAGCTGCTCTTTGGCAATTTGCCTTTGCTGGGGTGTTGGGATGTTATTAGATGTCCTGCAAAGTTCCCCTGGCTATGCAAAACCCTGCTTGCTCCTACTGCAAGTGAGCCCGAGGTCAGATAGCAGGGGAGCCAGGGTTGTGAGGGACAAAACCTGCACCAGAGCAGCTCACTGCCTGGAACTGCCAGAGGAGCAGCTGGTTTTTGGGTCAACACCTCTATCACCTTGGGAAAGAGAGTTCTGCTCTGCTGTCCTCCCATCCAGCTGTTGAGAAACACAACCTCATGAGGGGGAACTTTACATTTTCCTTTGTCCAAATCCTGAATTCACTGGGGCTGGAGCAATCTCCAGGTTTGGAGGATCTTAGTTTTTGCTCAGGGGTGTGTGTGTCACCTGCGAAGGTAGGGTTTTCATGTTGTGTTCATTGGGTAGACAAAATTAGTAGCATGGCAGCTCCAAAATAAGTGGCTCAGTCCATTAATGATGTACTTGTGTGCTGAAAATTCAACAAGGGCATTGAGGATATACAGTATTTCTTTTTTCTAGTCTCCAACTAGTCACTAAGAATTGGTCAAGATAAAAATTGAGCAAGATAATAGGAGATTTGTTAAACAATGTGACCTTCTGCTGAGGAAAATGCCCCTGTTGCAGAGTTGCAACAAGGCAACACAGGAGACATGAAATGTTGCAACCATGGAGAAGGAACAGGGCAGGGCAGAAAACTTTGTGGGAGAGGGAAAGTTCATCAGCAAGACACAGTTCTTCTTCAGTACCCTGAAGGAAGAGAATACGATACCTTTTAAAAGATACCTGCACAGTTTGCAGCCAGCTCTCATAACCAACTGCACTGAAATAATCAGGTAAGCAGACAAATTGACCAGCTAGTCATGACCCTCAGCTCCTAAAAGTCAGTCTTTCAGGCTACTTTTCATTTTTGATTGGCCAACCTGCTCATTATGGGCCAGGAAACATTTCTATCTGGCTGAAACAGACAGACAGAATATCAGAAAACTGACAGTATCAGAAAATTGACAGTCTGGAACAGACACTGGATGTAAACCACCTGGGAGGCTCTGGGCAGTCATTATCTGGAAAGACACAGCTTGAAGGGGGTTAAGAAGAACAGCAAAGCCCCAAGGATCACTGCAGCTCTCCACTGAAGCTGCGTAACTTTTTGCTCAGAAAAGCTCAACAAAGCCTTGTTCTTTTAACAATAGCATTCAGATTGTCATTAATTTCAAAGGTAAGTTGTTTGTATTGGTTAAATATTCTCTTTAATGGGTATTAATAATGCCTAGTAGTATTATTATGAAAAATTCTAGATTCCTCTTAATGCTGGTGAAGGATAATGCAATACAAACAAAATGCAATTCTGAATTGCTTGCTGTTACTGCAGCAGTAACACTATATTGCATCACATAGCTCAGTATTTTAAACTGAAACGAAATGGTTTCTAAATATGGAAATATGGTCATACTATTTTTATTCCGCAGTATTAAAAAAAATAGTCAAGGAACATTCTGGACAAGAACACTGGTTTTGACCAGTGGAAGCAGCTCCAGAAAATGGAAAATATTAAGCAGATACTGTGCCAAGATCTTGAAAAGAATGATCTAAGGTATGACAGGACACTGAATCCTTGCGGAAGCATGAAAAGCTTGGCATGGATGCAAGGACACTAATATGAACAGTGTCAGCCAAAGTTGTCCTGTGGAAAAATTATTGATAAAAACCCAAGCCTGTGTGGAAAAAAAAGTCACATTTACTCTTCCTGAAGTGATGGGAAAGGTACTCAGTCTCCCATGGTTTGACACAAGAATGGCTCAAGGCACTTCAAAGGCAAGTAGTTAGAAAAGAAAGAATGGAAAACCTCCCACATCTCCAGAGTGCGCTGACAATGGTCAAGTAGTTAAAAGTTTGTTTCTACTTTGGTTTTATGTGGGAAATTAGGTACTTCACTCCAGCAGAGGGTTTGGGACTGCAAACTTCAGCTGTCTGTTGGTATTGATGTAATTGGACTCACACTTTAGCATTTCCTGTCAGCTGTTTTGGGCTGCACCTTGCACAGCTGCTGACTCATGTCTTCTAAGACTCATGCTCTTGAGCATCAAACATTCCTCTTGCACCTTGCAGCCAATGGGATTGGTATGGTCAGGACCACTGCTCAGCATCTGATGCTTATGGCATGAGTGTCAAAGTGCTCAGCATCATAATGACATGAATTTTTATGTGTAGAACAACCTTACAGATCCATAAAGAATGCCAAAAAATTAAAAAGGGTTTGGGAAAAAGTTAGGAAGCAGATCCAGCACTAGAGACCATAGCACGTAGGGAGAGATTACAGAAAGTGAAGCTTCTGAGTTTATTCAAGCATTTATACACTCTGATAACAGGTATTTATTGAAAAAAAATTGTGTTTTCATCTAACTAGGAAAAGAAAAACTCAAATCCATTACAAAATGAAGTGCTTTCGGTGAATGAGAGCTCCCTTCACCCTCAGGCACCCTCAGTGTCATCCACTTTGCAGGATCATCATCTCCTGCCTTCCTCCACAGCCTCACCATTCTTCTCCTCCTCCCTCCTCTATAACCAGAAGAAGGTGGGTTGTGGATGCCTCTTCTCTGGAGATGTTCAAGGCCAGGCTGGATGAGGCACTGAGCAAACTGGTCTAGTGGGAGACATCCCTGTCCATGGAAGGGGGTTGGAACTAGATGATCTTTAAGATCCCTTCCAACCCAAACCATTCTATGATCCCATGATTATTCAACAGTGAGTTCCCTACTGTTAATGTCAGTTCACCTAGGATGCAGTGTGGTCTCCCCAGTATACCCAGCTGAATTTTAATTCATGGCTGCTTCTATTGCTAGAAGGCTCAGTCAGAAATTGCAACACCACCATAAAGGATGCTGTGAGGAGGCTTCATGCCTTGTGCTGTGGATGAGTCAGACTAGATTATCATGATACTGTTCTTGGATTTAAAATCTGTGAATTTCAGCAGTTCATTTGCTGAAGAAAGAAATGTGTAGCAGCGGTTTTTGGGGGTGGCAGCTCTCAGTTTGGTAATGGAATGCAGAATCAACATGAGTTGTTTCAAGGATGACTGTGCTGCAAGTATCCGATTCTGCCACTCACGTGCATATTAAATGCTGCACTCTCATGCAGTCTGATATGTAATGCCAAAGGCAGCAAGAGAGGGGGTAATTCCAGAGTACTGTCTTAATCAGTGGCTGTTAATACAAACAAAATATACCTTCAAGTGCTCAGTACTGCCTCAACAAAAATTTTGTGGCACAATATGCATTACAACCTACAGAATAAATTCTGAAATCCACAGAACTGACTACGCTATCAAAACTTATACAGTTTGTGGTAGAATATTCTCCACAATTAAAAAAAACCCCAAATAACAACAAACCAGCTTAAGCGTGTTTTTAAGTCTACAGTTTTTTTACAACACTGTGACATTTTGTCTCCTTTGGAACAGATTGTCTTTAGCAATAGAGAGGCAGAGCTGGATTGCCTGCTGGAAACGTAATTTTCCAATGCATACTAGAAGCAGATTGCTGGAGAGAGTGACAGAAGTTCCAATGACCTCTTGCAGGCTCAGGTAAACAGTTTTGTTGAACAGCACAAAAGGAACAGAACTTCAAAATCCAACTAAAACCGACATAAATGATTTTTTTTCAGTAAGATAAGTGCTTTCTGCATGTTTTTTTTTAAATATCCAAAGCTTCTCACACATGTTTGAAATATATATATGCATATACATACTGTATATTTTAACTTGCTACAACTTTCCTTACTAATCTCTGTCAAAGGAATAATTTTAAGAAATGCAAATTGTAAAAAAATGTATGAATTCTCCAGTTTGGAACTGATCACCACAACTCTGAGCTGGTGTTCCATCCCTGACACTAAACATGCCAGTCAGAAGGCACGGCATCACACCCTGCCTTTAAATACTCAGCAGTCAGTCTTTCATAGACAAGTAAGTATTACCTGACTGAACTCTCACTGTAACATCAAAAGAAACAGAAAATAAAGATAGACTTAATATGTTGTATGCTTATCCCTAAAAATTAAGTTTAAGGTATGACTGTAAATTTAGAGAAAAAATCCCCCTTGGGGCTGGGGGTAATATGTATGTCACAACAATAACAATCTGTAATAGATTTAAAATACATTGACATAAAGTTGTACTTGCAGATATCCACCTCTGACACAAAATAAAATTATATCCTGAACATGGAGGCAATACCATATAATAACTCACCATTCCTACTGCATCATACTCCACAAAATCACAGACTCACAGAATGATAGGGGTTGGAATCTGGTTCAACACCCCTGCCAAAGCAGGTCCACCAAGAGCAGGTTGCATAGGAACGCATATGGGCAGGTTTTGAATCCTACTCTAGAGAATGTTGTATCTGCCTCCACATGTCTGTGTGTTCAGGACAGGCCTATTACCTCCATGACATCTGAGAGCAGATCCACATAAAAGACTCAAAATAATTCAACTTCTGAAGTATTGCTAGATGGAAACTTTCAGAGCATTAAAGATTCACACTTAAGGGCACACCACTTAAGCCAATGACAAAAAATGCGATTGCTTTGGCATGGGTTAGTATGAGGCACACATACTAACACACAAGGGACCAAAGTGGGAGGAAAATATGACTTTAGCTCCTTCCTTCCCTGTGCCCCCACGTCTGAGGGAAAGGAAGGACATTTCTTGGGAGAATGACCCTGAAGTACCTGCTCCTACCACATGGTCCATTGTGGGGAACCTTTTGTACACAGCTGTGCTCACAGAGCGGAAGATCAGCAGAGATGTCAGATTCACATAACGCATGAGAGTCCTTCTCAACAGGCGCCCATATTCATCTCTGCCCTGGACACAGCTAGAGATGAGGAACATCAGCCGATCTGGCCATGGTAAGTTCACAAACTGGTTCCACCAGCGATTCACCACCAAAGTAACGTAGAAACCTGGGGGTTAGAAGGAAGGAAAAAAAAAAAGTCCAGTTTGGGTTATTTTGTTTTAGCTTGCAGAGGGTTATTCATGTCATGTAGGCATTAAATTTCCCCGAATAAATGCAGTAAGTCATGTCAAAGCCCAGGAAGCAATCAATGTAATTATTAATCAGACAATGCAACTTAGTGGCCTGTTCCACTGAGTGTCTCATACTCATGAGCTTCCAGATTTCCTCTTCTGCAGTAAATCTCAAGTGGATTTAGCACTTTGTATCACTGTCAGTGGGCACTATGTCTGTATAAATATATATGGAAATGTTAATATTTTGTTGGTATATTATGGGCTTGAGCACAACTGTTGATGGGTCAAAACCAACTTGAGTATAAGGAGGCTTGTTGGAAGCTGCTTACTTTACTGTGAAACTCTAACCCTCTAACCTCCCATCTACCTCTCAGGTCTGAAATGCTTCCTTCATGCAGAAGACATTCACAAAATGCCTGAACAGAGATAGCTCTGGACAATAATTGCACATATAACAGGTACTTACCAAGTACAAAAGTTACTGGGATTTGTTCAGCATATTTATCACAGTAAATTGATAATTTTTCAAAGAAGCGTTTTTGGCTACCTGTAAGAAAAAATCTGTAGCAAAAATAAAATGTATCTGTCCTTTGATAATACTCCAGGACTAAATATAAACTGCAAATATGTATAAATAATCAGGTATGTGCAATTGGGAGCAACCTTGGCTAATTCTTCAAGCAAATTCTTAGAGGTAAAGAGCAAAACACTTTCATAGAACCATAGAATGTGTTATGTTGGAAGGACCTTCAAAGGCCATCTAGTCCAACCTCCCTGCAGTGAGCAGGGACATCTTGCACTAGATCAGGTTGCTCAGAGCCTCATCAAGCCTGGCCTTGAATGTCTCCAGGAATGGGGCCTCCATCACTTCTCTTGTTATTACACTTTTGGCATATAATACAGAAGCTGCAGGAGAAGACAATATTATTCTCTGGTCTTTGCAGTCTCATGATTAATTTGACTGGCACTGTTAATTAGGATCAACACACCTGGAGAATTAGCTTGCTCTGTCATACAGACCAATGATGATAAGAAGCCCTATATCTCTAAGCAGATCTGCCTCTCCTTTTTCAGAGGGTTACTTGGTGAAAATTCTCAGGACTGCCTGAATTGCAATAAGTTACCAGTCTTTAGTTATTCTTATTTCAAAAAGTTATGTTGTTTCAGCAGGTTTTTTTACTCTTACTCCTACAAAATTTTTTTTCTCTAAAAGATTAAAACCCCAACAGCTGTATTTATTATGAAATGAGAAAAATAACCACCAGAAAACAGAAAATGAGTAGAGAATGGCAATGTCTGCCTGTGGAAAAGGATGCCTAATGAAATACAATGTGTCTAAATACAAATGATTTTTTTACTTGTATAGGTGAGTATTTCAGTTATTCTTTGATTTATTATAAAAAAACCACATGGCAAATATTTGGCAGGTTTTGCTTACAGTTGTGCAATAAAATCTGAAGCACATATAAAAGGCTTTCCATGATATATTTACCATTGTCTTTAATTGCCTAAAATTTCAGTAAAACCAGATCAATTTAAATAAATGTGAGACTCTGGTGTTTCTTTACATATTAATGCTGTAATTTTCTTTCCAAATTCACAGGGACAGATTACTGAATGTTTTGGAAAATTCGCCATTTATCACAAACTGAAGCTCATTTCTTTCTTGCTTCACATGAGAAGCAAATGCTGGGGTCTAATTACAGATCAAGGTAAGAGCTGAATCATGATTCTGATACTTCTGTGTAGTGCACTTCATCCAAAGTTTCACTGTACTAATTGATATGTTGCACCTGTCACACTGGTGTTTAATTCACACCTTGGTGGAAGAAGCAACTCTCCTAATGTCTGACTCCCCCAGGTACTGTGTGACAAACAGGTAACAACCAATCTGGTTCACATACAGTTTTTCTTGGTCCTCTGCGAGCTTAAAAATAAAATTTTCCATGTCTTCCTAGCCTTAAGCAAAACTTTGCTTGTTCTAACTATACAACCTAGCTCTCCAGTCATTACATTTCAAGGGTGTTAAAGAAATTATCACTGAGCAACCAAGTAAGTGGAATAGAAGGTCTACTCTTATTGAAAGCAGAAGCATTCTCACACCACCAACATTAGATATATCCCACAGGTCTGACTTCAATGGGACGGTTGGTCAATACTGGGCTGAAGGCAGAATCAGCTAAATAAGACAGGCCATATTTTATTTATACCCCACATGCTTTCTCTGCTACATTAAAGTAAACATGGAAAGGAAAGGACGTTAGAAAAGGTCCAAGGAAAAGACATTAATTACATAGTAACCTCCCCATCCCCAAACCATCATTCCTCATCCTAACTCTGTGTTGTGTGAAACTTTAGTATAACATTTAATGAGACTTGAATTGGAAAGAGTGTACCTGTATAATACACTTATTGCTGTGTAAAGGGTAGCAAAAACAATAAATTCTCTGTACAGCAATTTGTAGATGCTGCCTTTCCACTTTAGGAGTAATCTGTGAAATCCAAAGAAAGTGGCATTTGCTACTTTGCTGGAATAAGTGACTGTCATCTTCTTGGCAGGCTGTGCCTAGAAACAGTAGGAGAGAAGCAGGAAACCAACAACATTTTAGACAGAGGATCCTAACCTGAACACAACTTTGTACAGACAGATACATACGCATATATAAGCATATATAATTATAAAACATCATATGCATACATAAATACATGCTGTGTGCACTTTAATATATAGAGGAAGAAATAAAAAAGTCTTGCATCTCCTAGCCCTGTTGAGACCAGCAGACTGACAGATGAGTGGCCATATTTGGGCTTTAACTCCAAGGCCACCCAACAGCAACAGCTAGGACTGAATGTGGCTGCCTGCCTAGGCAGCAGCAGCAGGAACATGTTACACTTCTGAAGCCTCTGCCTACTCCCAGTTTGCTCCAGTCTGATGTGAGCAAAGAAGAAGAAATTAATTTGCTTGAATTTTTTAAAATAAACTTTATCAGCACTCCAGCATCAGAAGCAAAGCTAAATTTCACATGTGCACCTTCCTCCCCAGCCAGTATTTTTAGCTGGCTTTGGTAATTACACTCATTCTAAACCAAGTGATATTTGGAGACTGCCTCTGACAGAAACTGGGGAACCCTGTTATTTTTCTGCTTGGCAGCTAGACAGATTCATCCATACTTCAGCATTGCGTTGCAAAGCCATGTGAAAAAAAAGCCCTGGTGTTGCTCAGGTAGGCAGTGTGCCACACACAATAATTAAAACAGTACCAAGAGTATACAGGTAAATATTTCAGGCTGAGTTTGTTACTTGCTTACCTAGCACAAGGAGGTGCTGCAAGAACTTTTGCATACTAGCAAAAAACCCTGAACTCCAAATGTGGATGAAAACAGCTCTGTACAGTGTGCATGAAAAGGAGTAAACAAGACAGGCACAAAGCCTTGCGGTATTTATTGTGTACCATAAATATAATCATTGCCTATGTTTTCTAGATGCCAGTGTAGGTCATTTAGTCCCAGAAGAAAACTCTGAACCTATAATTAATAGATGGCTTGATAATATTTCATGCATTTTAGTATCTGATGTAGAGTGTAAAGAAAAATTTAGCTATAAAAGTGCTACTTTTAGTCCCCAGGGGAATCGAGAGGGAAAAGACACCATGAGCCTTCTATTGCTAACAGACTGCCTCTTCTCATCTGCCTCTGCATCTGCTCAAGGTTTGACAGTGTGAGCTCAGAGATATTATCTTTGGTTTTATTAGCAACGTGGTTGTGCCATAGGGGAGGAATGAGATAAAAAAAACCACTTTTAATGATACACTGAGTTTCCTGGGAGCTCTGTAATAGGCTTTGGCCCCTGCCCATTAATGCCAGGGAGTATGTGTGTTCAACCCATATTGTCAAGATGTGTCTCTGTATCTCCCCACTAATAGCCAATTTGCAATGGAAACGTCCAGTGGGACTGACTGTATATGAGAACTTAGATATAGAAAACATCTGATAATGTGAAGGCTTATAGCCTGGCGGGAACTCAGACCCCCAGTGTAACACAGTGCAATGATGAGAAGATGAAGTCAGACAAATGCAGTCTGAAATAAAGCATAAATTGTTAACTGCCAGGGCAAGTGAATATCAGAATAGGGAACACGTCCCCCCAGTTCTCTGGGATCTTTAAGATAACAAGTGTGACAAGAGATGACCTTCAGGAAGAATCTTATGTAGCTTGGACATAGGAGACAGGAGGTGAGCAGCTATGCTGATCTCTCTTGTTTATTAGGGCTTCTGTCGCTTCTGTCCTAAGCCTTGGAGGGAACAAGATTGCCCGCAGTGCACTTGTGGCATCTGCAGATATGCAGTGGTTAGTCCATGGCTCTCAGTTTCCTTATATGTGGTTCAGGAAGGAGTCACCCTCCCAGGCAACAGTGAATACACAGTGCCAGAATCTGGCCTCTAGCTGAGTTGGACAAAATGGGTCCACCTCCTCTACAGGGCCTAGTGAATGGGTTCAGGCACAATTGCAGAGCCGTAATTATATTAGGATTCAAGATTAAGAATATTTCCCCACTCCCATTAGGCAGGGAGAGGAGAGTGCCATTTACTTGCTTAATTCAAGCAACTGTATTTCCCTTAATCAGGTTTCAGCCATCTCTCTTAGCACTTTACTTGATGCCCTTGGCATGCAATGAAAACTCTTCACATTAGTTTGGGGGGCACTGCATACCCACAGCTTTTTCTTTCTGCCTCTGAATGGGGCAAAGAAAATTGGAGCTGTTATTCAGTAATTTCAGGCTTCAGTATGTTTGTTTCCTTGCCCTGCCTTGCCTGTGATGCACTCTATTTTAGATTCTTGCTAAGCAAATGCTTTTTTGAACATTTATCATTGGGTTCATACAGGGACTTCAGGGTAATATAATGTAATGTCCTAAAATATACATTAAGTCAGATTAAGTGATCTAAGGTTCCTTTAGACTCTGTGAAGCTATGAAAGACAGCTCTGTGTCTATCTGATAGGATTTCACAACACAGCAAACAGATCTAAATCTGGACTTGTGCTTTGTACTTTGGGAACAAATATAACAGGTTGAGTACAGCCCCCCTCCCCACCTGGGGTAATTGTTGACATGAAGCCTTGTGTTTGGGCTGTTTTTTGCACAGTGGTCTCAAGCCCTTGGTTCATGGGCAGCATGTTGTCTCAGGGTACTTCCAACACTACTCATGTTCTTAGGAAATTAAAAAGCTAAAACTGAGACAGACAGGAAGAGCAAAGCATAGCGATGCCCCCCAGCACATTCCTGCCTGAGCACTGTTTTGGCCCTGGCTGAAGGAGGACAGAGAGCATTAGATTAGATACCACAGGAACCAGTGCTATGAAAGACATTAATTGCATTGCCCTTAAATTCATGAGCAGATGTAGGGCTGGGCTTTCTGCTGCTGTGGATTTGTCAGTTTTGAGGACATAACACAAGCTATGTCCGCTTTATGTCCATTATACACCTGCTGAGACTTTGGCTCATATCTGCTCTTCTGTTTGCTCAGAGTCTGTTCCCTCTCAGAAACTTTCTCAAGCACTGGCTGAAATGTGAGATATAAATCACTCCACTTTTGCTAAGATCATGAGAAGACTTTAGGCATAAACACCTAAAAATGAAATGTTTTTTCCCCTCCCACTTAGTAATATTGAACTCATCTAAATGTTATTTTTTATCTGACCAAAAATTTTAAGATGCGTTAGGATTTAGAATAAAACCACAGAAAACAGCCATCTGTGTTTCCTAACTGACCATGAAAGGCACGTTACAGAACGTGTAAATAAATAGTATCTCTATGCAGACCTACGCCTTGACATTGTATCACCTTATTTCTTGGTAGAAATTGAGCAAGAGAGATTTGAGTTAAGCCAACTATAAAAGCATATTAAGCGTATACTATGTCCACTGACCTGCTACTTTAGTTCAGCAATCCAAGCCTGAAGGCAAATCCTGGACCCTTCCTCTTCCTCAGACGTCTCAAATAAAGTCCCTTTCAGATCTGTAATTGCCACCTTGCTCTTCCCTTAACCTGAAGCAAGGGGTTGCTGCCACTGAGCCACAGGAGGAGTGGACTGACAAGAACAGGGGTTAAAATGTCTTTCCACTTCTGGGAGTCTGTTTTTGCCAAGTACTCTGTCCTGTCAATTACAGCGGGAACAAACGCAAGCAGCAGCTGCTGATCTTGCTCTTTTCTAGTCTATAATTATAACGCCATTTGCCATCGGAAGGACCCCTTTCATTTGAATGAAAAACCTCGTGATACTTTGGCTGGCCCCTCCAGTTTTCTGCACTTTATTTCCTGTCCCCAAAACAGGATAGATGGGAAGCGAGCATTTTTCTCCTAGACTTCGCTTGAAAAGTGTGATCTCTCCAAGCCAGCCCTGTGAGGACACACCCGTGATTAGCACTGACTATATCTGAATGGGAAGACCTGGGACAACCCCACCAAACTTGGGAATGTGCCTCAGCTGCACCTCAATGCCACTCTGGAGCATCCCTTTGCTGATTCGAACTGGGAAATCAGGTCTCTGGGGTATGCTGTAGAAAACACCCATCCCTCAAAACAGGCAGAGCTACTGTTACAAAAGCACTCAACAAACCTATTCATAGTACATGAATATCGTACGTTTCAGTGTGCAAAAGCCATTCTGCAACTGGAGGATCTGCACAGGACTTCTTCCCTTCCCCTTTGTAAAATGAGATGAATGCTGTCTTTTATGACCCACAGCATTAAGAGGGAGCTGTAAAAGGTGATAGACTGTGAAAACCCCCAAGATGTCATATAATGTTGCCATTAACCTCTACAGAGAATGAAATAATGTGACTATGAAGTAAATAACAAAAAAAAAGGCAAGGGGAGAGAGTAATCATGATTTATAGATTTAATACATTTTATGAAGAAAATTTTTTTCGCCCTGTCTGAATGCAATTAAGCAATTGGAGACCACTTATTTAATTAAAACTCCCTCTGAAAGAAAATAAGTTGCTGCTATTGTTTGCCTTTCTCCTCATTGTCAGTGGAGGAGGGAAGACACTTTGATGTCAAAGCAGGCGAGACATAAGACTATGGCATGTGTGTGTCAGGCAGTGGCCTGCGGCAAAAGATGACAAATCATTTTAGCATTCAGTGACTTGGCATGAAGAAACATACTGCCTGATCCTATTACACTAACTGCCCCCTGCAAAGAAAACTCCTAACAACAGGGAGATTTTAAGGTCAGTGGTAAAATAATTACTCCAACTTAAAATGTTTTTCTTCTCTGAGTATAATAGTTTGCTGGTCTTGCTGAGCAGTAAATAATAGAACCTCTGTGTGTCAGTGGGTGTCAGGTGGTTTTCCTGGCGGCTCTTCGGTCTTCCAGCAGATTGGAACAGCTGAGATTGCTCCACTGGCTCTGAGCTGTTCTGCAGGAGACACAGGATTCAAAACTCCCATGTGTTCAGAGGCAGAAATGAATCCTGATTTCCAGCTGTGTAGCTCCACTGTGACCAGTTTTGTAGGAAATATTCCTCCTTTTATTACTAAAGTGGCCCTAGGTCCTTGCTGGATTTTTCCCAAAGACCGGCAACAATCTCTCTCCGTTTCCCACCTCCTCAAGAGAAGGAGATTTGATTGATGTAGACCTCCTGCTAACAGAGGTCTGCTCAATGGCTTTACTGCCTGTCCCCTCTGACTTTGCTGGGCCCATCCTGTCCCAGTTAGTGATTCACCCAGCTTAAGCTTTCTGGCCTCCATAGATTGCCTTGGTCCATCTGAATGTGGGAGTAAGTGTGTGTGTGGGGTAGTGATAGCTTGTAACTGCTACTGTAAAGTACCCAGTTAATGAATTCACTACCTTTTCTAGCTGATAATGTATGTGTTGGCATGAGTGAATGGGGATCTTTACTGTAAATTTTAAGGCAGTAGTTCATTTTGATTCAGCTCTCTACTCTAGTTCAGCTTTATATTCATAATTTCAATCCACAACATTAACAACACATTGGTGGTGGACTTGAAAAGCTCTTCTATTACAGAAGGGTTGTGAAAGCCATCACAGGAATTTCTTTGGTTCAGCAAAGTCTAGCTACAGAGCTCTGCAAAAATCCTTTCCTTTCAAGACATTAGAAGCTTTCTTCTGCTTTAAGGGCAGAGGATAAGGAAGGAAGAGGAAAACAGTGGAGAATGCTTTTCCCAGTCTCTGTTAGCTGAGCTTAAGGACTGAAAAAATGCTAGATAGAATCAGAATAGTTTGGGTTGGAAGGGACCTTAAAGATCATAGAGTTCCAACCCCCCTGCCATAGGCAGGGACACCTCCCACTAGACCAGGCTGCCCAGTGCCCTGTCCAGCCTAGTCTTGAACACCTCCGGGGAGGGGGCATCCACAACCTCCCTGGGCAACCTGTTCCAGTATTTCACCACCCTCACTGTAAAGAATTTCTTTCTTATGTCTAGTCTAAATCTATCCCCCTCTAATTTATATCCATTGTTTCTAGTCCTCCCATCCGATATTATGTTAAAAATTCCTTCCCCTGCCTTTCTGTAGGACCCCCTCAGGTACTGATAAGTTACTGTGAGGTCCCCTCTGAGCCTTCTCTTCTCCAGGCTGAATAACCCCAACTC
>VZTY01014172.1:56726-80901 GCA_013400935.1 Turnix velox | reverse complement strand
AGGGGGAGGGGTGGGTGGGAGGGTGATGATTCTGTTCTCATCTCTTGCTTTAATGCTCTGTAGGGTTTGCTTGAGGTCAGAGGAAGGCTTAGCAGGAAAGCAGGAGACTTGTGTTTTAGCTTTGTGTTTCAGCCCAAGGTGCTGTTGATGCAGTTTGTGTGAGTTCAGCCCCAAGGATGTGGTTTAACCCAGGGGGCAGCAGCAGCTCCATCCTCTGGTTGTGCTCTGTCTCTGTCTTCCAGCTGAAGCACCAGGAAGAGTCCAGTTCTCCAGCTAGATGATGGTAATCACACTTCTGGATGATGTTGACATGGCCATGACTGTCCTGCTGAATTAGAGATGCTTGCTGGAGCCACATGCAGGACATAGCTAGGTGAAGCTGTAGGAAGGCATTGAGGCACAAGGAGGCCTGTGGCACCCATCCTTCTGCTGCCCCTTGTCCATGGGGCTGCAGTCTCATTGGGCTGTTACAGCACCAGGGATGGAGAGATGCCGGTCACAACTGTCTCACCTCAGTGTACAGTCACAGAATGATTCTCAGTGGTATTCAAAGCCCCATCCAACCTGGCCTTGAACACCTCCAGGACTGGAGCATCTACAACTACTCTGGGCAATAGGTTCCAGTGTCTCACCACCCTCACGATGGAGAATTTCTTCTTAATATATGATATAAATTTGTCTTCTTTCAGTTTAAAACCATTGTCCCTTGTCCTGTCAGTGCATTCCTTGGCAGAGTAATTTTCTGCTAGGCCTCCTTTAGGTAGTGGTAGGCTACTTTAAGGCCTGCCTGGAGTCTTTTCTTCTTCAGGCTGTACAGCACCAACTCTCTCAGCTTGTCTTCATACCAAAGGTATGAAGCCCCTTGATCATCCTCGTGACCCTCTTTTGGACCCTCTCCAGCAGGTCCATGTTCTTCTTGTGCTGAGGGCTCCAGAGCTGGATGCAGTACTCCAGATGGGGTCTCACCAGAGCAGAGAGGCAGAATCACCTCTTTTAATCTGCTGGCCATGCATCTTTTGATGCAGCACAGGCTATGCTCTCCTTCTCCACTGAATTATTAGTCACCACATGCCAGTGGCCAGAGACAACATGACTGTAGTGACAGCAGAAGCAGTATCCCTAATGACCTCTTTGGGTAGAAGAGACAGACCTGTCAGGCAGAGGGACAAAGGGTGCAGTTTCATGGACACACCAATCTTCTGTATTCCTTTCCAAGTAGAAGCAGTGATCAGTTGAGGCAAGATGGGGTTCTCCCTTATGATAAATCACTCTTCAGAGCCGGGCCCCTCCATGCAGTCTGGCAATAAATCTCCACTTCTGTAAGCTGCTCGTCACTGATGAGCTTTCAACAAAGTTGGGATAGATACACTGCAGTGAGCCAGCAGGCATTTGCTGGGCAAGGCAGCCTTGGGCAATTTAATGGGAAAGGGGACACAGATTTTCTGGAGCATTATCTGACTGGAGTTTCCAAAGAACAAGTCTGAACTAATTCCTGGAGATTCAAGAGAAAGAATTTTAAAAATAATTCTGATTATTTGTTCCAAGCCAGTATGATAGAGGTTTTTACATCAAATGCTGGGCTTGGGAGTAGATTCTGAAGATCAGAGACACCTATTTTTTTATTTTTAATTTAAAAAATATTTTTCTATATAATATTTTAAAATATTTTTTCATAATCCACTCTTTCTGTTGAATGAATATATTTATGCCATGATGAATCACTTGGGCAACCTGAGGAAACTCTTCTCTCTTTAATACATTAGTTAGTGAAGAAGAGGTGTATTCAAATTAAGTAATTTGCTAATAGGCAGCTGATGTGTGCACTATAATAGAAGAAATAGATACACATTTTTGAAAGGAAAATAGAAGAAAAATTTAGGAAAAAGGATTTCTGTTTGTATTGCCTCCTCTCTGCAATGTGATTATTTCCACCGTATGATGTATAGGAAGTCAGCTCAGTCCACTTCAGCAAATGAAGTTTTATAGCAAATTCTTAAAATCTCATAGCAATTAGTAAAGGCTTGGAAACTGTTGCTATCATTTCAATGCTCTTGCTACTATAAAGCACTGAATTTTTTCACCTTCATATTTGAGAAATGATTTTTCAGATCTATATGGTCTCTTATTATGGGCTATTGATCCAGATGAAGGTATTTTCATGTCTTGAAAAGGAAGTAATATTTTGTTAAGATATTCACCGCTTTGCTATTGCATGCAATTACCTTTAGCAGGTGTTACATTGCAGATAACATACAGAAATTCTAATTTCTTATTTCATGTTTCTAAAAGGTTACCAGAAAAGGATGTATTTGTCAAGTATGTAAAATAGTATTTCACATTGTTCTAATTTTTTTATCTTTCTTGGTGGACATCTGTGGCAGACGTAGTTGTATTATCATGAAATAAGAGCAAAAGAGGTTCTTTTGTTTTACAAGTATGTATGATAGACTAGAGAGGTCTCATCTGCGGAAACAATTTTTAGAATTCCTCTGCATATTCAGCTCAACTAATGATCCCTGCTAATGGTGTGCTTTGCATTTGTGCTCTCTTGATGTGCTTTGGACACATAAATCACACAGAGACAAAAACATTGTAGCACTGTGTAACTAGACAGTTATAGACATGGTGATACTTCTGCTAATATCACCATGGGTGTTTAACAAAACTGAACAGTGCAAAAGATGGTAGAAATCCATCAAATATAAGTTATTTCGCTTATTTGTGCTCCTCTTTCCTCTTGATTTTCATGCCCATTTATACTGGAATATTACTGGAAGAGACACTAATTCATGTTATGTGCTGGTGAAGATTCAAGCAAACACTTCAGTATCTGTAATGAAATGCATAATGCTAATATCCAAAGAGATGCCGTAATAACTAGGCTAAAATGTGGTTTGAACAACATGAAAGAATATTATTGAAAAGAAATTAATAATTTAAATACTGGGAAAAGGATGGTATTAAAGAGCTCCTGTCAGATATTCTCAGGCAAGAATGTATTGAGTTTTGCTTTATTTTTCCACTTGCTCCTAGAATTCCTGTCTTAAAAAAAATCAGCAAATTAAAATAAAATGCCCTCTGCCCATAGAATGAATGTGTAGAGAGCTGCTGTTATATCTTACAGTCTCTTTCATGAGAGAAATTGCAGTAATTAAAAGTTAATCTAGGGGGAGAGATACCAGCATACTTAGCATCACTCAGTGTGGGCTTTGGAAATACTCTTCAAAGGAGGTTCTTTTATCCCTGGAAGTCACATGGTAAAATACTTCAGAGGATTACAAATTAATTTGTCTGCAGGATAAAGCCTGCTGCTACGACAGATTAATTTTCTGAGTACTGAAAAACTGTATCCAGAAAGGCTTCACTGTGCAACTGCCTTGTAATGAAATAAACATAATTCGTTACATGGTGTGGCTGAGTTTGCTATTAGAAATATTATTATTACTGGGACTGCTGTCAGCCTCCACAATCCTTTTATTGCCAGAAGGCACAGATGTACTAAAGTAAACATGTCACGCCGTGGTACTTCTCAGACGGAAGATGAGATCAACAAAGCAACCAGAAATAAGGTGTCCAGGAGCTGGGCTTAAAAGCCAAGTCCAATAGTCACTGAGAGAGCTTTGCCCTGACTTAAGACCTACTTCTCTAAAGTGCTGCTTATCTTGCTCACCTGAAATGGGCTGGGTGGCTTATTTGATACATATCACGCAACTTCAACTTAAGTGAAAGTTAAATGGTCGAATAGGCAACCACAGCAGAGCTGATTGATTTTGTTGCAAGGATGGGCTCTTCTGAAGTGAGTGTCATTCTGCTTTGCAAAAAGACCAGGTTTCATATCCTCTGATACAACATGAGGCATTCAGAGTCAGTTAATTTTCTTTCTTGCCGAAAAATTCAGCTGATTGCACAGTCATTTGCATAATCATCCTTTTTTAGGTGAAGGATGATGAAAACCTCTAATTTCTTTTCCCTTTTAATGAAGAAATTATGTTAACCAAATTTTGCATCATTGTGGACATTGAAAAATATTGATGGTTGATAAATAATCTGTGCTTTATAGCAGATATTTTCTGCACTTCTAAGGGAGTCATGTTTGAGAAAGAGGGATCTTTTCTCACATTGGAATGTATAAGAAAAAAGCACCTATAAGAAGAGTAATCTGGATGAATGCATGACTTCAAGAAAATAATACTGCAGTGATAGCTGATGCAAAGCTGTGCTGCTATTTTCCAGATATAACACTGTTAGAGACTTGATTAAATTGTGCTGCAACTGCCAGGGAAAAACTATAACCTTCATTATCTGTATTCAAATTAGATGGGACCTCAAAAATTAGAGCCATGTCACCAACTGGATGCAACTGGAATGGTAAGGATGAAGCATTGTCTTGTGTTTCGTCTTGTCATCTGCTTGCATGAGAGGGAAAGAGAATATTGAGAAAGAAGAGATTCAAATAATTAGATGGAGACTAAGAACAGACAGAAAAGCACTACAGGGAGAAGTGATTAGAAAAGTCAAGTTCTTTAGAGTTAAGTATTGCCCTGAAAGGACTTGGAATGATTGTTGTTGCTGTATTGGTGAGAGTAGGATTAGGTATTTGTGCATACAAAAGGATTAGATCAGAATGGCTGACTACCATTAATTTCTTTTTGTAAAGTGAACAACTCACTTAAGTTCCTTTTCTTATTTAGCTACTTTTAAGTTTAAAAAAAATCTCTTAAAATTCCTGTGTCCAGTGGAGCAATGTCCATAAAATAAGTAATATTCGAGAAAAAAATAATAGAACAGTATTTCTATCACATAGGGAACCTGCAAAAACTTCAATCAAATAGGGTTCCTGTGAAAACTTTTCTGTAAGACCAGCTTCAGCTTGCAGAGCAAGCTGTATTAATAACTGGTAGCCTTGACTGGAGTCTGGTTTGGAATCTCTGTGTCATAGAGCAGAAATAAAGAAAAATCAACCCATTAGAGCCACATTTTCCATTCGAATAGCAACTTTTGGATGAAAGAATGAATACTTAAAAAAAAAATCATTATTTAAACTTGAGCACATATTGAGAAGGAAGGAGGAAGAAGTTCAGTTTAGAGATGGATAAGTTAAGGTACAAGGAGTATACCCAGGTCCAGAGCAGAACTGTGAATAAAGCATATGCTTTTTGCTGTTATTATGTGGAGCATTTGATGGAGCTATTTTTGGAGTCTCATTAGGAAAAAGGATTCTTGAGTTTTAACTATGAGTTTGTCAGGCCTAGAGAGTTTGTTTGGCTTTCGAGGGTGTCACTTTCATGTGAAGGCATATTTTGTATTTTTATTTTCTGATTTCTGAGTTCAGGTTTGGCATCTTTACTGTCTTCTAGCTATGGATGAACATGTTGTACTATTTTTAATTGCACTCTGGATCCATCCCTGGCTTGCTTCTAAAGAAAAATGAAACCATACGTCAGTCCTTACATAAGTTGGTAAGGCCATTTTTATTTTTTTAAAAGTTTTTTTATTTCTTCCATGGTTATATAGTTTAAAAACTATATAACCATTATTTATTTCATATGCAACAGTGGAGCTTACCTAGTTGTGCAGCATAATCAGACTTATGGCCAAAGTGGACAATTGCAAACTAACATACTTGAAGTGGGAATTTCTTTTCAATCCTTGTAATTTAAGAGCTGTCATTTACAAGCTAATAGAGAATTTATATTCTTTGTTAATTTGTATCTTCCATGATAATACTGTGTTCTGTGTGGTAACACAAAGGTTTGTCTTTTTTTAGCATGAGAAAGAATTTGCCATTCTTGCTCTGTAGGTTGTATATAGATATCTGCTCTTTCTAAAAGGAATTTATTCTGGTTTATATATTTTTACATTCAGGCCAAGACTTTTAGTGAAAGAATACAGAACTTTATTGAAGATTCACTTTTTAGACATTAAGCTCTTATTTCTGATGCTGATTTAGTCTGTTGGCAAATCTGACAAAGGAAAGGAACTATGAACTGTTTTGAGGTTTTGCTGTTGCAAGAGATTTGTTGGTTGACTTGAGCACATTGTCTGAGTCATTCCAAGACACAACAGAAAGAAGCAGAATGCGTGTTAGAGTTTGGTAAGGTTCTCTCCTGTGACATTTAATAAAAAAACAAAGGGCCGCACCATCTACCATGAACCTCTGCATGAAAATCATGCTAAAACCATGACTTTGGATGGCTAATTGGTGAAGTAAAGTCTCTCATCTCAGAGAATCATTCTGGTTCTTATAATGTGCAATACTATAATTAAAGACTGGGATGATGGAACAGGGAGAGCACTTGTTGGATCTGCAGGATATGAAGGGCCATAAAGATTGTTTCCTTTCAGAAGGTTATTCTTTTCAGAGCAAGAATTAATGCAGATAGGAGAAATTTCACCACTGAAATCACACAAAAGTTGTAGAAAGACTGGTTAAGCACTATTCTGCTGCTATAAGACAAAAAGAAAGGGACTTTTTTCTGTGAAATAAAAGCAGATGTGTGATTGTTGAACCAGTGCTGTTCAGACCTCAGCTGGCGACCTGTGCACTTGAGCACTGACAGACTTGACCACTGTTCTTCTACAAAGATGAGGACCTACAGAAAGAAGTCTAGACAGAATATTGAAAACAACCAGAGGTCTAAAACCCACCATCTATGGAGAAAGATTAAAATAAGTGTTGCTATTTGAGAAAATAGAGGAAACAGATGATGCCATCAAATTCCCAAAAGATTGTTGCCTCTTGCATCCACCAAGATTCCCTGTTTCACCCCTCATCCTACATTGTAGCAAAGGAGATTAGGTTAGACTCAGTTTCCTAACTCCAGGGATAGTGTGGCACTGGAAGGCAAGGTTAGGGAGTCTGTGCTGTCTTCCACCACTGGAAGCTTTGGGAAAGAGCTTCAGCATCAGTCCTGCCTACTTGCTGTTACTTTTGGGTTTTTTTAAGTGAATAAATTTGAAGAAAAATGCAGACCTCACTGTATTTAACATTATGTCAATTGATTAGGAAAAGCTCTAAAAAAGTAAGAGATGTAGTTTTAAGACATCTGTAAGGTGGATGCTTGTTTATGCTGGTGTACCAGTTAGATTTGTTTTCCAAATGCTTATCTACTTGTTGAAGAAATATGCCTGAGTGGGGAATTCTTATCTATGCTATGGTTCCTAAAACTACTAGCAATGATTCAGTTGAGTTCGAGAAGGAAAAGAAAGTTTCTCTAAAATAGGTAACATTTACAATCTCTACCTTTTCTGTACATAGTGGATTATTCTTTCTTTCCACTGTGCTATGGGGTTGCAATGTTTGTGCGACTTCTATGAATAGATTTATCCTTAGGTTTGGCTGGTGTTATTGTTTTATAACATCTTAATTGAAAGTTTATTTGATATAAAAGAAAACCAAAAGAAGCAAGTAGGAAGTAGTACAGGCAAGCAGAAAGACACCATCTCTCTGATGGATGGTTCAAATACTACAGAAGAAATGGACAGAGAGAGATGCAGTTCCAGGGTACTCCGTGCTGCGTGGGAACTGTTGGCAATGATGCTCAACATGCTTTGCACCACTGTGACTAGAGAGAATCTACACAAGTGAGACTATCAGTAACTAGTATATAAATTGCTGTGGCCAAGTCTGCACCAAGAGACCTATCCAACTTTCCATCTACTTGGAGAAAGAGAATTTCTGATTTGGGGCATTTAACGACACAGAGAAGTTCAAAAGGAATATATGAAGTGATTTAACAAACTGAGGGAGTAGATTTCATAGGAGCAGGAAACACTAGAAACAACACAGTTCAAGCAAAGTCCATCCTCCAGATCTTGTACATTGTGCAGTTCTGTTGAATGGTCTTGTCAGATTAATCTAATTAATCAGAAATAGCACCCATACCATATGTTAGTCCACCAAAGTTGCAAACCATACATCACTTCCCACCGGCAACAGAGGCTTTGCTTATTTGGAGCAATTATGATGCATGGTTTTGTTTCTAAAAGGACAGTAAAACCAGTTTTCCTGATTAATAGGGATCTAAGGGTACTAAAAGACCCAGTCAGCTTCATATGAGACCTGCTACTCAGCCACTTTCTTCCTGTTGTGGGAAGGGACTCTGGGGCTCCATTTAAGCTCTGGGCCAGATTACTAAGACTTGCTTATTCCATGTCTTGGGTCAATCTGTTTCACTTGCTCTCTTCTTAGATGAGCCTACATTATAGGTACAGACCTCAGGTTCTGTCTCTTGCTCTTCCTCAGTGAAATCTGCATTTGATAGTCATCTCAGTTTGTGTGATGGTCACTATATGTATGACAAAGCCTGCTGCTATCCCCAGCCTAGGCCTGCTCTTGACTGTGCTCTCATTGAAGATGCTTTTGGCTCCTGCTTCACAATGCCTGGAGAAGTAGCCCTGCTCTGATGTGTTGCTCAAAAAAAGAACTAAGCGTTGTATAAATGTAGTCTTCAAAACAGAGTCTTTTATTTCTCTGGATTAAATCCAAATGGTTTCAATTTTTAATTTTAACCACATAAGTTGTATTTTCTGCAGTTTGGTGCTGCCTGACTTTTCAAGTATTGCATGCAGCAAAACAGAGGAGTACTTTAACAAAATAAATCTGTTAGAGATTAATTTTAGCACAGTCAAATACAGTCCTTGGAACTGTATTGCTTTAGCTCCTTGAAATGCAAGATGTCTGAGCACTTGAAGACAGCAAATTGTCATGCCAAGTACAATCGTTGTATAGGACTAAGAACTGTAGGATTACAGATGCTAATTATAGACTCTTGTGAGTTTACTATGTCCTAATTCATTGTTTCCAACTTCTGATTCCACTTGTCATGTCTCTTTAGCAACCATCTTTTTAATTAACTTTCTAATGCACATTCTGATTTGGCAAACCTGTTTTCTGATAGAACTATTACATGTCAACATTAGCAAATTAAATAATTTTAAAGAGCTCCTCAAACTGAACATCTCAGTTCTGTGAGGCTTTTCACAACAAACTTAAAATTTTACTGCTATTTGAGTGCTCTGCTTCTTGTGCTGCTTGCTTCCTTGGCTTTCAGATTGCTTCCAGAAAAGCTGTGGATAACGATTTTCTGTAGCCCCTCTGCAGTCAGTGAAGATTTACATACTGAAAAGGCATTTAGAAAATACTATGATATGAAATATATTTGCTTCATGATTAACTGCATTGCTATATTTGTCTTTTATATCTTATTTGTCATATTTATTTGCTCTCAGTAAATTTCTTTCTTGGTGATTCTACATAAGATGAATGTGCCACACAGAACATAATTTGTCTGTGCCTTGTCCTGCAGGACTGGTCAAGCAGGATTCTCTCATATTCAGTGGAAAGCTGTCAAGATAATTAAGGTTTCAGTTATTGACTGGAAAGTGGACTAGATTTCTTAACTGATGACAGGGACAAAATCTTGTTTATATTATTGTTTTTGCTGAAGTTCTTCAGCATTGTGGCATATGGTTCAGTTCAGCTGCACAAGAATGAGGAAATTATTTATCCAGCTAGTACATTATTTGAAGCATTTTTTGTCAATCCAGCTGAATCAGTGGTAAAATGGAGTCTCATTTATAGTAGCTTTCCAACATTTTGCCTACTGCTTTAAAAGGTGTAGAAAACTCAAAACAGTGCAGACCAGGATGTCAAAAGAAAAAAGTGAAAGGTTCATTTAAGTTGCTTAAAAGCTGGAACATTGCCTCAAGTATTCTGGTTGTGTCGGGATGGCAGTAGTGATGGCTTAATGACACAGGCAAGCCAAGATGAGAGGTAGTAGTATCTTTTAATGGGACAAACAAGCAGAACTGGAATAACAGACCTTTTTAGCTTTGCATGGGGCCTTATTTCACAACATTCACATTATTTCACATATTTCATATGCACAGGTCTTGTGCATATAAAGTACAGTTCAGTCTTTAATTATTACTGTCCCTGATTTGGGGTTGTATATGCCCTGCAGGTGAAAATAACCGATTAATGACCAGGTATAATTTTCTAATCTGTAACTGTGTAATCCAATGTCTTTGTTGCTGTACACATTTAAATACAGAATTATTAACTTCCTTGTGTTTTTCATGGTAACAAAATATTAAAACTTTAATAGCCCTGTCCTTATGTGTCCTTGAACAGAAGCAAGGTTCTAACCCTCCCATCCAGGTGATGGATGGAAACACAGAAACAGTGGTTGTGCCCTGTCCCATGTCAGCTGTGAGCCTTTGGAATCTTTCCAGCCAGGCCTGAAGGAAATTATCAAACAGCAAGTTGTGGATAGAGTACCCACCGTGAGCTGGACCTGCTGTCCAGGCTGTACAAAATATTCAACCTTACTTCAGCGTCAGACCTCTTCTTGCCAGACCTCTTAGCCCCTGAGACCCAATTGCCTGCTGACATTGTGACTGACTGCCAGCAGCAAGAATCACAGAATGTCAGGGATTTGAAGGGACCTCAAGATATCATCCAGTCCAATGCCCCTGCCAGAGCAGGAACACCTTGATCAGGTCACACAGCAACATATCCAAATGGGTTTTGAGTGTCCAGAGAATGAGACTCCACAGCCTCTTGGCTACCTGTTCCAGTGTTCTGTCATCCTCACTATGAAAAAGTTTTTTCCTATATTTATGTGGAACCTCCTATGTTCCAGCTTGCCTTCCTGAGACTTGGAATAGGTTAGGCAGTACCCGCTACACTGTTTTGAGCTTCAGGAAAGACATTGAAGTACTGGAGTGGGACTGTAGATGAGCAATGAAGCTGGTGTGGGGTCTCGAGCACAAATCTTATGAGTAGTAGCTGAGGGACCTGTTTAGCTGGAGATGTTATTGCTCTCCATGAATTTCTAGAAGACTGTAGACAGGTGCGGGTCAGTCTCTTCTCCCCAGTAAAAGGAGACAGGACATGAAACGGCCTCAAGTCGTTCCAGGGGTGTTTTTAGATGGGTATCAGGGAAAAGTTTCTACACTGAAAGGGTTGTTAAACATTGGAACAGGCTGTCGAGTGGAACTTCCATTCCTGAAAGCGTTTAAAGAATGAGTATCCATGGTGCTGCGGGAGATGGTTTAGTCACTCTTAGGTCAGTGATTGGTACCTTAAAGGTCCCTTCCAAAATAGACAATTCTATGATTCCAGCCCCCGGAAGAGCTCCCTCCCGCGTCACCCCTGACGCTCCCCAGGCCCCAATGTGTTCCCCAGATCCCCGCTAGGGGGCGACGGAGGGCTCGCGCACCTGCTCCCTCGCCCCTCTCCCCGGCTGTGCGCATGAGCGGTCGCCGCCCGCTGCCCCGCCTCCCCCAGGTTGTCTGAGGGGACGCGGTACGGCGTCGGCGGCCGCTCTCGCTGGGTTCGGTAGGTACGTGGCGGCGGGGCTGCGCGACCTCAGCATTGCTGGCCAAAAGAATGGGGGGGTGGCGGTTGGCTTACTTACTGTTTGACTGATTGATTGACTGCCTAGCTGGCTGGCTGTAGCCGCCGCACCTGCCCGGCGCCGCGCTCCCGGTAGCCGGCGCCGCCTGCGAGGGCTCCCTCTTGCCAGGGCTCAGTGAAGGGGCTTCGCAGCGCCGGACCCGCCGCCGCAACGCTGTGGCTGAGCCAGTTGCGGGGGTTCCTTTTACTCATCTCAGCCCGGAGCATCGCGGATGCAGGTGGCTGCCGGGCCGCGCCGCTGTAGCGGGAAGGCGCCGCTGACCCGGACACCCTCAGCTCGCTCCGTGGGGAGCGAGCGGGCGGCAGCAGAGGTGGCCCTAATCCGGTCACGGTGGGAGGCAAATTGGGCGAAAGTAGTTGTGAGGGTTCAGCTCCGGAAAAGCGCCCGGTGCTCCTGCTCCGGTAGAGGGCAGATGAAGAACTGGTGGCACGGGGCAACCGTCCTCACCTGAGGGTGGCAGGGTACCCTGATATGAGTGACTGAAAAGAGGGGACGAGGGGGTTGCTAGAAGCCAAGCTGTGGCGCCGAGATATTCTTCGCCTCTCAATAAGCTGCGGGGCGGTGGGGGAGAGCGCCAAGGGGGGCCGCAAGGGCGGCGGGGCTGCTGGAAAGGGTGGGGAAGGGAGAAGGTTTGCCCTCCTCCAGCGCCGGGGGAGGCAGAGTTTTGCTCTGTGGGATTCTCTTTGGGGCCTGGTGCGTTTCTGTTTGCTCTTGGGTCTTTGAGCGACATTGAGGTTAATGCTGGGTCGCCGGTAAGTCGTCCTGGGAGCTGCAGTGGTGAACCAGTGGATATTTCAGTTAAATCCTCCTTTCCTAATGTGGTGACGTTAGGCAGGAAGACGCGGAGGGGAAATTCTGGGGACAAGTTGATGGCAGGTGATGGATTGTGGGGAAATTTGTGCTCCTCCTCTAGTTTTCTGAGAGTGGCAGGGTTCTGGAAGCAGAGCGTAGAGGGGCCAAGCCTTCAGTGCTTACTTTGATGACAAAAGGCAACAGGGTTAGGGAGTGTTGTCTGTTTTGTTTGCAGATGGTGTACTAAGGTTTGTATTGCTTGGTTTGTTTGCCATGGTCACTTGTAAAACTTCTTGGAAAGTGTTAAAAAGCTAAAATAATTCATCTTCTGCTGACTGAAATTAGCAGCTTCTCTTTTGAAGTAGATAAAAGGTCATTCTCTGTAGAAGCATGTATTGGCACCTACCATCTGTTCAAGTGTTTGTATTCCTGAGATCTTGTTGCTTTAAAATTTTTATTGTTTTTACTTCTAGATCTATTTAATGAGTTCTGGGAAGGTTAAAGCCAGGCCTTTGGTGTTTGTGTCTTGACAGTCATTCTTCTGCTGTGCTTGGTTCATGTTACCTAGTGAGCAAAGAAGAATAAATAATTTAAGATTGTTATTATGGTCTTGATAAACAACAAATGGGAGTGCACATCACAGCTTGAAAGAAATATCCATCCTGTGACTCTACATTTAAATTGTAAATTTTTTTCTGTAGTAGTAGAGTCACAATAAACCTATTGATAATAGACTACATCTATCTTTGTAGCTTTTATTGACCTGAGTTAAAATTAATGTAAAATGCCAAATGAGCTCTCTCAGTGTTCCTCTTATATTTTTCAGTTTTCCCAGAAAAGAAACATGTACTTTCAGTTATTCTTTTTAAAACTTTTAAATATGGCATTTAAAATCTACATATAATTAGACTGAAACTTGTAGTAGACACTTTAATTATGCTTTATAATATACTTTTTCAGAAATTAAGAAAATGTTTCAATGCATTTGCAGATATCTTTAGAAAGCTTTATGTATAATGGAAATTGTGGTAATTTTTACTTAAGTTTACTAACTGAATATTTTCAGTGTTAATTGAAAATGAGAGGGTGTTTTGGGTTCAACCCAAGATAGGACTGTGAAGCTGTTGCCAATGTAAGGCAGAACAGTACTCTGTCTTGAAAACATCAGCTCCTGTAAAGAGGATCATACAGTTAAATTAGTTTTGTTCAGAGGGAGTTTGTGAACCAAACAACATTCTTTGAGTGTTTGTTTACAGTAGAAGTTTGCCATGTTCTATCTTGTAAAGCAACAATTTTTCTCTCTAGTAAGAGGTGTACTATCTACCACACACTACTCTATGTTTATTTATAAATTTCACAAGCACTACATAAATGTAGGTCATTGAGTCTTGTGTGGTGCTTCTTTCTATAAGAGAGATATTTACTCTCTGCACCTTCATTTTTCGAGTTGAAGATATCCCTATAGTAAAGCTATCAAAGGATTATTCTTTTTCAGACATAAGTTTGGCAAAACGAAAATTCTCTCAATTTTTTATAAAATCTTGCTATCAAATAGACTACATGTTTATTTTAAAACAATGTGAAAGGGTGTTCTGGATGCTTAACATGAGAGCAAAGAATAGAAAAATCATAAGATTGTGACAACACTAGTGGGAATGCTATAGAAAAATGTTCTCATATTGAAACAAATTATTTTGATAGCTTTTAAGTTCTGTAGACTTCCCTAACTTACAGGTTACCTTCTGTTTGCCATATTACCTAATTTACTATCTTTAGTATCTCCATAATTGCAAAATTCCCTTGTAGGAATTTCTGTGCCAAATCTTGAATTCTGTTTTTGTACAATGAAGCGTCATTGAGAAGTGTTAAGACATGCTTGTATTCTGTGGCTAAGTTTAAATAAAGAACAGTCCAGGAAAAAAAAAAGCATCCACCAAACTTCTTTATCCTGTGGCAAAATCTAATTTATACCTCATACTGGATAGATGTAATTTAATTGGGTTTGAACTTTAATGTCCATAATACAACATACAACAATTTTACTTTATGAACTACTTGCTTGCATTTGGTAGGTATGGGTATAGAACAGCAGTACCTAATTGAACTTTTTCATTAAAATGTATTTATTACTTCAGTACTCTAAATCCCTTAGAGCTTAAAATGTAGTACATTACACAATGTGGAATGCGAAATACTTCTCAACTTTTTTCAAACCTCCTGAGAAGAATGCAGTCCTGGTGGTGTTTTTTGAGGAACTGTTAGAAAAAAATCCACTTTTCCATCCCTCCCAAATGAACTGAAGCAGATGTTAAGAGTTTTATAAATGAAATCCTTGAGACTTTTTGTTCTGAAAGGCACTCTGTGAAGATCAACACTATTGCTAATGGACATTTTTTTTTTTTTTTTGTAAAAGCTAAATGGCTTTTACTCTACATTAGAAACGGTAGCTTCTTTTTCCTTATGTAATTTTTGTTTTTAATTTTTATTTTTACCTGGTCAGGTAACTGTTATGCTCTTTATTATTAAAGCTAAAAATTAGAGTGTTTTTATGTGTGAAATGTTTGATGCTGGTATCACTTTTTTAGGTGAGCTGTAATATTTAGGAGATTGATCGAAGTTGTCATCTTCAACCTTGCATGTAAAAGCAATCTGCAAAAGACAAACTCCCATGTTTGTAGTAGGCAGTTTTAAACGATACTTTTTTATTTTTTAAAGAAAATAAGCCATGTGAGTTACGGCTTTTCAGGGAGCTTTTTAGTATTTTGTTATAGACTGCTTTGGTTCTGGCAGGTGGCTGAACCTCTCCTAGAATAATAACAGGAAAATTAGATTAAGTGTTTTGATTTTACTGTGGTTTAAAATGTTCACATTTCTTGATTTCCATTGGAAGTTGTAGAAATTTGTTGAAGTGATTACTTTGTGGTATGTTTTTGTTTAATATTAAATAAAGTAACAGATTTGAGTGTTACTCTGTCATGAAGTTGCATGGGTAGTCAGCAGTGCAAGTGTGGCTGTGGAGAAGTAAGAAAAGGCTGCAACATCTTAACAGCTTTTACCCAATTTACAGTACTTACAGATTAAAATGTGAGTTAATTTATTTAATTTCATCCTGACTTATTAGAGTAGATGAATTTTGTGCATAATCCAAATTTCATACTATCAGCTGAGATAAAAATAATGTCTTCCATAGGTAGTAATGCTGCTGCAAGCTTTCACCATACATTAATGTGTCAGAAAAAGCAGTAAGGGAACATGTGATTTTGTTTAATAAATGTGTGCTGTCCTGAAATATCATAATAGTAGCTTTTGTTCACAGTGGCAGAATTACTACTGAAGAGTGCTGTGTCAACGCTGGGGGGTTTTACATGCTGTCAGTTTGGCTTCTAGTAAAGGTCTTCCTTCCCTGCTGCTCATTGCTGCCTTACTCAGTAATGCAACCCACATGCAACCCCCCCCTTCTCTGAAAGCCTTAACGAAGCCTGTAATCTTGAATAACACTGGAATTTAATGTGTGTCTTTTCCCTCCTTTTGTTTACCATTACTTTTATGAATGCCTGGCTTTTTGCCTGTCTGTCTGGCTTCCCTAATTAGCTGACGCCTTGGTTAACAGCTTTAATGGTGTTGGTGAGTCTTGAAACTGAAGTACTTGATATGGGCTTCTTTGTCCTGTATTGGTGGTGGGGTCCAGCTTCTCCCTGCTCACGGCTAAGTGATGCTAGGGAAGAAAAAAACTTGTGAATGGGACATGTTTTACACAGATGGTGCGCTTACGAGTGCCCATTTGACAGGCTATGATAAAAGTTTAGCTGAGGGACTTATTTTCAGCTGTTCCAAGAACAACCTGATAACTTTTTAACTTACTGTATCAGAAAAAACTTTATTGATTGAGAAGGTATGTGTGGATTTACTCATCAACCACACTTCTGTCTAGGCTGAGATTGGTATTTAATGTATAAGGATAGTGACAATCTTGTAAACAAAATTCCATTTTTGGCTGTATTCTCTATCTTTGCTTCTGTTGGGTGGGTTTTGGTGCACTTTCCTTGATGCTGCAGGCATAGAACAGGCAAGTCATCCAGGCAGCCTCTACCATCCCTGTCTAGAAGCCTACATCCAGTCCTCTCTAAATTGTGAAGGCTGGAATTCAAAGAACATCTTGGGAGTGTTGCCAACGCAGTAGCACTGGGTATGGCTTACTTGGTGGTTGAAAGGAGGTAGTGGGAGCAAAGAGAAGTGAATGTTAGTCTTCGTGTGAGTCTGACTTCAAGACTGGTGAGGATGGTTAGTTTTCAGCTGGGATAATTAACTTTAAAGGCCTGTTTCTGCAGTTTTTTTTAGATGGCAGTATTTTAGCTTATGAAGTGTAAAACAGTGATGTGTAGCAGTTGCACTGGGGAGCTGAAAAAGCTTCTGAAATTTAACCTTGAAGAAATAGCCTGTAGTTCTGCAGTCCCTCAGTTTTAATTTGTTGACTTAACAGGTTTTATTGTCTTGTAGAACATGTAATTAGAGTGCTTACAGTAGTTAAGAAAAACTATAGAGACAACAAATAAGAACACTTCCCATAGTTACCTAAACTCCAAAGTAAGCTGTTCATCGTTGTGTTAGGGTAGAAAAACTCCGAAGCTCAAAACTATGATTTTTTTTTCTGTGTAAATCATGTTTGTACAGCTGCTGTTGATAGTTCAAAATAAAACAAATGTTTACATAAACAAGAAAAAACCCAAATCTCTAAACACCCAGTTTCATTCATGTAAAGATAATGTGGTAAAGCCAATTCTTTAACAGTTATATACGCACTCAGTACAATACTTAAGACATAAACCAGTTTTGAACAACATTCTTGGAGTTTAAGATAACCAAAAAGTATCGATGTAACTGAAGTGTTACTGCATATGCTATTTTGGATACTCCATTCTTGGTGTTTTCTGTGTGTTTTATGGAATACCCAATGAACTGAATGTACATGTAAGTAGATGACATCTCTTCATAGGTATGATCCTCATCTTTGTAGACTGTCTCTCTGCCTTGTGTTTTCCATTGCAAGACCCAAGCAGATTTCTCTCTAAAATGCCTTGATTTAATTTACATACAGCAGTGCTTTTCTCATGTGTTAAGTACCTTTGCAAAGCCTTATATAACATGGAAAATGTAGTGTATTTGTTTGGATTTTTTTTTTTTTTGCAATGAATAATCACTGCTAAGTAATTACTTCACAAATTTATCTGTACTACTTCCAATTTATAGTTTTGAATCTTGCAAAGATTTTGTGATCCTTGACGATAAACTGCTGGAAAATGGGAACTTTCTACTGGGGCCTGTGAAATTCATGTGCTGTCCTTGTTTTCTGTTCCTCTTATGGGTAACATATGGAATAGAAAATAATAATTAAAAATACTTTCAGTTAAATTGCCACTTCATAGTACACTTAAATTTTTGGTGTGATACTTGCTGACAGTGGTCATCATTGCTTAATCGTATGAGGTATTAAATACTCCATGTCATACTTCATGAGAAGTTTTACCAGCTAGTTCTATCATTGCGGTATGCTGTTACAAGAGCAGATGTATAATTTAACCCAAACTGCTATGGAGTGTAATTTATTTAAAGGTTCTCTGATTTCTGTTTCTAGATTATTTGCTTTGATAAAGTGGAAGGCTTACATTGTAAAAATAATGTGGTGGTTTTGGTTTTTTTTCTTACTGTTTTCCAAATATCCCACTTTTGTGCATGTAATTCTGTTTTGATGCTAAAGAGCTCAAGGTTATTTTAGAGATTACTTTTATGATATAAAGCATGTTCTTGATTTCAATTAGATGTGGAGTCTGCTATTAGGTCTTCTGGACTTCACAGTCCAAAGGCCATTTTTGGTAGTTGAACTTGATACTTTTGGGAGTTTGGTCACTTGCTTTCCTTGTATCATGAAGAATTTGAGATCATTTGTCTTTTTCCATTCACACAGTTTGCAGATATAATTAAATATTTCCTGTCTGATAATGTGATTATTTAATGCAGGGTTTCATATGATGAGGCTTTTATTATGGCCAGTGACCCGCTGGAAGGCTTTCATGAAGTGAACCTTGCTTCACCCACTACACCAGATCTTCTTGGAGTAAATGAGCCAGGGACTCAGGAACAAACTACCTCACCCAGTGTTATCTATCGACCGCATCCTTCTGTTGTGTCCTCTGCACCAATCCAACCCAATGCATTAAATGTTTCTGACCTTCCTACACAACCTGTGTATTCATCTTCCAGACAACTGAATTGTGGAGAAGCATTGGCTGTCAGGTGAGTTCTGTGTCTCTTTCCATTTAAATTCCTGATGTTTTTTGCATGCAAACTACTTGCTTTATTAATAAATTTAAATATTACTTAAAATGTAATATTAAATTGTGTACATGATGGTAGATTTAAGACCCTTACTGCCATTTCTAAAATGTTTCTCCTTATTCTATTATATAAATAAAACCATATTGCTTTCTTTACAGCATCAGTGTTACCGACACATTACTTTGTTCTACCTCTGGACCCCAGGGTGGGTCATTCAATCACAATAATTCCAGAAAGGAGATCAAAAATGCAGAGAGAGAGTTTTTGCAGGGTGCTACAGTAGCAGATGTTGCTGAAGGAAATGAAGATATTTTTGGGTTGAGTACAGACAGTTTATCTCACTTACGGAGCCCATCTGTGCTGGAAGTAAGAGAAAAGGGCTATGAAAGATTGAAAGAAGAACTTGCAAAAGCTCAGAGGGTAAGGCTCATCTTTTCTCCTCCTGTTTTTTCTCTCTTCAGAATAATTCTGATATTGCAGAATGATATATGGGCTAGAAGGTGCAGGCCAGGTGTACTAATTTCTCACAGAAATATAACAATATAATTATTTACTGTAAAGTTGCTCTGAATGTGTACATTGATTGGCATTATTCCTTGATAGTGATTTTTAACTCTAGTGTTGCTGCTACTTAACCATGGAAAGTTTTTGCTGCTATATCTGGTCAAATAGACTTTTTCTTTGAAATCTAGACCATTCTTTCAGTCTGACACTTGAGAGTAATTTTGTGTCATTCTATTGTTACCCTGCAAGTATTTATAGATGCTGATTATATACCTCTCAAGTCCTAGAAAGTGTAGCATGTACCATAGAATATAGAAGCGATTTAGAACAGGAATACTTCAGTTTAATAGGGGAATGCACACATAGGAAGAAGCAATAAAGATGTCACTGGTGTTCTTCAGGGTACTGTTACATCCCACTTCAATTTGAATATAGATACCTTTGAAGACACTGGAGCTCAATTCATTAATATTTGTAAAGCGCTTTGTCTTGTTTGGATGAATGGTGCTATATAAATGCAAAGCCGTTATTTATCATTTTAACATCCTTCTGTGCTTAAACTCTCTGGTAGTTTTTGTGCTATTTGTATTTGTGCCCATCCCTCTCCTCTACATGATTCCATTCTTGTTTAAATTTAAGCTCATCTTATCTTGTGTTTGAACTTGTTTTTTCTGTTATTTCATCTTGTTGATTTTAGTCGTCATTTCTGTCATAGTAGCATTTGCTGTGGCTAATGGGGATCTTCAGTATGGATTCTGACATAATTTCTTATGTTTGTTTTCTTACTAAGTAGTTCTTTCCTGTACTGATGAGTTAATTTATTTAGCATTTGATGACTGAAAGGCAAAGTTAACTTGATCTGAGTTTGAAGTACTTGCATGTGAATATGTAATCCTAGCAGTTAAACTTGGAACCTTAGAAAGTAAGAACAAATTAAAGTTCAAACTTCAAAAAAACTCTTCTAGCTCCTGACAGTATGCTAAAGTCCAGAAAATATGCTTGAAAATGACAACTTCATTCTGCTACAGTTCTTTTGCAATTATTTGCAAGTCTCATTGTGATGTATACATCTTTGTCTGTTACAGATTGAAATTTCCTGTTTAACTCCAAAACTTAAGCTTATTTTTAAAGAAAAGGCATTAAGGCTGCTAGAATATGTTAACTGCTCGTTATATATATTCAGACCATTTGGGTCTTGAGAAAAGCAATTCAGCACTAAGTGGAGACTGTTGATGTCAAAATTCTTGCCAATTCTCAACCCATCAAGTTGATTCTTACCAGCGTTATCCTAGATGGATAACTTGTTTTCTCTGCTTGTCTTCCTAGAATTGTGCTGTTTCAGAATTGCTCAGTAACACAGGAATCATTGCAGGAGGCTGTTCAACAGTAAAGCCTATTCTTTCCCCAGTACCTACTTTTTTTCACCTCCTGTATGAGGACTATTTTTTTCTATCTGTAATTCATCACTACTTGCTTTCTTTCAAAAGTCAAGGTTATTCAGATGGGACTGGGTCCACTCTGCAATATTCAATGTGCCCTGTCCCAGAACTTTTATTTTCAAATATATTCAGTATTGTTGTGCTCAGTTTAAAAATCTGCAGGGATATAACTAATCAGTTGTGCCTACGTATGGATGATTGTTTTATGCATAATGGTTTTCTCTTGAAGTATCTTGTGCTGTTTATTAGGAACAGTGCACAAAATGAGAATTGAAAATGAGAACTGAAAATGAGAATTTGCGCTTGAATTTTTTGAGCTCATTGAGCCTGAAAACCTTCAAAAATACCTTCCAGGAGCAAACAAAGCAAACTCAAGTTCGCTATTTGTATTTTTCTTTTGTTCCAAATTTCTTACCCAGCTGTATGCTAGTGTAGCATGCCTTGAAGATCAATTGGAATTTGTTGCAGTTCTGATCAAAAGAGAGCTAGAAAGAAAACAGAAATTTTGACACTTAAGTATACACTATATATACATTTTTAATGTCTCTGCTTGGATTGCATCTTTTTTTCTTAATATCCTCTCTCTTTTATTGCTAGTCAATATATGTATGTCATGTAATTGTAAGACATTTAAGTGTGGTTCTTGAAGAAATTATTTCTTCTCCTTTCTGTATGCTTGCTATTTTCTTGAAACCACAAACATCACTTCTCAAAATGAACAGTATTACTGTCAAAACTTTGAAAGACTTTCCTTAAGAGAGAAAATAAACTTTCAACTTAAGTTTAAATTGGTTGCAGCACCACATCATGCCATAAGATGGTGCAACAACAGCATTCCATATGAATGAAGAATCATGGAATTATAGGGTGGGAATGTATCTTCAAAGGCCATATAGTCCAACTCCCCTCCAATTAAGAAGGGAATAGAAGACTGGACATACTTTTGCTGCCTTAAAATGTCCCTTTTATTAAAACAACATAGATTTTTCACTCTTTGAGATCATTCAGGTTATTTTTGTTAATTTTTTTTCATCAATTACTTAATTTCTTCCTATATTCTCTAAAAAATTAGGGTGAAGCCTTTCCTTTAGAAGATCTGAACCTTTCTCTTTGTTTTACTACCCTTTTAGTGCAGTGTCAAAAGGCTTTAGCATTTCAGTGTCTGGGACCTTATCTCCTCATGTTTCCATGCATTTGGATTTTTTTCCTGCCACGTTTGGGTTGAGCTGAAGGTAGATCAACCACCTATAGATAAGATCTGAGAAAATAGTCATGGTATTTCAATAATTGCATTTCTTGATGTGGAAGTTAAGTGGAATCCTTACAAGGGAATACATTTTTTTGCTTTTCATCTATATTAACCAGTATGTTGCATGTATTTTGTGTAACTCGCTTGTAGCTCCTGAGCTGTGACAGTTAATTGTCATATTTTCCTTGAATTTTTTTGTGAAGTGGCTCTGAATTTATTTCCTTATCAATGAGATTTGTCAGTATCATGATGTCATCTGTGATGGCAGATTGAAGCTTAGGTTTTTGTGCTGATGTTTTCTCTTAGAGTATTGGAATTATCTGAAATCCTCCTCTTCGTTGGGGACAAAGCAGTCTACTTGGTTGCAAATACTGTATTCTGTTCGACAGTGAATTTTGTGCTTCCTGCAGTCTTTCGAATAAGATCTGTAGTTTTATTGGTGTTTGAGTTTTTTTAATAGAAGTCTGAATTCCTGATATTTACCTAGTAGAGTGAAATTGTGAGGTTTTTCCATGCTATTAGAGTGATTCTTATGAAAGTGGTAACAATACAGAATGTGGTACTGTAAATTTCAATGTAATTTAAGAACTTGATCCTCAGATCAGGAGTTGTCTTTAAAAGACTTAATTTCTGTATGTATTCTTAATCTTAGAAACAAACTTAATGTTACAGTTTGATCTCTTGTCTTTGGGTCTTTGTGTGCAGGATTTGAAATAAGTTTTGGTTTTGTTTGGTTTTGGTTTTTTTTTTCCTTTCCATTGTTCTGTCTGTATCGTCAGAGAATATAACATAGCAGAAGATTTTTATTGTTGTTATTAAAGGGCTTCTGAGCAGGCTAACACTGGTTAATTTTTTTTTTCTTCCATAGTAAAACATGACGTTTTAAAACTCTACATAAATTAATGAATAGATTGATTCGCACTAACTGTCCGGGAATTCCATTAGTGCTATACAGTAAATTCAGCATTCTTAAATTTCTGTTGTCATTGGTTTATAAGTTAATAAATAATAAAAATGTTTGGAGTCCAGAACTCCACTGAAGAGTATGCTTTCAGGCTTTTCTAAAATAAATTGCAACTGACAAACAGTCACAGGCTTGGGATTCTTGAAGATGTGTTGGTTCTTTGAAGGTGTGTTTTAGCAGTTCTTTGTCTTCGAGTGATGGAAGTTTTCAGTTTCCACAGCTCAGATGCTGTTGAATACATTGTAGGCATACATTGGCAACTTCAGAATTTGACAGTATCCCAGGGTTCTGGTTTTAGATTAAAATCTTTGCTCTTTTGTTTATCTTCTACATCTAGTTCTGACTTGATAGAATTGCTGTACTACATGCAGGATGATTTTCGTTCTAGGTCTTAAAATATGAGTGCCTTTGTAGCAGTAATTTGCATTTCTTATCTCTCTAGTTCAAGACTGACCTTGTTGATTGTTTGTGAATATCAAAGTGAAATAAGCACTAATATAACTGTTTGGTGTTGGATTTTTTTTTTCTTCACTTTAGTTTTTTTTGGGAGGGTTTTTCCACGCAGGTTAATTTTTTTAATTGCCTGTTTAGGTGACTCTGTGTGTGTGCTCATCTTCATGTAGTTAGTTTTTCAGAACAGTGATGTGGGAAGGCCTGCAACATGGATGGTTAGTCTAGCGCATACCGTTGTATTTTCTGTGTTTATATGCCTGGGTAGCCTCCAATAATACCCTTAAGACATGGGCAACTGTAATGTTTCTAATAACTGCTAAGCTTTTTGTTTTGGACACGCTTTATGTCTGCTCTGCTTAAAAAAAAGCCCCAAACTATTAAAGTTGCTTGCCAAAATCATGTCTTGTATTGTGCTCCATCTGAATTGTGTCATGAAAACTTGCTCAGCACTTGACAAATCTAGCTAAGCAGCTATGCTTAGTACGCTGCCTGGTGTTGTCTCCTTTTTGTTTTCATTAAGTAGCTTTACTTGTCTGCCTAAATCTTAATCTAAACCCTGCTAATCCTTCCAGTTGCAGGTGAACTGTCAGCATCTTGCTTAAAACATAGTGTATTGATAGTGGTAGCCCAAAAGTGAACCTGTGTTAGCTCTGTGTTTGATAACACCTGACCAGACTGTTTATCCATAAATTTTAAAAGGAAGTTGTATTAAGTAGCATTTTCCCTACAAATCAGCGAAATAAACAAATGCACATGTGTTTTGTATTCTTTGCAATACAGGAACACATGAAACTCAGGCAGTAAAGATTTTGCATCAGAATTTTAAATTTTCTTATTAAGAACGATTTTTTAAATGCAAAATAAACCATCACAACGTGAATTTAAAATTTTTTCTTCTTCTTAACATTTTTTTAGGCTTTTCGTGTTAGTTTTTCTTTCTCTTTTACCTCTATCTCCAACTTTTCCTTTTTTTTTTTTTTTTTTTTTTTTTTAAAGGCAGTTTCCTTTGCAGAATAGT
>VZTY01014172.1:31521-56678 GCA_013400935.1 Turnix velox | reverse complement strand
CTTTTTCCCCTATCTGGCAATTTTTCTTTTTTTTTTTTTTTTTTTTTTTTTTAAAGGCAGGTTCCTGTGCAGAATAGTAGCTAGTAAGTAAAAGTTAAGTAGTCTTTGAGGAAAAGGTAAATAATTTAAGGGTTACCTTTCAAAACACAAGGTTTGCACGCGGAAAGCAAAAAATCCAAATAACAAACAAACTAGACAAACTTCACTCAATACATACAAAGTTAAAACCAAACAAAATAGGCCCTTTACACTAAATGAGTTGAGAATGATCCTTCAATAGAAATCAACGAGGACCCTTCATCTTAAGAGGAAAATCTAGTGCCAGCTTCACTACAGAAATTTGAGATCAAGGCCAAATGACAGCATGCTACAAGGCAGGGTGTGGTTTGCCACATAGTTGTGTGCTATACTAATCAATCATGAAGTATTTCAAAATTATGAAGCACCTCCAAGAAACAGAAAGGAGACTCCCTTTTGGACCTCTTTGTGGTGACTGGCCTCCCAGAGTTTTCAGAATACAGGTGTTTTCTTTACCAGTTTCTGGAGTATTTCAAAGAATATAATTGCTTGAATATATTTGGAGTATTTTACAGGGTTTGGGTCCCGTGTTTCAGGAGTGTTGGTAGTGTAATTGCTAGCTTTGCAGGGGGAAAAGAAGAGGAGGAACTAAGATGGGAACAACAGGGAAGTTGTGGGCAATAAAAAATGCCTGAGATATCAGAGATGCTTTTCTTTTAGTTTTTCTGTATCCTTCTCTTTCTTGGAAGAGATTCTGGAGTTCAATGGCTGATAAAGAGGTGGTGAACTTTTCTTTTGCAATTCCTTGTTCAAGTTTTTGCACTTCTCTGTAAATTACCCAACTTTTCCTGTAGATTTTGGACAGTACAGATGAGATTGGTCATGTGTAATGGTTGTGTTGCCAAGTATGTGTTAAAATCTTACTGTGATGGTGGTATGGCCAGTCCTCCTTTAACAAAAATTTTAATAGCTTGAATTTCATTAGGTTGCTGTAATTTGATTCATATATCTGCATAAACAGGGCCAAGGATATAATTGTGATTTTGAAATTTGTATTAGTTTTAAGGAGATGTACAGAAAACAGTATTTATAGTAAAATATGTTTTAAGAACCTTTTAGTATTGGGGATTATCCTGAGACAAAGCTGCTTTTTTGGTTTTGTGGTGGTTTTTTTTAAGCATTACTTTCAGTGTCTGGTAAGGAATGGGAAACAGAATTCTGTTTATCCCAATAATTAACTTGTTCTATATTTTATTTGGCTTAAATCTTCTATGCTTTCAGGAAAAAACTTTTTTTTTCGGAGTATTTTGGAAACACTAATGTCTCAGATAGAGATACTTTAGGTTAACCTAGTATATTGCTGCAGAGCAGGAGGAATAGATATATATATGTACATGTTTAATTGCTTCTAGTATTAAGTTTGATATTTTGAAAGGCTTTGTTTAGCAAAGGTTTCATGTTCCTCTGATTGTAATTTTTTCATTTTCTTCCCCCTCTCTGTGGTATTAGTTTTAAAAGGCCAAATTCCTACTCTAAGTCAGAATAAATAACTTTCAATTTTCCATAGGAGCTGAAGTTAAAAGATGAAGAATGTGAAAGGCTTTCTAAAGTGCGAGATCAACTTGGACAGGAATTGGAAGAACTTACAGCTAGTCTGTTTGAGGTTTGTTGGAGTCTTCAATGTGATATCCTTAAAGGAAGATGAGAGAGATGTTTTACGTAGAATTAGTATATTGTATGCTGACTCTTTCTACAATAAGGGTGCAAAGGGACTTCTGTGTTGAAGACCTGGGTGAAAACGTAGAGGCTTAAGAGTGAGCAGTAGACTTTTGTCTTAGATGAGAGATACCTTGTTGAGCTTGTCAGTCTGCAAAGAAAATATGCCAAACACCTAAAAACTATTTAGGCTTATTTTTTGGCAAAACTATTTTGAGACAGCTTCTCTGTCTGACAATAAGGACTATCTAGACAAGAGCTAAATTTGAGGTTACTATGGTGACAAAAAAAAGTAGTCCCACAGCAATGGAAGTAGCAAGAATAGAACTTGGACGCATTTTCAGCTCTTGAATTTTCACCAGGGTGAAACTTAGTTATCAAGTGAGACGCCTGAACTTTAAGTAGAATGTTTTCATTCCAGAGAAAGGCAATAATAATACCATTAAAGATTGTGAGCTTGTATTACGCAGAAAGAAATAGAATCTGTTCTCATTATTTCATAAAAATACATTTAGGAATGCCTAGAAGCTAAATTGTGATACCAATATCTATCTAAATAAATGTCATAATCCAAAGGAGATTTACATGGTCACCGAATCATAAGTATTGTTTTTCAGCATATGCATAAAGATCAAATTTTAGATATGTTTTAGAAATGATGATGTATTGGTATAAAAGTGCTATTAAAAACTGGGAAGTACTGACATATAAAAAATAAATTGCAAATGGCTTTGGGTTGGCAGTGAGCTTTATTGCATCATCCCAATAGGGTGAAATTACTTAACATATTAAAGAGATCCTGCGCGTAGAGAATAAATAGGTGACCGAAAAGGTACATTTAAATAGTGTATGTTGGGAGGGAGGAAAATGTTAGGCATATTTTAACTGTAGAGAAATAAAGTTGTCAGTGAAATTTTATATTGAGTTCTATTACTAACTTTAAAAGATTTTTTTAAGCTGTATTTTAAATAGAGTGTATTGTGAATAAGTAAAACTCAATTATTACTAACTTCCAACTGTAGTGGGCATGTCACTTGAATTTACTTACGTGGTTTGATTTCACTAAGAGGCCCTAATAACGTACAGTAGTGAGGTTTCTTAATCTTTGCACTGGGATGTGCTGCTCTTGAATTCATTTTCTATTTCTGAATCCCATTGATTTCAGTGACTGTATAGCAGGATATGCTGAATCTTATTTTAATGTATCCCAGTGAAGACTTGTTTTGCACAGTTGGGTATATCTAATATATTATTATGCTCTGATAGGACTGTAATATGCTTTGCTTTTGAAGGTTCATCACTAAACACAAACTGCATGGTCAATGTTAAATGTATTATTTGTACACATTGTATAAATGTGTATGTTCCCATCCTGCATGTGTCAATTTTTACCTAGATTTTTTTTCAAACCCATATTAAACAGCTCTGTTGTATGCCAGTGGGAGCCAGATCTTTGGTATGATGATTTATGAACTTTTTTGTTTTATTTATATAGCGTCCAGACATGTGCTAGGCGCTTTACAGATATGAAACGGATACCATCCCAAGTAATTTAGTCCATGGCCCTGATCTTGCAAACTTTGTAGCCTTCAGTAAGTACTAAATAAGAAGAGTAATTTGATCGCAGGCACAAGTTGCTGCATTGGAGCCTAAACAAATAAATACAATATGCAGACAAAAGGCTTAGTGTTATGAGCTAAAAGGATGTTTACAGAAATTCCTTTTACACCACCTTCCTTATTGGTTTGGTTTAATTTCTTTGCTGCAATTATTTTTCAGTGATTTTTCTGTTCTACTAATGAAATGTTTCTTAATCTATAAGCTATTTTTTAAACTGTGGTGTTGTCTGTTTTATCAATGGTAAGAATTTAGACCTCATAGCTGTTTACCCAGTTCCTTCATCTAGAAATTTACAGTGGGCTGAAACTGGTTATTCTGGTTAGAAGGGAGAAGTTCTTTTGAATGGCCTACTGTGCCCATGTTGCTTTTGTTGCTAGTGGTTTGACTGTTTCCCTTGGAGGTCAAGGAGCTTGACCAAGAAACTTGATGAACCTGTAATGAATCGAAATGGTAGATCTGTAGGTATTTTTTGGTGTGTTTACTATTTAATTTCAGATTGTTGCACAGATTACTATTGACAAGTACTCCTTGAGAAACAAAAGTATGTCCTTAGTTTCTTTCCTTTTTTTTTTTTTTTTTTGTACTGGATCTTGTTAATTTATGTGAAGCATTTACACTGGCTAAACATTTTTTTAATAGGAAGCACACAAAATGGTTAAAGAAGCTAATGTCAAACAGGCTGCAGCAGAAAAACAGTTAAAAGAAGCACAGGGAAAGGTGAGGGTTTTTTTCTGACTTGTTTGCTTTGTCTTTTCACATGATTATAAATCTGAAGTGTGAATCATAAAAGTGTGAATAGAGCATTTCCTGAAAATGCAAGTAAAATAGATACTGAATTGTTTTATCTTGCCCTGACAGACTCTTAGGTGATACCTATGGACACAGAGCTAGTGACTCAGCACAGTGTCATAGCTGGCAAGGTGGGATTGGAAGCCTGTGTTACTACAGTATGCAATTACATAGGCACCTGTGTGTTAGTGCTGTTGGAAAATGAGCCCTTGAATTGAATCATGATAACTGGCAATTTTGTTAAATGTTTTAAAGATATTCATAGCTTAAGATGATACTTTTGTTTGATGATGGATTTATTCCCCCCATTCTCCCCCAGATTGATGTCCTCCAGGCTGAAGTAGCAGCATTGAAAACACTGGTACTATCTAGTTCACCTACATCTCCAACGAAGGAGTTTCAGTCAGCTGGAAAAACTCCCTTTAAGAAAGGCCATGCAAGAAACAAGAGTACAAGCAGTGCTATGGGTGGCAGTCATCAGGACCTTACAATGATGCAACCAATTGTAAAAGACTGTAAAGAGGTAACAGTACAAGATCATCCTCTTTTTGACAGTAAACTGGTTTTATTGGTTTGTTTTACTCACAGTGAATCTAGGATATTTTAAATTTTTAAATCTTCGTGTAATACCGTTTTAGAGATATGTTTCATTAATGAAAGAATTTTTATTATATACCAGTGGGTGATGATTTTTTCTGGTGGTGTTTGCCTTTAAATCATTGTGGGAGGATGAGATAAGAATATTCAAATTAATAATTTAAAGATGGGAATTAAAAAAAAGAAAAATACACTATAAGTGAATGACAAATCACGGTGGCTTTTTATGAAGTCCATCACCGCAAGCTCATAAATTGTCATAAATGTTTCATAAACTGTCACAGGAAAAAGAAGGAGCTCAATAATGGCAGAAAGAGGCCAGGGAAAAGAAGGAATCAGTCATTTAGTGGAGAACAGGCAGTTACCACTGAGATACTGGAGAGAGGAGGACAAGCTGTGGTGCCCTTTGTTCTGCCCATGTCATTGAAAATGGGAAAATAACAAGGCAATCTTTTGATTCTTAAGGCCTTGGAATGGTAGTAGCAAATTAATGAACTGAGAAGGATCTCATGATAACAAGTCATTGTTAGAACAGTAGATGAAATTCAAAATCCATAACTGAGGTATCTAGGAAAAAGTGCAACTCTCATGGACAGTTTTGGATTTAGCTGCATTGTGCTGGAAGATAATTCCCTGAAAACTCCACCTCAGTGCTCAGTAGTGGTCAAAGATTCACAGTTTTAAAAGCTGTTAGGAAAGGAATAAATAATGAGAGAAGAAGCATTTTACTCTGTTAATGTGTAGTAAATGTTTGTGTCTATGCATGCAGCTATACTTTCATCTCTGAAAGGACACAAGAAAAATAGGAGGAAGTCAGACCAATGGAGGTATTTCTGTGTAGAGAGATATTTTAAGTACAACCACAGGTGATGTGGGGAAGATGAATGATGAACAAATATTAATGATTTCTGTAATAGGAAAGCTCTGGAAGCTAAAAGGAAAATAATTTTCAGTCAGTACATAATGAAACTGCAGCTCATTGTCATGAGGTAGCAAGATTAAAAATATAAATATGTTGAAAATGTAATCATGCAAAATGATAAAACACGGTAAACAGGTAAATAGAAGATAGATATGACATTTGGCTGAGGAAGTTTCTTTAGCTACAAATTGGTAGAAGCTGGGAGGCTGTAAAATGAAGACAAATCACTGTCCTCCTTTTGTTTTGCAGTTAGCTCTGTGACTGCTGGCTATTGTCAGACAGGTAACAGGCTAACTGGATCTTTAATGGGATTCACAGTGACCAGTTTCATACTTTATTTTAACAGCCATTAAGTTAATTTATAGTATACACCTTTTTACTATAAGGCTTTTTTCAGATCTGTTCTGTACTTTGATTTAAAAAACAAAGGCTTTATACATACTCTCTACCCCTTTTCAGGATGTTCTCCTTAAACAAACTAATCAAAGCTGTTCAAAACAGGTTCCTTCTTGTGACAGATGAGGGAATCAGAAACACACACATGGATTTTCCAGCCACTGAGACTTGAGGCTTTGTGTTTCTCTTAAGAGTAGGAGCATTTAATGGAGTGCAACCTGGGTTAAAGAAATCAAGACTGGCATGGTCATTGGGATATATAGTTCTATGCAGGGGGATGTGACTTCCCTACTGCACTTGCTGTTCAATGCCTTGTGATGTTGTTTGCTGATTTTTTTTGTTGTTAGTCCAAGGTAGTAAATGTGTGCGTTTCTGGGAGCTGGGTCTGAAATGCTCCTTCTGCCTCCCCTTTCTTGCCGGATGTTCTTGCCATCAAGTTGGCTTATCCTCTGTGCGTTTTTCTTCTGATTTATAGTTGGGACTGAGAGTACCCTTGCTCTGTGTAGGAAATACAGATTTATATATATTGATGGAGATATCTGGAGAGTCTACCACCCAGAGCTGTGCATATGAAGACATTGGATGAAGCTAGGTGTACGTAACACATGTCAGTTCTCATGTTTCTCTGTGGAAAGTAGGAAGAGTGACTGTCTGTCTGCCCTGAATTGCATTGGAGCCAGAAAGCTGCCAGCATCCCTTAGAAATGCATTGTAGTATGTTGAAGTAATCTCTCAGACAAGTAGGCTCATCTAATTAATTTAAGTATTGACAAGATTTAGTCAAGCTGAATAGCTGCCTGGTAGGCAGACAGGTAGAATCCACTCAGTGTCAATGCCGATAAGTGCATCAGTGTTGTGCAAAGAGCTGAAACATCTGTCTCATAGTGTGTTTTACTATAAAATGAAAGTATAACAAATTCAACTAGAATTATTATTACATCTGTCTGTATGTTTAATAGCAGGCAATAAAAACCTTAATATAGTGACAGTGAATGTAAAGGCAGGGAGAAGACATGCATCCACATAGCATAGACTGGAAAGGAGGATCATCACTCCATATTCACTGAGCCTTTTTTTCAAGGCAACTTCTTTATAAAATGTAGGTTTGGGAGGAAATAAGTTAAATCTAAAAAATAAGCAAGTCAACAAGAAATGCATCTTGATTTTTGGAAGCATATATTACAAATTGAAAATAGGTTTTCTCTCCTGATATCTCTTGATTATATTCACTTTAAAGGCAGCCCTGGGATAAGTTTTAAGGTATGTGAAATGTTCCTGTAGGGAGCAAGTTACACCTATTGAATTTCATTTGTACAATGAGGTTGGTGGCTTAGCAATCAAAACATCTATAGACTAGTTTAATTAAGATTCTTGTTCCTGATTGTACCTGAGGGTAAGGCAAGTAGCTCTAATGGAAAACAAATTTGCCATCTGATTTTTGTGTGCATTTTCAAGAAAAAAACATGACAAAAGAACTCTCTAAAATACACATGTAGAAAAGGATTAAGGTCCTTGGGAGCTCAGAAGGGATGTATGAGGAAAGAACAGAAGATTGAGATAGGTTGTTTCAAAGCAGCATAATGATCCCTTTAATAGGCATAGAAGCAAATTATTTTATTGTATTTCTTCTCTTTCATTCTCACTTTTATTATTTGCTTGTGTTATTAATATTACAAAATTTAGAAATCCCATCCCTTGAACTTTAGATAGCAGTTGTGCCTTACTGTGATGCAGGGTAAACATAAAATCATAGAATCATAGAATAGTTTGGGTTGGAAGGGATCTTAAAGATCATTGAGTTCCAACCCCCCTGCCATAGGCAGGGACACCTCCCACTAGATCAGGCTGCTTAGTGCCTTGTCCAGCCTGGCCTTAACACCTCCAGAGTGGGGGCATCCACAGCCTCTCCAGGCAAACTGTTCCAGTGCTTCACCACCCTCACTGTAAAGAATTTCTTTCTTATGTCAAGTCTAAATCTGCACCCTTCCAATTTAGATCCGTTGTTTCTAGTCCTCCCATCCAATATCATATTAGAAATGGGTAGAATGCAGTAGTTTCCTTTAAATTACTCTGTTTTTCTAGAACTCATAGAAATGGAGATGGTCCAAAATGCTGTAATGAATATACATCAATAAAAAATTAACTTTTGGCTTGTTTCTGTTGAGCAATCACTTAAATTTTTCAGAGCTGTCCTGGAAGGTTAGGAAAGGGAGTGAGAGGTAACCTGCTGGTGTGGTGACTGTTAAATGTGTTATGTCTGTGTTATGAAAATAATGTTTTGATTTGTGTATATTTGCAGTCTTAGAAAAGTGGATAGCTGGGGCATAATAGCATTCTTTCATGGTGCAATGGAAAACATTTAGTGTCTATTAATTATCTGTGGGTTATTTGCAAATGATAAACACTAGTGTGATGATTGTTGTGCTAAAATGCATGATTCTCTGTTCCAGGCTGATCTATCTTTGTACAATGAATTCAGATCTTGGAAGGATGAGCCTACTATGGACAGAACTTGTCCTTTCTTGGACAAAATTTATCGGGAAGATATTTTTCCATGTTTAACCTTCTCAAAAAGTGAGGTAATTGAAATTAGTCTAAATGTGGTCACTGACAGATGTTACATGAAGCCAGTAGACTCCATTAAAAATGTTTTTGTGTGAAGTTTAACCACTTTTTTCATTAGAGTGTAAATGCATACAGTGAAATCCTGAAGCTTAATCTGGGATGTAGAATTCATCACTTTTTTTTTTCTTCGCCATTATTCTGTTACAGATATGATCTCTTTAGGTCTGCTTTTTCAGGTATTATTCCTCTTTGGCAGAATTTGCTATTTGAAGGATTGGTTGGTAGTTTTTTCCCTCCATATTTCAAAGGAACTCTTTTGTCACTGTCTCTCGTTTATATAGAGGGCAATGTTTACCTTTGTGGACCAGTTTTCTCTCTTGAGCAGGCTGCAAGCATGATCTCAGCACGTTTTTCAAGAGAGGTTTGACTTATGAGAATCAGGCTTGGGGATTTTATTTGATTCAGAAGGAGCGGTTTAGGAATATGATGTTCAGATGAGACAAATTATGAGACTTTTTTCTTTGTGTTATTCCTATATGCTCTTCCTTACAGAGAAAATATCAGAATTTTACCAGTCCTGAGAATACCGTGGATCTCATTCTATGGATTCCAAATGTTTTGCTTCCTTTTTGTTCCTAAGTAGCATTTACAGGCTGTAGTTATGGTATCAGTCTCTGGGATAAAGGGATCATATTCTTAGATTTTTTAAAAAATATGAATAACAAATTTTCAAACCCTCAGAATTGATATTTTTTTCTTCAATAAACTGAAACTCCTCACAGTGGAAATTCTGTGTTCTCCTCATAATGTTTGTGCTTTCTGTAGTATTATGGTCTTCCCATGTTTTTCATTATTGACCATAACTACGCATGATCTTTTAGTTAATCATATACCAGCATCACAGGAACCTCTGCTACTAAGAAGTTTACTTGGTTACTATGGAAATTAATTTTTTTCTGTGGTATGTGGAAGTAGGCCATCCTGTTGTCTTTCCCAGCAACTTAATTTTATTTTCCTCTGCTTCAATGATGACATAATTACTGTAGATTTATATTTCCTCTTAAGGAAAGAATGAAGCTTCTAGCCCTCGTCAGTTATATCAGTTATTGTTTGGAGATGCTGGATGCTGCGACTAGCTTCTGTTTTCACTTGAATATTGATAAACCAGCACTCAGTTAAAACAAAGAAGCTATATATGTAATGTATTGTGTTCTTGAATTAATGGAAATGCAGTTATTGAAGGGGCTGAAGTTTTGCATTCACTCTCAGTAGCCTCTTGTGTATGTGTGGTGTTTTGCTTTGCTTTTGGGAGATTACGGGAGAATATTCAATATTAAGTATTTTAATAGTAACATTCTGGTTTTAAAATATTCTAAGTACAATAAAAATATCTTTATTGCCCAGTGCAAAGGCTCTATGGCCCAAAGTTATTTCACTAATTACATAAATGTCACCCTCTTTTAAATCAAGTAATGACTATTTCTTGTCCATACTTAAACAGTAGTCTTGTGCAAATGTTGCGTCTAATCAAGCAAAATTATAGTGTTTCTGGTGTCTTATGATCATGTGTTTATAAAGAATTAACATAAAAAGGTTGAGGGAAGTTTGCACATCGTTTAATGAAGATGATATTTTAACTAGACTGGTGTTTGCAGCTTGTATCTGGCTTTTCTATATACCTTGGCTTTTCTGTATATTGTTTAGTCTTGCTTGATTGGACACCATTTTAAAGCTGGTTTTGGCTGAAAAAGTGACATGGTATTTACTTGTTTTTTGCAAGATAGGGTGGCATATGTATCATTTGGTGTTTCCTTAGAATCCAATAAAATAAGAGCAGTTTTTTTAAACAAAGTTTGTGCTGTATCCAGTCTCTGACAAGATCACTGCATGTACAGATGTATGTGCTGTTGGAGCTTATGGAGAGTGACTGAAAATCCGGTTAGTGTTTTAAACGTGCTTGTCTACATTCCTGCCTGCAGAAGGGCAGTTATCTTGCCTCAGGGTGAGCAGGGTTATTTGGAGGGCAGGATTTAAACATGAGGCTGGAAGTTAGACCCCGGCACACGATGAAAGCAAAATCTCACTTGTAATTGAATTTCTATTTGGAGAGTTGACGTTTTTCTGTATTCCTAACGTGACAGAAGCAGCAATATGTCACTGCTCTGAGGCAGTGGATAATGCAGAGTGGTTTTTAACCGCTTTCTAAATTTCTCTTGCAGTTGGCCTCAGCTGTTCTGGAAGCTGTTGAAAACAACACACTGAGCATTGAACCTGTTGGCTTGCAACCTGTTCGATTTGTGAAAGCTTCTGCAGTTGAATGTGGAGGACCAAAGTATGTTAAGCTAACAGTGAGAATCTAAACTCGTTTGGGATAACTCTTGTATTGAGAACTGCTTTCAGCTGGGTTAAATTTGTACATATTTAGGTTTATCTCCTAAAATCTAGGACCTTAAAATTGCTGTTACGAAATTTTTGTTGTTCCTTGGAGAAGACCACTTTGATACTAAAAGCAGATTCTTCTGGAGAAGGTGCTGTCATCTGGAAAGTGTCATGAAAGAAATAGGTATTGAAATAGCAAAGTTTGAATGTTGGACATCTAGAGTATTTGTAGCATAAGAAATTTAGGATGTACGTAGCACACTGATAAAAGGGAGCTGAAGGATTTGAGATAAATAGATTACATCCTCTGCATTTGAGCAGGAATTCAATGAAGTGGGAATGAAAAGATTGTCTTAGAAATTTCAGAATGGTCCCAGAGGAATCTGAAGCAAGATGTGTCAGGTACTGATACAGAGACTAAACTTTCCTGAGGCATTTGGGTTATGATGGATGAGGAGAAGGAAAGGATTTGTAACATGCCTTAGTATTTGTCAGGGTTGAGCAAGCAAGGTCAGTGTTAATCTGGAGCCTTGTGAATCTTAAGATAGCCCTGATTTTTTGTTGGGAGAACTTTTGGGAAAGTTGACTATTCTCTTTGTGATATTTGCATTGTTTGAGCTCAGTTTTCTGAGTGTAAGAGAAAATACATTTAATATGTTTCCAAATTTTTTAATCTTCTTTAAAGAAGATGTATAAAATTAAAATTGTGCCTTATTTCTTAGTCTTTGATACTTTCTAATATGGCTTAAAAATTCTGACATTTATGTATTCTTCAGCTTAGTCCTGTTACCAGGAAACACATTCTGTGAGCTGTAACCCCCATCAGAAGGTCCCACCACCAATAACAGAGCTCAAGGGACGGTGAGTTCATGTCCAAGACATGCCACTGAGAGTTGCATCCATGAATCCAGTAGAAAATCTGGACAGCTGGAGGCTACTGTTACAACTCACATGTCATTAATGAGCAATTGGCAAATTGATTTAAAACCATTGTGGTTCAACCAACTTCTCTGTTGAAGTTCTCTGACAAAATACTCAGAAAACAGCAGACTCCCTTTGCAGCATTCAGGAGTTCAGTGAGATTTTGAACTTATTTTTGACAGTGTTAGATAAAATTGTATAATTCTTAAGCAGTTGGCTAGGTATAAATTAATGCTTTGAGATAAACTATGCACAAATTTAAATTCAGTTGCTCAGAGATGGGTGTACTCCTTCATTTTCCCAATGTCATATTCAATGGTAAATTTGTGGTAGTGCTTGTAGATGAAGTGATAGGTTATGAATATGCAGTATTCAAGTGTAAATTGTCAGCAAATGTGCTTTGCTTTATACATGATTTATAGCACTGGATGGGAAACAGGTGTTTCACTTTTGACGGAATCAGAGTAGCAGTTTCAAATTTTTTATTTTTATATGGTGAAAAGTACTATCTTTATTGAAGCCGTGTTCTTAAATAGGTAACAAAATACAGACAAACTGTAAAGAAATAATAGCTAAAACTGGAGTAATGTTTTTTAAAGGAACAGTTACCTGGGGATGGGGGAAACTGAGTCATAAAATAGTGTGTAATTGTCTACCAGCCAAATGAGGAGCTGAAGGCGGAGGGCTGTGATAATAATGAAGAAAGATTCTTGAATATCCAGGAGTTACTGGATAGTGCCTGTGATGGTGTAGTAAGTGCTGTCTTAACGGGAGACAGCTGGGTTTCCCCACAGGAGTGAAATAATTGTCCCCAAGGGGAACAAAGTGCTAAGCTGCGTGTGTGCTGTATAGCACAGAAGTGAGTCAGTACAAGTAACTGCCATGCGAGCATTTAACCTGGTGTAATGGAAGATAACATATAGAAGGTAATTCCGTAGCCAGAAGGAAAAATGGGGCTTTATTTTCTCAGAATTGAAAGGCTGCCTGTCTTAGCACAAAGGCTTGACTGAAAGTGCAATCAGTTTGTTTCAGCTACTGTAGGATTTCTTGGATCAACGGACCATTGTCAGTCCTCACAAATTGCTATGGAAAATCGTATATGCTGTTCAATTTTCTCCTGTCTTACATGGTTCTGTGGACCAGCTGCAGGCTGTTCAGAAGGGTCTCTGAGACACTATTTAGAACTATGGAAACTTAGTCATTTTTGTTTCCTTTTTGGAAGACTGCTTGTTCGTAGAGGCTCCATTACAAGAGGTAGAAATGGAAGGGAGAAGATCCAGCAGCTTTTAATGTCAGTGAAACAATGGATGCTGTAACAACCCAGATCATCTGAGATGCTGCATTATAGAAATTCCAAAAAATTCCCATTTTATTTATTTATTAAGTAGTTTCTTCAAGATATTAAAAGTTCTCTATCTAAAGAATTTTGGAGGAAATAAAAAAAAAATCTTTGCCTCTTCCAGAATTTTTTTTGGGAAACAATTTGTGATACCTACTGACTTCTCCTTGTTCCTGAATACATCATACTTGCAATACACCAGAAGAAGGAAATTTGATTATTTTACAATCACTTTTTGCAGTGGTGGTGGAAAGAAATACTGCTAGATGGCCTGTTTTCATTTGTTATTTTATACTCTTACTATAAAATATTTCAATTTGGGCATATATGCAAAGCTGATCTTAAAACGCATCTAAAGCTTCAGAGAATTGACTGCTATCCTGTAGGTCTGATGAATTTTTATGATGAAATGCAATATCAAGCAGAATTTTAAAAATACCTGCTTAAATGTTGGCATCAACTGATAACTTAAACCATATTTATTTCACTTATGAGATAAAGAAGTCCCACTGTTAATGGGTTTTTAAGCCGTCTTGAATTAGTGAATAAGGAATTATATGTGCTGAAGAAAGCTTTAAAAATGAGAAATGCATCATGGTGTTTCTTGGTCTTTGTAGATAGAACTGAAATAGTTGACACATAATGTAATAATTACAACTGCTAAAATGAATGTAGAGACTTGGGCATCTGTGCTGATATAAAGCAATTACATTAACACCTTAAAGACAGATGTTTAGCCATTAATGCCAGATTTGTTTATTAAGTCATGCAAACTTTGTATTTTGTAGGAAATGTGCTCTCAGTGGACAAAGTAAGTCATGCAAGCATAGAATCAAATTGGGAGATTCAAGCAATTACTACTACATTTCCCCTTTCTGTCGATACAGGGTAAGTAGATTGACTGTAATTTCATTTTGAGTAGTAGTAATTTTTCCATACCATTATACAAGATGATTAACCATCGTTATTTTCATATGGGTTCAGATCACTTCTGTGTGTAACTTCTTTACGTATATTCGATACATCCAGCAAGGATTGTTGAAGCAGCAAGATGGTGAGTACTGTATTTGGCATGTATAAATAGAAATTCATGTAGTGCATGTGCCTAAAACTTGTCGTTTGTGCACAGCAGCTGTGACTTGATATAACATCAAAGTTATCTATTGGTATTAATTGTCATCATTACAAGAATAATATCTTGCCCTCCAATAAAATTGGTTGTTTGACAACAGCAGCAAATTAAAAAGCTGTGATTAGACCATCTAAACTCCCTTTTGAATGAGAAATGTTATGAAAAATTCTGTAACAAGAAGAGTTAGTCACAGTGTTTTCCACACAGTATTTAAAAAATAAAGGCTCTTTCACAGAATGTTGAGATATTTTAGACCAAAAAAACCCCTTAAGTTTGGTTTGGTCTTGATGCAGCTTTTCTTCTTTCACTTGATATTTTAGTGTCTTCTCTTTTTCTGTGTTGATAATTCAGACAGCCTTTCTTATAAGAGAGAGCTCTCTTGTGTCTGTCTGTCTTTCAGGAAGAACTGGCAAGGTTCACAGTATATTGGATTAAACTGTGAAAAATAAGAAAACATACTGTAAAGAAAACTGATAATTTGATTGTACTTGCATAATTGATACAATTTTATTTCCTGTTCAGGCCAACAGCCTTTACTCCAAAGGTCTGTTTCAAACAGACCATATCACTTGTGCTCCCAAATTAGTTGAGCACAGATAGCAGAAATAGATGAATTTAAAAAGTGAATGCAATTTTTAAATTTAAATTTTTTTTGCTCTAGTTGTGTTTTTGAAATTAGAGTAAACCAGTACTGAAATGTTTATGGATGCCTGTGCTTTTTTTCCAGTCTTTGCATCTTCTGTGAACTGGCTTCATCCAGAATTTAGCTAGAATTAGCCTCACTTTGGTCTACTTCACCTGTAGTGCTCCCTCCTGATGTTTCCCAGTTTCAAGAGCTCAGTATTCTAGCTACACCCAAATCTTTTGCTTCCGCTTCCAACCCGAAGTGTTCCTGGTGTGACAGAGAGACTGTTCTATGCAACATATAATGCTGTTAATTTGCCTTGGCAAAGTGAATTGTTTTCATGAAATTAACCAAAAATTCACTGATTTCATATATTAAATTATGTTTATTGATACTTTTAACTGATGTTCTGCCATTGCAGAAGATCCTGAAAATGTATGCAGTTATAATTTGTTTTATAGTGAAAAGGCTTTTACTTTGATCAGAAGGATCTGTATAGTTGGTTCTAACTAAAAATTTTTTACTTTGCAATAGAGGTAAAGAAAATAGTATTTTTTCCCATTAAATTACAGAATCATTTCAGCCTTGTCAGAATTACTTACTCTTCATGGGAAGCTGTGAAAGCTTGAGTTTGGATTTTCAGTTCAGTTGTCACCTTTACCATTAAAAATATTGGATATTCATTTGTAGCTTCATGTAGCTTCATGTAGCTAATTTAACATTAGCTTTAGAAGAGTCTAGACTCTCAGAATTGGCTGCATAACTTGTTGCATGCATTCCTATTCTTACTTAAAAAAGCAGCCTTTGAAGTATAATAGGAAGGCATTTATACTTGTTGCTTAGGTTAAGAATCTTTTGTAGTCATTCTCCATGATGGTCATTACTGCATGATGTGGTTTTTGTTGATTTATATTGCCATGGTGCCTAGAAGCTTATGGTATGCACTAGGATTGTCAAGTTCAGCAAAACACAGATAAAATTTAAATCCAAAGGTCTTCAAGTCTTATAGTTGTGTAGATTATTGTTGCTGGCAAGGTACTGTTAGAAAAAAGAGGAAGAAAGATTGCAAATTGAAAAATTACAACAAAATTACACATTCTGTCATGAAACAATTCTTATCCATAAAAATACTTTTTTCTTCTTGCAGTATTTAATTTTTCAGTAAATGAAGCAAGGGGCAGGGCAATTAAAATGTAAAACAGCAGTTAGCTGAAGGTGACTAGACATACTAATGCATTTTTTTCTCCAATTTAAGAATTATCTGAAACTATGGGAATATTTTATAGGACCACAATAGAGAATTTTTGAAATTGATACTTCAGGAAATTTTGGCACAGGCAAGCAAAAACAGCCTTCATATATCACTTCTGGTTTTACTACATGTTTGTTACTTCTGAAGTTCCCCAAAAATGGATTACAGTGGGGTGTCCTGTATTACATCAGTTGAAAGAGAATGAGTTAATTATGCTTAATGATATTTCTGTCTGTCTCTTTCTTCAGTGGATCAGATGTTCTGGGAAGTTATGCAGCTGAGAAGAGAGATGTCACTAGCAAAACTTGGCTATTACAAAGAAGAGCTCTAAATCTTTTTAATCGTGCGTGTGCATGAACTTCATTGAATATACATAAGAAAAATCACTGAATCTTTTTTTGTCACTTGATATTTATTTCCACAAAGGGGGTCCAAGGTCTTTCTCCTTTTGCAGATTGCACTAAGATGTACTGTGATTGTTCTAGATTGACCTATGCTGTATACAAGTCCACATAATACTTAGTTGAACAAATGCGGTAAGCACTTGCAGGTGTCTTAATGATTGTAATTTACATTTAAAAACAAAATTTCTGATTAAAGTGTTAGTCTGAAGCAGTGTCTGGCTTCTGTTCTTTGTGATGTGGAATGATGTGAAACTCCCTGCTGAGTAAAACTGAAATGATTTGGTGAAAAAATAAATGCCTGACATTCATTGCATTGTTTAGATTGTAGAATCATAGTATACAAAGAAGGGACCATCAGAGGTTATCTTGTCCAATCCCTCTGCAAGTAAGCAGGTACATACTGCACTAGATTAGGTTGCTCAGAGACTCATGAAGCCCAGCTTTGAATGTCTCCAGTGATGGGGCTTTCACCACCTCTCTGGGAACTTGTTCCAGTGCTTCATCACCCTCATGGTGAAGAACTTCTTCCTCATAAGGGATACGAGATATCTGTGTGTCTCTCTGCATATGTACTAGTACAGTTATCACACAAATAGGAAATCTTTGAAGTGCTGTTATGCTTTATGAAACAATGTAAGAAGAGAAACCTATCTAGTGAAGAGTTGATGTTGTGGATATCTTCATATCTTCTCTCTCAAGTATGATGCTTTAAACACACTAAGGAATGAAATTATTTTGTTTCCTCTCTAGTTATAAATCTGTTCTGACCCCTGTCTGACTGCTAAAAACTTCCTCTTCCCTCTCTTTATTTTTTTCCATTCTTTGCATCTATGGGTGCCTCAAAACAAGTTTCAAGTGTTGGCTTTGACTACACATTTCAATATTAAGATTAAAACAAGCAGTTGAACCTAAATATGTTTTTATCAACAGGGTATATTAATCCTGGGCTGTTTCAGCACTGATGAAGTACCTTCAATTAAAATGTTGTTCATTTTTTCAATAATAGTAATCTGGTTTTATCCCTTTTTGAAAACAACCCATGTTTGTTGCTATTGTGTCTTATAAATACTTATAAATACTTTTTCCATAATGAAACCAAACTGTTTACCAGATTACCTAACTAGTTAAATGATAGCTCAAAGCTGCTATTCTGATTTAACAATTCTTTACAAATCCTGCTTATTCAAGCAGGGAGAAGGATCCCTTCTGTACATGACCTTGTCCACCCATAAATGGAATCTAACGTTCATTATGCAGAGGTGATTGTCTTGTACTAAGGACTACCCAGTGTATCTCAGTGGTGATGATTTGGGCTTAATTACTTTAACACCTTGTAAAATACTGAGGGGATTTAGATTGCTTCTATCTGCAGAAAGTCTGTGGTTTTTTGTTTTGGTTTTTTTTTTTTAAATATAAGCTGCCTTTCCTGGGAAACCTGTTGTCACTGTTGAGCATCTGGGGCTTGTAAAAATTGCACAATACTAATCTGTTTGCTGCATGTTCTTTTCTCAGAGTATTTCCATGTTCTTTCTTAATGCAGAAAATGGCCTTTTTCCAGACTTCTTGACTTCACTGAAGCTTTTGTTCAGGACCACATGCCTCTTAACAGATGCCTGTTTAGAACACGTGAAAGTTTTTGTGCTGTTTGCCTAGAGGTGAGAGAACAGAGTTCAGAGGTCAAAGATTTATTTAAATAAAGTGAAATTGGGTTTGCTTCTAAATCCATCTGTTCCATGTGGTTTTCAATGTTACCTTAGAAAAACAATCTGTTTTTCTAGCTTTGTGAATAATAACGTAGAAGTTCTGATTCTTTTTAGTCAAACTGCTGTGAGACAAAATCTTTCTACAGTTGGATAATCTTGACACTCAGGGACTTAATTGGTGTAGAGCACAGAGAGTGAAATCAGGGGTGATTTTTCTCTTGCATTTTTGATTACTGGTACTTTCATCTGAAGTATTAATTACATCACCTGTGCGAAGGTACAGAGACAAGTAATTTTTATAGCTGTGTTTTTTTTGCGCATGTGTAATTATGGCTTGTACTGGGACCAAAGGTCCTTAAAGCAAGAGCATTAGACACATTCAACAGAAGAACACACATCACCTTCATCTCCCCTCAAAAATCTTGTCAGATACTCCTTTACAAGAAGCAGATTTTAAAGTAGAGCCCTGGCTCTAGGTAAGAAGGAACAAAACGAGCTGTAACAGAATCACTGAAACCTCTGAAAAAAATGTGACGTGTTCCTTTGGCACGTTCATAGTCACCTGGAAGAGAGACAGTGTGTACTTTTTTCAGTGGGATCCTCCAAGCTGTAGGAAAGCTGAGCACTTCTGCTGGCTTTTCATGGATGTCTTGGGAGAAAATGAGGCCTTGCAGCAGTTCTTTGAAGGTAAGAAATCAAGTTTTAAGAAAGGCTATTTTGATGGTTTCTGGTGGCAGCAAAAATACAGCAATATTTTGGAATTAGCTGGAGAAGAAAGGAAGAAGAAAAAGAGCTTCTATTTATGCAAAGTTACCATGTAAGTTGATGCCAGAATGAAGTGGTAAAAGTAGTTCAGATGCACCGCGGTGCCCTGCTCTTCGTACTTTGACCAGAAGACCAAGGCAGGGCAATAAGAAAATCCAGGAAGTGGCTGCAATTTATCTTTTCTGAAATCTTGGCCATTTTCTTGAGGTTTGAGCTGCTTCCTTGTTATGTCACAATGTGTCAGGTCAAAGAGGGTTTTCTTTCCACTAATATAATTCTTCTGAAATGGCCTCATTATAATTAGTAAAATAGCAATTGCAGCCTTTTCCTTGGGATCCTCTTCAAAAGTTAAAGTTGGATTATTCTTTTATCTTTTGGCTGGAATCTGCCCCTTTGCCTTTTTTGCGAAGATATTTTACTTTCACATAGGGTCCCATTAGTCTCCTGCATTTCCTCTTGCCACAAAATCTGCTTCCTAATAGATTCCGTAATCAAACTGAATTTCTCAGGCCATGCCATGACATGATTCGAAATGGCTGTATAAAGGCTTATGTATTTTTTGTACTATTCTACAAAATATTTTCCTTCCTTCAGTCTACACAGCCTTTTTTTCTTTGTATGTACATACATTTCAGTTTTTAATTCTGAGCTTCTCCTTCCCTTCTGTTACCTGTGAAGGCATTCATTTGATACTGATCTTGGAGTAACTTTCCTGGTTAAAAATTACCTTTCCTGGTTTGGATAATGTGGACAATTTTTGTTGTCCTGGAATTAAGTTGTGCTAAATAAGTTGGGGTTTTTTTCTAGTTGAAAGCTGGCAACTTGTGACTTCTGAGTTTTAATTTCTAGGAACTAGGAAATGAAAGGTTCTCCAGCATTAATCATGAAAATTCACTTAAGCCAAGAAACTGAAATCTGTGAAGCAGTCTGGGGCTGTTAGTCAGCAAACGTGTTGTTCATAGGTTTTAGCAAATTCGCACCATGTTTCTTAAGTTCACTGTAAATTATGGAGATCAGGAGCATACAAACTTCCTTGGCTTTGTTTTCAGCAATATACTTGGTTTTATTGAGCTGTTAATTTGCAAAAGTACTGCTCTATACCACTGTTAAATACTCAGAAAAGCACTGTACAAGAATTACATTAAGAAGTCTCAAATTTTTAGGAACTGACTTGGAAAACGTCTCTCTGTGGAATTTGGGCTGGATACTGTTGGCTTTTGTAAGAGTGACATCTTCTACCAACTGAGTATCTTTGATATTTTAGCTAAGTGAGCACTTTAACTAGAATTACTAATTGTTACTCTAGAAAGTGTTAAATTAATATTTATTTAGAAGGTAGTTTGATAGGACATCCGTTAGGACCACTGTGAGGAGATGCCCTGTGAATTCAATTTAACTGCAGGAATAAGAAACTTCTTAGAGTTCTTCAGTAGCATTGTGTGGTTCTATGCTGCAGCCTGACAAAGGTCTGCTGATGCCATGCAGGGAAGCTATTAGATGGCTGAATTTTGTTATCTGGATGCTAAGATTAGATGTGTATTGAGGCCAAAAGAGCTAATAGTTGATTCATTCAGCACACGCTGGTATCCTCTTGCCCTTAAGCCATGGGTTAGTTGGAAAAGGGAAGAAGCTGATTTAAAATGGTATTTGTGTTACTTTTGAATCAGGGGTTACCCAGCTTTAAGAGGCCTCTCTCCAGCTTAGCCCCACGGTTTGTGGGTTGGCATTATAATGCCACCTTATGAGGGCAAAGCAATGAACTGCCAGTTCTAACTTGGTGGCCTCTATGATTTGTCATAGCACTGCTATTAACATCATCTTTCAAGGCTACAAAAAAATACTGAGGGCTGCTGTATAGGATGGAGTATGCCACCATAGAGGAAGGCTCTCTGCTTTGTCAGGGGTTTGGGTTTGGCTTCCAAATGCATCAGCTGGCAACTCAGCAAGCTTACAGATCTGTTTTGTAAGCTTATTTGAAATTAATGAGCAAAAAGGATACTGTTTCTTCCTGCTGCTTTAGTTCCTTATGATGCATATTTGTTTTAATGCTCATTAGTAAGATAAAGTCACATTTGGAGTATTGAGAAGTGACAGTCTGAAAAAGGAGGGTTTTTTCCAAGGGCAGTGAGTTAATGTTTGTTTTCTTCTTGGTCACTACTTTCAATAGTAAATAGACTTCTTAGATTAGATATGAATCTGACTGGGATTTGACCTTGGCTTTTTCTTAGGAGTCAGTGACTTCTGTGTTGCTATTGTGGGAAGTTCTCATCTTTCTCTATTTCACTCCTCCCACACTAGAGATAACATCTTCAAACACTTTCCACCTATGATTTCTGTTGAAATGGCTACTTTTTAATAAAAATATTTGATTTTTAGGGTTTTTTTAAAAATCAGGAACTTCCTATTTGTCAGGAGAAAGCAGAGCTCCTGATTAGCTCTTGTGCCTGTGTGTTGCAGATATGCCTGTTCTTGATGATATTAGCAATGGGTTGAGGAACTGAATGAAGACGAACCTCATAACTCAGTCCTCCCTCTTTCTTTGTTGTGATGTACATTGTCTGAAATGTGTGTGTTTGATATTTGTGATGTAAAGAAGGCTGCTTGAGGTGGATTGCCACCTCTCATACCCCTGGAATTTAGGGGTCCTGGTAAATTAATTAAGCTCCAGAACAAACATGTCACTAGACACAAAACTCCGGAACCACAAAGGTGTCTTGTGCCATTGTAAAGATGAGAGATTGAAACAGGAATAAAAGTTGAAATGAGAAATTTAAAATATTCAAGATAAGATCTGTTTCTCTGGCCAGTGTTACTCTGGGGAAAAGCCATCAAGCATGGCACAAGTCCCCTCCTCACCAGATGGAGCTTTACAGGTCTTCCTGCCACTGTGGTATGGCCTGTCTGGCTGCAGATCTTACACCTGCAGAGTCTGTGTCCTTAACCCCTTCCTATTCATTGCTGCCATGTGCGTGAGATTCCTGTCTCGCTGTCTCAGCAGCTTTTACCAGTGATTCTGGGTCTGTTCCATTCAAAATGGACTGTACTGAACAGTTTAAATACTGACTAGGTACTCAGAGTAATTCAATGTGAAAGTGTAAGTCCATGAAGTTTGGGACTTTCCACTGAGCCTATATACCAGAGCTCATAAAGTGTTAAGGCTTGTTTTAGGAGTAGAGCATCTCCAGATGAAAATCAGTTAATAATTCTCAAGCAGAAACGTTTCCCTCAAGGTGCAAAGCTTGGAGCAAATGCTATTTGTCCTTACAGCAGCCAGATATTAAAGATCACTGTGTTCTGTGTGGTTTATTTTACATCTCAAGATGTTACTTAAAGACTATTCCCTGTGGAGAATAGCTGGTGTTTTAACACAGATTTTACTACACGTAGCTGGACTTGGCTGGGAACCTCTTGGCATCCTGTTTTAATATCAGGAAATGGTCAGTTTAAAACTGGTTCTCAGTCAATACAAAAAGATTGAGAGTATTTTCTTGGTTGTGGGTTGGATTTATGTTTGCAGAATGAGCACCCTAATGGCCTGGTGATGTGCCTGCTCCTTCAGAAAGTGGTTGGTGGCTGTGGTTCAAGCCAAATTTACAACTGCTGTGAGATTTTCTCTGAAATAGTTGCTCTGCTGAGGACATAAAACTTACTGCCAGTAGTTTTTGATTTTCTTCCCTTTGCATTTAGGTACTACTGAAAGAGGTGATTGCTTTGCGTGCAGTTGTATGTAAAACCACTACATGGAAGTGCCCAGAAAATTAAGGCAGTTAACTGGGGATTAAGACTTCTGCCTACAGAAGTGTGGAGTATGATGTGAAGTTCTGGAGCCATGTGACTGCAGAATCTGGACTGGAGGAAAGGAGGGGGATGTCTGATTAGGAGGCTGGAGTTCAGACTACTCCTGGGTCAGAACTATGGGCAGGGGGGCGGAAGAGGGTGGTATAACTCAGGCTTTAGACTTCAGGTGGAAGGAGAGTACAACAGGATATCAAGCTTATGGAGAAAAGTCATGTGCACAGTCATGTGCTGTATATGCCTGCAGTTTCTGTTCTGCAGACAGCTATGTATGAAACACTCTCACTGTCTTGACCTTTCTTTAGTTTCTTGGGCAGCTGGCAATGCTGTGTGACACTCAACTTGAGCATGTCACCTGTGGCAGACTCTTCCTGGAGGTATCTGAGCACACTGTGGCATGGAGTGTAGACTGCGAGCAGAGGTCCCTGAGCACAAGCTGATAAAGGCTGCTGACTCTGCAACTCTTCACCAGGCAAGCGGCCCTACACAGGAGGCTTGATGTTTCCAGGGCCCTGTCAGCAGTGCTTATGCCACCACAGGAGAATACAAAGTTCTCTGCTCTTGCAGCCACCTAAGGTCCAGAGCAGTGTCTGGCTTGCGTTCAGTCTTGGAGCAATGAAAACAGCGAACAGATTTCCAATCAAACATCAGTGTACTTATCTTCCCATAGCCCCAATCTATTATCTTATTACTATGAACTTGTGAAATAGAGGTCCCTAATTTAAATGAACGGCCACATTATATAATGGCTCCACTGCTGAAACAAATTCCAGCAGAAGCACAAGATGCAACAGACTAGCAAAGTAGATTCGGAAAGGAAGACAAAGTTGTTTAATTTCACAGGGCAGCTGAATGTACAGGTCTCTTTGTGAAGGTTTCATTAGGGATGAGCATTCTACTTCCTGACAGGCTTCCTTCTTTTCCCAGCACAGGATTACTTATTCCTTCCTTCTCCTCCTTTCCATTTAACTGTTTATGCAAAGTGGAGAGAGATTAGGAGGGAATGATATGAACAACTGTTGTCATCAGCTGGCAATAGAGCTAATGTCTGGACTGTGGAATGGTCATATTAAAGGTCACATCCTTGTCTGTTTCATAGCTGTGCTGCTTCAAAACAGCCTGCCTCTGTCAGGTGCATGAATTTGTATCTGACCTCTACACTCATGTTAATAACAAAATCATAGAATGCATTGAGTTGGAAGGGATCTTCAAAGGTCAACTAGTCCGACTCCCCTGCAGTAAGCAGAGGTGTCCCTAACTTTTTTTGTAGCTCCCCTTCAGGTACTGGTAGGTTGCTATGAGGTCTCCCTGAGCTCAGTCTGCATGAGTGCCAAGAACAGGTGGCTAAGAGGAAGAGGTGACTAAATAATTTTCCTCTGGACTGCATGAGCAAAAGAAGTGTTTGAGCTTCATGGGGGAGAATATCCTAAATTATGACATGAAGAACAAATAGATAAGAATCCAGCAAGTCTGAGGAAGGCTGTTAAGAAAACTCAGGCTCTTTGGTACTTTGCATTACAAAGTGCTTTGATACTACTTCAAGACTTCCCATGTTACAATTTTGCTGAGGTGAGTGAGCTATGCTGGCCCTGTCCTTCTCTGATGTGCGGAGAACAGCCTTGTATTCAACATCAATTTACTAGGATATAAGGATGCAAGTACCACAGCTGCAAGTTGTTTCTTCATAGTGGGAGCTTGCCAAAATTAAGTCAGCAGTTGATGCCTGGACTAACCTATGATAACCAATTGATTCAGAAGATGTTTATTAACACTTCTGTGTGGTGTTTTTTAAGAGTTCTGTCTGAGTTTCTATAAAAGATGTCACAAATTCCAGAGACCTTAGAATCATAAAATCTTTTTATAGCCTTCGGTTACCAAGCAATAAAGTACAAAGTACTGAACCTTTCTGTCTGTTTATGCATTTAACATGTTAGTGGGTTGGGTTTTTTTGAGGAGAGTAAAATGAAGCTACCAAACATTTCTAAAGCTTTATTTATTTTTTTATTTTTCAAGGTCAGGATGGGTGGTTTTATAATCCGTGAGTTTCAGAAGCTCACTTGCAGTACTCAGCCAACTCTGTGTGACATTGTCTGAGATTTGCCCCAATCACCTGCTGATCCCAATCAGAGAATCATAGAATTGTTCGGGATGGAAGGGACCTTAAAGATCATTGAGTTCCAACCCCCCTCCGATAGGCAGGGACACCTCCCACTAGATCAG
>VZTY01014172.1:0-24979 GCA_013400935.1 Turnix velox | reverse complement strand
TATCACTTCCATGTAAGTAAGTGGTCAGTTGCTCTTCCTTTGTCCACTAATGATGTGACTCCTTCATAGAAGGCCACCAAATTGGTCAGGCATGATTTGCCCCTGGTGAAGCCATGTTGGTTGCTTCCAATCACCTCTGTGTCATCCTCCATGTGATTTTGCCAGGCACAGAGGTGAGACTGACTGGTCTGTAGTTTCCTGGATCTTCTTTCTTTCCCTTTTTAAATATGGGGATTATGTTCCCCTTTCTCCAGTCAGTGGGAACTTCACCAGTCTGCCATGACCTTTCAAATATGACAGACAGTGGTTTGGCAACTTCATCTGCCAGTTCTCTAAGGACCCTTGGGTGGATCTCATTGGGTCCCATAGACTTGTGCACCTCCAAGTTCTTCAGGTGGTCTCTAACCTGCTCTTCGTACACAGTGGGTGGATCCTGCTTTCCACAGTTTATGGTCTAGGAAGGGGATCTTGTCACCCATGGAAACACCATACTGAGATTTCAAATAATTTCAGCTTGTAAAAAGTTCTTGTTTCAAACTGAGCAGATGTCTTTCCTCCCTCTGTTGCACCCCTGCTCCCCTCTCTGTTTGGGCTGCCCTTCATGGCAAGCAAAGTGCTAAACTGGGACCTGCTAGTATCTGGTAGGGGCTAAGAGCACTTAGGCTACAGGATGAAGATGTTACATGTCTTTGACCTGTTGTCAAGAGAGAATAAGTTTAAAGCCTCCGTGAGCTCCGCTATTCAGTGGCTGGTGTGCACTGAGGTTACTAAAGAATGGCTCATGAGAAAGAAGGAGGACCAAAGCCAGCATTTGATGGTGGTGGACATGGGCATGAGCTGGTAGGGTTGGGGTCTTCTTGTGTGTGGGTGAAGAGGAGGCCCATAGGATATAGTCCAATGAAGGGTATAAGATGCTCTTTTGAGAAGGATTAGCTATCATGATGAACAATACTTCCTGAAGATCATTGTCTGATAGTCCCCGTCCAGCTGCTTTTAACATTGCCTTGTGGCCGTCCTCCATGTCGCCTCACAGTAGAAATTAAAATCTCTCTCTTTCATCCCTAGGCAAAGCCAGTTACCAGACTCCCCACCAGACTCTGGATCGGAACTATGTTCTCCACCACAGCTCCAGAGTAGGTCATGTGAATCCTTCCTCTCCCAAGCTTGTTGGAAGGTCTCTAGCTCCTTTCTCCTTACTTTCTTATCTGTTTACTTCTTGCAGCCACATGGTATGATACCACATGGGCCAGTGGGCTGCAGCCTCCACTCCCGTTGCTATCCAATGTGGCACCCAGCAAGCTTCCACACAGGTTCATGGAGACTAATTCTGACCCTAATGCTGGTGGGCACCCCTGCAGCATTGCCCAGGGCTGCTGTCTGAAGACAGAAAGTGCCATGGCTCCTCGGAATCATTCTGCATCTTCCAGCTGTTTGGGTTTTAATTATTCATGCTTTCATCCAAATGCATCTCAGATTTCCTGGTAAATGATAAAGTTTTTACGCAAAGGATGAGACAGATATTAAAAAAAGTAAAGCTGGTAGAAGACATGATTTAAGACAGATGTAAAATCCCTGTAGATACAGAGATTTCCACATGATGGCAGTGTTTAGGCATTTTTGAGACATTTGTGGTTGAGGTTTCTTTGAACATCCTGATTGAACTCCAGATTGGAAGTAGGAATGGATTTCAATCTTTAAAGCATTACAAGGCTAAGGAGGGATCAAATGGTGCTTCATAACCAGATTATACAAGTATTCAGGTGTATTGAATTACCTGTTGTAGGGATTTGTCCATAAGGATCTTTTTCAGTGTTCTGACCAGTAGCATGACAGAAAAAAAGAAGTCATATCTATGCAAGTGAGTTAAATGTTATTCACATCCCATCTGCCATATTCACCCACCATCATGTTTTGGATGCTTAAATATTTAAAATACACTGGCTGTTGCAAGATCCAACCATGATAACAGATAAGAATGAGCTGACTAATGCATGCTAGTTGCATATGGAGAGAAAGGTGAATTCATCAGCTTTAGTCCTGGGCTTGCAGATGCTCTGTTGCCTCTAAGGAGCTCAATTGCATGTTACATGTGATGTGGGGAAGGATTTCTCAATGGAGCTGTTTGTATTCTTTGTTTTCCAGTACAAGGTGCCAGTTAGTCGAACTTATATTATTTTTGGGGGGAATACTTTGGTTATTGCAACTTAAGATGCAAAATACTTTTTTTTCCCAAGCTTGGAATTTTTGGAACAAACTCAGGAGAACAGTAACAGCTAATGTGGTGGACGGGCTTTTCTTCTGCTTGTGGAGAAACCCTAGTTTGGGTACCTACTGTGCTTGACTGAAACCTGGAGTCTGGTTTGTTTTTCCCCTCATCCAGAAGGAATGACCATCTGTCAGGATATATTCTAGTTTGCATTTTATATTACCAGAACTTTGGAACAAGGAGCACAAAGGCGTGTTTCGTGAAATGTCCCTGGGAAAGGGGAAAATTCAGCAGTTACCCCTTGATATGTCTTCATTAATATGTTTAACTGCTACTAGTGTTTTTTGTATAAGAAAGAAAAGGAACTGCTGCTTGGTACAGCACAATTATTCAAATAAAGTTGTGATTTTAGTGCAAATGTCAGAAAATGGTAAAACCTTGACACTGATGTGCTATGTACATTTTAAAAAGAGATTGATCAATTTATGAATGCAAAATAAAAAAAAATAGATTATGTTTTGGAAGGAAAAATTGCATAATTTAAAAAGCCAAAAAAGGTCACTTCTCCTTTTTTGTATAAAAATACAGTTAGAATGAAATACCTTGGTGTTTTCTTGTTATGATTCTGTAATACCTGTATTTAAACCTATAAATGAGAACAGAATTTGTGTTTTTTTAAAAGTGTTTCTGCGGCATCAGGCAAAAAAAGGAAGCTCTCACAATTACTGGGAGATGCCACTGATTTTCCAGCCCAATCTCAGGATTTCAAACAAGGTAAGCAAGTGTGTGAAGATGAAATTGTTTTATACCATAAACAAATTAATATTTTAGGAGTACAGCTCCTTCTGGTTCTGAAAAGATAATGGCACTAAGTGTGTACTTCACTACCATATCTGGAAGAATTTACCTTTTCAGTGTTTTGAAAGCCAGGACCTATTTGTATTTGGTGTCCTGAAAACTCTCTGGACAAAATATTATTCTTTTCTCCATTGTGAGGCTGCAATAAACAGGAGACACCAGGCTTTGTTCATCACTATATTGTCTGGGCAAAGAAGCTTGGTGAATGGGCAGATTGCAGTTTACCTTTCTCATCTCAAATCCATATTTTTTTTTATTCCAAAGCATATTCATGTGCAAGGTCTGTGTTCTTCCCAAAATTAATTTGGTTCATTGTTTTATCCGTTGATACAAAAAAGGTTATTTGGCACATACAGAAATGGATCAGCTTCTGTGAAGTGTGAAGCTCTCAGTGAATGACAGATTTATAACTAACAGTTTACTAACAGTAACTAATAGTTACTAATAGGAAAATCTGCTATTTTTTCAGAGTAAGTTATATTTCAGCATTGAATCAATCAACTGTATTTGGTAGGTTACTTCTCCTTTGATTTCTTTGATTGGTGTTTCTTGATCATGAATGGCCCTCTAAGTCTACCACTGCTGAAGAGACAATGAGCAGGCACTTCTGTATCTGAAATTGCTGTTATTGGTTTTAATCTTAAAGCTTTGAAGTATGCTTTTCTTGGGCATCACTAAATAAAATCACATTCAAGCATGTGCTATTGAAAAAAAGAACACAGCTATTGGTTAGAATGGCATGGGGATAATTTAGAAATGAAATGTGAATTTTTTACTGTATAATTTTTCTTGTATTTTCATCTGCTGTAGTCAGAAGTGGGGAATTGTGAATGAAATGGCTGCAAAATTGTTGAGTAGGGCCTGTCTTACTGTGTTGTCTGGCCATGGATGGATCTTAGCTTACATACTCAGTGACATGTACTTTTTTAATCTATGTCTCTTATCACATTCTCCGCTGTTTTTATAACAAGCATATAGTATCTCATAAATCATCAGCCAGTCATCCAGATGTAGTGATGAATGTGCTTGCTGTTGGAAAACCATACCTCCTACTCTGGAACAAAGTACCTATTGCAGAGAATTGGAGTAGATTCAATTTAAAGGTTGAACAAGGCACTGGGCAGCCTGGTCTAGTGGGAGGTGTCCCTGCCTATGGCAGGGGGGTTGGAACTTGATGATCTTTAAAGTCCCTTCCAACCCAAACTATTCTATGATTCAGAGAATGGAAAACATGTAATTGTTTTGCTTATTTACTTCTTGTAATGTTGTGGATTTAAAGTAAAATTACTATCTTCTCTTGCCCTGTAAAGGGAACTAACTATCCTTTTGTGAGAGAATAAAAATATTTTGAAAATCAGGAAAGCTGAAAAAGTAGGAGTAATTTTCTGGGGATGGGGACCAGAACACAAATCTTTTGGAATTACTGCAAAGGACAGTCAGATTTAAATGTATGTTCCATATATATGTGTTTTACATGTATATATATGTAAATATATTTATTAAAAGGTTTATGCAGGATTTTTGGCCAGTCAAAAAAACATTAACCAAATTGTCACTATCTCTCTACAGCAACTGTTAAGGATTATGCAGCTGAAATGCAGGAATATGACAGTGATGGGCAGAATGCAGTTTTGGAAAAATGCTGTCAAACTCTAACATGGCAACCGTATCAAACGTCTCAGTGGAACGGCTTATTTAGCTCTAATTATGAAAAACTGTAAGCACTGATGTTTGCACTTGGAAAAAGTGTATTTTGTTTTCTTCTTCTGTACTGGTAATGTAATTTTGTAAGAGTAAGGAATAAATTATACAAAAAAAAGTATAGCAGGCATGGTGCAATATAAATCTGCAGATAGATAAGCAGAATGTTTAACACTGCTTGAAATTCATGCTGGGTTTTCTGATTTCCCTTCAGGGATTTAGGGGTAAAAGAAAAATCAGTTTAGCTTAAAATACCCATTTGTTTTCACTTGAAATTTTTGTTTCTTTTGTCAAGCACATTGAAGCAAGTAATTACTGAGTATAACATTAAAGAAAAATGGAAACAGAAGATACTTGTATTAATTCTGGGCTCATATAGTCTAAGTTACAAAGGGAAAGTCTAAACTAAACAGTGACATATCACTGTCAGTAGTTGATAAATCAGAACTGTGAACATTTTTTTCCCACATGATCTAACAAAGGTCATTCCAAGTTCACTTTACATTCCTGGTTTTCTACAATTTCTTACAGTGGAAGGAAGGGATGCCATTCAGAGGGACCTCGACAGGCTGGAAAGCTGGGCTCAGGTGAACCTAATGAGGTTCAAGGCAGCAAAGTGCAAGGTTATGCACTTAGGCCGGAAGAACCCCAGGCACCTGTACAGGCTGGGAGGAGTGGTCCTTGAGAGCAGCTCGGCAGAGAAGGACCTGGGGGTCCTGATGGACGAGAGACTTAACATGAGCCAGCAGTGCGCTCTCGCAGCTCGGAAAGCAAATGGGATCCTGGGCTCCATCAGGCGAGGGGTGGTCAGCAGGGATAGGGAGGTGATTGTCCCACTCTACTCGGCNTTTGGAAAGGGTCCAGAGGAGGGCCACAAAGATGATCAGGGGGCTGGAGCACCTCCCCTATGAGGACAGGCTGAGGGAGTTGGGCTTGTTCAGCCTGGAGAAGAGAAGGCTGCGGGGTGACCTCATTGCAGCCTTTCAATACCTGAAGGGAACCTACACCCAGGAAGGGAGTAAACTCTTTGAAAGGGCTGACAATAGCAGGACTAGGGGAAATGGATCCAAGTTGAAGGAGGGAAGGTTTAGGTTGGATGTTAGGGGGAAGTTCTTTACTAGGAGAGTGGTTAGGTCCTGGAACAGGCTGCCGAGGGAGGTTGTGGATGCCCCGTCCTTGGAGGTGTTCAAGGCCAGGTTGGACGGAGCCCTGGGCAACCTGATCTAGTAAATGTGTTTGTTTAGTGGCCCTGCTAGGCAGGGGGGTTGGAACTACATGATCCTTGAGGTCCCTTCCAACCCAGGTCATTCTGTGATTCTGTGATTCTGTGAATATTTAGTGAATTATCCTTTTTAACAAAAGCCCTTTTAGAGTGTTTGTTTAATTCCCCAGGAATGGTGCAAATGATTTGTTATTGTCTCCACAGGACTTAAATAGCATAGTAAATTTAAATTTTCCTCTACCCAGACCTGCTATGGGCACTCATAGTAGTTTGGAGTTCATCAGTATTGCTGGGCATTAACATTCCTCATCTGTGGACAGCATATTAGGGGCAATGCATGTCTTACTATGTCACTCACAACCCTTCTACTCTCTTGTATTGACAAGCTCAGTGCCCACACCTTTCCATTCCCTGGGAACTGGTTGGGCCAAAAAACCTCCATCTGGGTTTGTCATGGGGACTGTCACTCTAGATGGAAGTGGTTTCCAACTCTTGTTACACTTTCAGTCAATGACTGCATGATAGCTATGAGGTTGCTCTCCTACCACGACCCAATTGTTGATTTCGATACACTTAAGACTGAAGTTACAGACTCAGGTTTCTTGGTGGCTTGTGTCAACAATGACAATGTGATGCTGGTCATTTAAGCATCCAAATACATGTACCAATGCTGTGGACAGGGACTGAGAAATTATTTGCAGAAAAAGTCAGTGGTACTTTTCAGTGAGGTCAGTGGCAGTGTCTTTGTTCTGACATGCTCTGTAATTATGGCACAGTGCACAGATTTTCTGAGTAGCTATCATGTGTTAGCTTCAAGAGAGTCATGTGCTTGTCACTGCTCAGTGTATATGATTCGTTTCTGTACTTCAGAATTGCTGTGCTCTCTTTTAGGGCATTTCTTGGGTTAATTTTTATGCTCTGTTTTATTAATTCAGCATTTTAACCTTCTGAATATTTCATTTTCACTTCAAAATGCTGTTAACAGAAGTAGGTTGATTAGGAAATGTTACTCTGCCATTAATTATGGCCTCTCTTATCCCCTTGCCGCATTGCCATTGTGGTCGCCTGGTCTCTTTTTGAAAGGTGTTGTCTGAAGACACAAATTCTGAATAGACAAAGGAATTTGAAGTATATTTCTAGTTGGGACATCTGTGTGAGTGTGCTTGGTAAGACTGACGGTTCCTTATGCTGTGAGATCAAGATATGTATTTTTTTCTAATTACTGTTAATGAAATACTCTGAAAATGACAGGCATGAAGTTCTTCTTTGGGAGTCATTGTTTCAAATAATTCAAGTTGAAGAAATGGAAATTGATATTTTGCTTCTCGATCTGCTTGCCTGCATGTAAGCAAATAGCCTGAAATTTTTTTGAGAGTATCAGTTCATGAATTTGCTTCACACCTAAATCTGAAAAATAACTCCATTATCTACTATAAAATATACAGATTTCTTACACGAATGGAAAGAGTTAGCAGTTGCAGGAAGAAACTGAACAAGTTTCACTTCCTTAATAATGGTGGTTTGAGCAGATGGTAGGTGCTTCAGTGTAATTTAGTAATTTTGAAGTAGTTACAAAGTAGTTTTCTCTTCATTCCCAGCCCTTGATATTTGGTGATCTTATGTAAGGTCCCCTGTTCATGAGTTATAGAAAGATAATGAGGTTTGTATGATTCTTTGTAAAATCTTTATGTTTCTTGTAAAGTCTGTATGTTTTGATTTTTTTTTCAGTACTTAAGGTGCAAATGAATGGATGAGTTCTGAAAAGCTATTCCTTAGTAATTGTATTAATGAGAGGTTCTTAGTAGCATCAGGCAAGATCATTGTTATCAAACTTTCATTAGCACAATAAGCCAGTGCCCATGTAGACCTATTATTTCAGAACTATCTGTCACATAAATCAGAGGATGGGAAAAATAGGATGATGAGTTCATTGTCTTGTTATAGAAAGATGTTTTGATACCTTTCCATGTTTGCTGTGAATCATAAGGATGGAATACCCTTTCCCTTTAGGTGAGAAATTAGGCCTTTGTATAAATAATACAGTAGAGTTTTTTCAGATAGATTAGGATTGACAGTATTACAAAAGAGAGTTTTATAGTCAGCTGGCTAATGGGTCTATATCAATGGCTTTTCTTGCAGTCTGAGTGAAGCCTTACTACTCCAGTCTCAGCAGCTTCTGCAGAAGCACTTAGTGTGGGGATTCTGGATCAAAATGGGGTGTAGTCTTGCTGGCTCATTAGCACATTGTTGTCTGCTGCACTGCTTAAGCCTTTTGCTAATAGTAGTGTTAGGATTAATGCCTGAATACACTAAAAGGTTTGGCTGTGCTTTTAGGTGAGCAGAGTTCCTTTATAATAAATTTTAAAGTGATGATCCACCTCGTTTCCAAGTATTTTACATGTCAAACTAGAATTAGAGTACACTTTATATGCATTTTAATATTTACAGAAAATACTGATTAAAGTGGTGATTGTGAAGATAGGTTTTACCTCCCATTTTCTTAGTAAAAATCAGATGGGTTTTCAGGCCATGTGAAAAATAGAAACACGCAATGTCACTCAAATATGCCCATACTTCAAGTTCCTATTCTTTCTTCTTGTTTTGTAGACCTGCTGTAAGATATCATATTGTCACAGATAAAGGATTTAATTTTTCAACAATAGATGATGCCTTTGTGTGCCAGAAGAAGAATCATTTCCAAATCACAGTCCATATTGGAATCACTGGACATCCAAAATACATCAAAACTCAGCTGGGGGGGAAACCAATAGAAAAGTTCTGCTTGAAAGCTTTTGGAATAAAAGCAAGTATTTCTTCTTTTTCTGATTATCACTTTTAATTAGGTAATATGAAATTATCCACAGAATAAAGAAGATAATTGAAATGAACTCTTTTCTGAGTCAGTTTTGACCAAGAACTGACAAGAGAGAACTCTCTTAAATTGCTAGCAATTTCTGTGTGTGAAACTCCTGCAAAAAATTACGTTTTTTGGGTACTTGTGCTGATACATGCTGAAAGGCATCATGTCTGCTCTTTTTGGTTGAAATTTTGTTCCCTCTCTTTGTGGGTAGTGCAAGGGCATCACCTTGTGTGTAGCTGGCCAGTCTACCCATTGATTAATAAGATGTGTTGAAAAAAACAATTCACAGTGCAAAGGAAAAACATCAAATGCATACAGTTAATAAGTAGAAACGCAACCAAATTTTCTCATTTCTTCATTCATTTTTAGAATAAAATTCTTCCCTGCTTGCATAAAGAGCAGTAAGAACTGTTAAGATTTTGCCGGGGTTTTTTTTTAATTATTGCTGAAATTCAGTTCTTTTAAAAGTCTGGGTAGCTGTTTTACAAGGCAGTCACTACCAGTTTTGCTTAATGCATTTGAATGCAGAAGAAATTAGTGAATATGAAGTATTTTCCATTCCCATCTGAAGCAAAGCAATGCTTGATACCATTTCAGAAAGGTACAGAAATTTACATTACAGTAACTGGTAGAACTATCTTGCATAGATAGCTTCAGTTCTCATGTTAAATACCTACATTTATGCTTAAGGATAGAATGAGTCAATAACAGACTAGACTCAGAAATCAATTTTTCTTTTGCACAGTAATGCAAGACTTTTAATTCCTTTTTCCCCTTTCAAATTATGTCCAAAGAATGATTTTGGACTTCAGAGTATCTGGAACACAGCACTCTTAGGTGTTGATTGATCAGAAATCAATTTCCATGGTACTTTCCCTACAGTGGTAGACAATACACTGCTTCAGGAGCAATTTGCATATTAATTTCTTTTGAAAGTGCTACTTCTTTTAAAATTCTTGCTATTTTTGAAAATCCTTTTTTTTTTTTCCCAATAGGTGGAAGCTCCAAATCAAACAATTGCTATTGAACAGTCTCAGTCAGATCGAAGCAAAAAAACATTCCACCCTGTTAAGTAAGAATTTTCAGAAATGTATTGCCTTTTATTTCAATAATTGATTGATCATAAATGTGAAGTAGTTGCTTCTTGGAAACTTATAGTTAATCTAAGCCAATCAGTCTTTTGATCATAAAATCAGACACATAAAATCACAGTAATAATGTAAACCTGGTCTCCCTACATTAAGGAAAATTTTCAGCAGCTTTACCAATATGTTAAATGTACCTATCCAACATCATCACTATTACATGGTGTTTAAAGCTGCGTGACAGATGCCTTTCCAATCCAAATAAATAAATGTGATGATCCTATACTACACAGGCATGAAATCCACTTCCAATGCTTTTAAACGGGAAATGCCTCTGGTAGAAATATATGTGCTACTTATCCCTGAAACTCCCTCTAATTCTCCTGCATCTTAACTCACTGGCAGAGTCAATGTTTGTTCTTCTGACTGAAGTGTCTTCTGTTCGAGCTGTTCTGTTCTCTATAAAGAATTAAATAATCCTTAAAACAGAAAAAGATAAGATGCTGTCAAATTTGACAGTATAGTGCTGGGATAAAGGCTGCAATGTATAATCTGCAAGAATGAGCTTTGAGCTTGGGAGAAGAGCTTGATTTTTCACTTGATTACCTCTGTGATGGCATTTGTCTTCACTTTGCATACAGAAGAATAGACTCTGGTTGCAAAATGTTTCATGGATGATAATGGTTTACTTTTCTACCAGATGTGTCAGTGGGTTGTTGTTTTCTTTATTCTTTACTCATGTTATTTTTTACAGGAACAGAACCACTATATACTTGAGATATAGGTTTTACTCTTCCAGACATAAAAACTAGATGCAGGTAAAAAAAAGGGTCAAGCAGTAAAAATTACTTTTTTTAGTGTCGAAATTCAGATTTAATATTATTATTAAATGCTACACTTGACAAACATGCGCCCTTTGTATGGAACACATACCGGTTTATTACATTCAAGAGTGTACAAACAGGCTAAGAAACACAAGAGCAGTTTCTCATTGCTAGTGCTTTATTCTGTTTGTTTATATCATTGGCATAGTAACTTTTTTAAAATATGTTTTTATAAACAAGGATTACTGGATTTTTACTGGGATTCTTCTGTTTTCTAATCTGCCAGTTTTTCTCAGAACTGTTTTAATGAGTTTGAGGAGATCTGGCTTGATTCAGGTATATCTCCTAATGCTTGTTTCCTTTATCTTGTTTCCTTTTGATTTTTAGAGTTGACCTGCCAGGGGACCAAGTAACTAGAGTAACACTGGGAAGGTTGCATTTCAGTGAAACAACAGCAAATAATATGAGAAAAAAGGGGAAACCTAATCCAGATCAGAGGTATTACTATAGATAGTCTGCTTTTTTGTGTGAAGTGGAAAAGAAAAAGTCTGCTTTAGAATGAAGCGGAACTTTGAAAAAAAATTCTACTGTTGACAAATCCTGTGATTTTTTTAAATTTCAAATTCTGTGATGTTTGATGTATGCTTAAAAGCCTCTGTTTTAGAGCCAAATAATGCTGCATCAATAAGAAAATCATTCTCATGGTTAGAGAGACTGTTTCAGGAAATCAAAGGCAGAATGTTGGCTGACTAAATCAGGCAGCCAAAGGAACCAAATAATGGTAATTTTCTTCTGGTCAAGGTCTTAATCTTTGAGTCTTCATTACTTAAACTTGTCAAAATTGCTGTAATCTTTGTTAATTTTTAGTGATTGTGGGTCTTGAAAGTGCATATTACCTGGCAGTGAAGGAAATATTTATTCTTTCAGATTGTAACATAAATATTTTTTTTAAAATGTTCTGACAATCTTTTTATGTATCAGTAGTAGTTCCATTATAGGCATTTTAGTTTTTTTCTCTGAGAAGACATTAATTATTATAATTATTAAATCAATATTCAATTAGATACTTCATGCTGGTAGTTGGACTGTATGCTGTCTCTCAAGACCAGTTCTACCTACTGTCTGCAAATATCTCTGAAAAAATTATTGTGAGGGTAAGTAGAAATTTATATTGCTTTCATGTGAAAAGTATTTACAAAACTATTTAGATAAGCTCAGGAGAAGTATTTGCCAAGCTAGTTAGATCTACACAGGGCAAAAATATTACCATTGAATCTAAAAGAAAGGAAAAAGAATACAATTGCTTATTGTAGGAATATATTGCTATCTTTTAATTACCAGGATTTGAAAATGCTAAATGTAACATTTAGCTATAGAAGAGCTGTAGAAGAGTTCAAAAAGAAAGCTGGTTGTGAATTCCAGTACATAATATTTTCTTTTTTCCAGACTGTTTTTCTTTGAGGTAAAACCATTTCCTGCACTTGCCAGGAATTTGGTAAATGCTATCACAGGCTAGATGCTTCATTTGCAGAGATGGCTAATGGTGAAAAAACCTGCAAAGAGATAAGGTCAGCTAGCTCTAGGAAAATGAAAATGCGTAGCTGCCACTTTATAGTGTGTTTTCAGAGTGTCTCAGGCATTTAAATTAGTGGTTGTAAATGATGGTGAGGAAGATTTCAGTCCAGCAAACTGTATCATGTGGGCCAATCAACAGACTTCTTGATTACATACGGCCTTTGTAGGCCTTGGCTTATGGCAAGGAATAGGCTTATCATCTTGTTTTAGAGTTGAATAAGACCAAGACCTCAAGTGGGGATGGGAAGAGGCCTCCAAAGAAAGGTGAGGGATGTCAAAAGCTTTAGTTCTGGCATAAATTGTTGTAGGCCATTGCTTGGGTCCTTTTTGGTGACATGTTGTTTGCCGAGGCTTCTATTTGCAGCCTGGTTTAGTATTAGGGCTTGGAGAGAGCAAAAGTGCAAATCTCTAGTATGTGTGGTGTCACACAGGAACAGCCAAAGCAAAAGAGGCCTTTCAAATGTTTTCAGTCCTGTCTCCTTTTTCATCTGGACAATGACTTTGTATCCTCTTGTGCCATGAGCCCTCTCCCGGCAGTTATGTTTGTGTTTTTGGAGCTGCGAAAAGGCTTTGAGCAGTGTTTGGAGGTCAGTAGTTTTCTGCCCTGATAGGAAGTTTTATCATCCTGGCTGCTGCTGTAGGTTCTTATTTTCGGGGCACTGAAATATTGTGTTTGTGCAGTTCCTGTATATTTAGGGTTTTTTCCCTTTCTTTTCCTTTTTTTTTTTTTTTTTATGCTAATTTGCACAATATTGCTTTTGTCTGTCTTTATCTTTCTGCATCCAGCAGTGTTACAAATATAATCTCTTTGCTATTTTGGAAAAGCTGCTGAATTTTTATGTTTGACTGTCCTTGAGATCATTGTTACTCTATACCATATGTAGTTTTATGTAAGATTTAGAGATTCACCCTTTTCTACTATTTTTATGGATAGATAGTTTTTAGTAAGGATCCAAGGAACAAGAGGGAAACCTAGCCGCACAAATAAAAGAGAAGACAGAAAAAGACAGATGCAGAATCAAAAGGCTGTAATTTTAAGTGATGACAACATCAATAGTAAAGCTGGGGGGGAAAAACAAGTAATTTTCTAGATGTCTGACAGGACTTCAGTGTTAGGGTGCAGTTAAGCAGCCACTGGCTACCTTGAAGTGGCCAAGCTGTATAAATATATTGTGAGCAATGAGTAACTCATGTTCCAGCCTTTTATACGCAAAAATATAAGACAGCAAAACTACTAGCTGGGTGCTGATTGTCAGATGTATCTGATCATGCTCCAGTTGTGGCAAACAGTGGTAAGTGCACAGCACCATGCCTTCTAGATGGCAAAGCATTGGGGAACCTTGGTTCCTTTAAATAAGTAGAAACTTTTTATCATGACTGTGCTTTTGTTCAGCCTGAATTCAAAGTAATAAAAAAATAAAGGTTACTGAATTTAAATTCCCTTTCAAATTATACACGCTGCACTATTTTTTCTTTTTTTTTTGGTATTCTCTGAAAGACCCTATTTCTTTGGCATGAAATGCCTACTATGAGTTGATATTACACATTATGGAGGATTTTATGAACCAAAAGGTTTAATCCTCCCTTATTTTTCTCTTTTCTGATTTCCTACCTCAACTAAAATTTGCTCATAAATAATTGGTTGTGTGGCATAATGTCAAAGTTGAAATTTGGAAAGCCTTGGACATGTGTAATTTAGGTTAAGGTGATGATAATGAAGAATTGAAGGGAAAGCCAGTGCTATATGAGTAGAAACACCTACTTAGAAGTGACTCTACTCTGTGTTTTTTCCTGTTAAAAAAACTCTTAAATACAATTTAAATATTAAAGATTTGGCATTTCATTTTCCTTGTACTCCTGAAGGAATCAGCAGCAGCACATCTATGCTATACTGTATCTTTAAACACATTTTTTTTTCTACTCCCAGGCATCTAACCCAGGGCAGTTTGAAAATGACAGTGATGTGCTGTGGCAGCGAGGACATGTTCCAGAGACGGTAGTCTATCATGGTCGAGTAGGAATTAACACAGATGCACCAGACGAAGCACTGGTTGTCTGCGGAAATGCCAAAGTTATGGGCAGAGTCATGCACCCATCTGACAGCCGAGCAAAACAGAATATCCGGGAGGTAAGGGCTGTAGTGTATTTAGGGCATTTCTGTTTGCACCACAGCACATGTGTGGATCATCCTTCTGACATTTGAAGCACCTTTTTTATCCAGGGTATGCTGAAACTCTGGCCTAAAGAAACTGAGCATACTGCTGTGCTCTAAAGGGCCATCCCCTATCCATTTTGGAAGAGGCTGACCATGGGAGCTGGGAATATCTGTGTAAATGGGAGTTGTCAGACGGAAGGGTAACTGGAAGTACAAATGCAAATAGCACTCTGCTAATCTGCAATGAGAAGATTGTCCCATATTTTTTGATGCAAAGGTTGGCCAAGTGGCCATGTCAGGCTTGTTGCTATCTCACTGAAGTCCTAGATGCCATAATCATTCTTTGTGTTTCAACATATGAATCTTGGTATTCATCCAACTAGGTCGATACGAATGAACAATTGAGAAGAATAACACAAATGAGGCTGGTGGAGTATGACTACAAGCCTGAATTTGCATCTGTTATGGGAATAAAAAATACCCATGAAACAGGTATTAAAGCAGCTCTGTTTCTTTTTTGTCATTGGGATCTGCTGTTGTTCATTGTACCATAATGCTTTTAACACTAGGGTATTACAATTGCACACTTTCTCTTGTGATATAAAAATGTCAGAAATTAGTAATACTAATAATTTCACAGCTTCTTTTTCTATTTTTAAAGACAAAAGATTACTTTCATTAAACCTCTTGAAAAATAAAGTACAACATCACAAACAGGTTTGTTATAGTTGCAGAGACATGTGAATTCTGAAAGCTACCGTTTGTATTCAATTGAATGCAAATAAAAATTAAATCCATGATTTTCCTTCCACAGAGAAATTCTAGATCATGTTTGATCCTACTTGTAGCTTTTAGACTGGTCAACTCAAAGGACATAACCATAGTCAACAGTATGCTACTGTATTTCCCAACATTAGTTTTTATTGTCTTGTGAACAGGAATAATTGCCCAGGAAGTAAAGGAGCTTTTACCTCAAGCTGTAAGAGAAGTTGGAAATGTTTCTTGTAATGATGGTGAAAAAATAGAAAACTTCCTCATGGTTGATAAGGTATGGTCTTGACAGAGAGTAGAAGTGTGTAACTAGGCTGTGCCTTAGGTCTATGGAGCTCTAAACACACACTGTGCTTTGTACAAAGCTGCAGGCCTCCATATGAATATGCAAAATAATGCTTGGCAAATCATTGAGACAAGCTGAACGATCAGATATTAGTAAATGGCTGAATCTTTAAAATACTAAAAGTATTTACATTAAAATGTCTTTATATTAATAAATAAACATACAGCAAAAGAGAAAAGGAAAAACTTAATTGAATAAGGTTGGATAGTGGTTGCATAGCATTGGCCCAACAAGTAGGACTCCAAAGCATTCATTTGTTAATTAAGTATTCCAGAAACAAAATATGATGGGATTTTCTTTATTCCATAGCTGCACTTTACTGCAATCTTGGTATAATCACTTTATGCTTAATACAAATGCTAACTCTCTCTGCTCTGTGAGGCTTTTTTGGCCATCTGAAATTCTTAACATAACTTCAAAATCACACAAATATTTATGGTGCGCAAAATAGTTCTCTGCAGATGAGGGACCACTTCCCAGCATTTTCCCACTTGGAGCTGATAGTGAGAAGAGGGCGGTTTTACAGATTAGTAACTTTGTCTTGTCTGGATGATGTCATTAACACAATCCTGTGTTCATTATAATTATGCATTCCTTGATTATTATATAAAAAACACAAGTTTTCACCACCCAAGTTGGAGAAAATATCTATAAAAATACTACATTTTGTTAGTCTTTTGATAGACTTGATTAGTTAAATTCATTGGTTCACTTTTCTAGGCTCTTTTCCATGTAAAGGAAGCATGACGAAAGCTGTGGAAAGAACACTTTCTAGAGATACTGTTGAGAAGGGGAATTGTAGAAAATTTGCTGTATTTGTTCAGGGTTCCATCTTGTCACTGATTTTGAGATGTCTGTAGAAGAGCAGCAGAGTTAGTGACATTGAGGATTTTTTGCCCTTTGATCTTTTCTGTTATGTTGTATGCTTGCTGCATCTGCGTTTTTGAGCCCCCACAAAACTTTTTTGGAGTAGCAATTTTATTTTCCTGTCAAAACTTTTGGGCAGGACAGTTTAGCATTTGCTTTAGCGGAAAATGACTACAAAACGTGTCTAATGGAAGTATCTCTCCTTACGAGGACATCACACAAAGTGCTATCAGTAAGAGAGCATCAGTGTAAGCCCATTGTGTGCTCTCTCTCCTCTGTAGCTTGGGTCTGTGGTCAGTATTTGCCAGGATGTGCTCTTAGAAAGTGACTTTGCAAATGGAGAAAGCCCATTGTGCCTTGCAGGGTGATGTGGGTCTGGGCCAAGCGGAGATGACTTGTTACACCACTGGCTTGTTTGCCTCTTAGTCCTTTCTTGACTACTTGGCTGGGTCTGAGATAATTTCACAAACATTTTGGAATTCTTTTAATTTGATTAGGTAATTTAGTGTAATCTGTGCTTTCTCCTTTTCCTCCAAACACCTTTGGCATTTTGTAAGTGACATTCTGTGACTGTTAGGGAGATATGGGCAGGAAGTATCAATGTCTATGAGATTGAGATCTATGCTGCATTGAGATCTTTGCTACATCTGACATCCAAGGTACTCTAAGTATCTGGGGCTCCCAGCTCCAGAACAGCTTAGCTCCTTGAGCAGTAAATGGACAATGCTTCATAAGTTTGCTCTTAGTCAGACAGGTGATTACGTCTTGAACTTTGTTATCTCACATTCTACATTTCTTTCCAAATAAACAGGATATTGGCTGGTTCAGCACATGTCTTTATCAATTACCTATTTGGAGCTGTCAGACTCTCTAAAATGAATTGATTGCATTACACATTTGAACCAGGCTCTACTGCTTTCTAGAGAAATGTCTCAACCATGTGGCAATCCGTTATTTTGGGACAAGAATCTTTCTTCTCAGTCACTCTTTGCTCAATACTTTGTCATCAATGGAGCAATAAAAAATCAGACCTTTTCCCAAAGACATAACTCTTTCATCTTGGCAGATAAGCCATTTTCTCAGATAGCTGAAGTTACCTAGAAGAGATTTGTGCATAATTTGAAGAGAATGGAAAGAGCAGCTGCTATGTATCATTGCTATGAGGACAAATTACTCTATAAATGATTTCACAGTTCTAGGCACAGGAAGTTATTTTAAGGTCACTTTTTAGTTAAATAAGCTATTGATCTTTTGACATTAGAGAAATTTGCAACTTCAGTACCTGTGCTCTGGTTCTGTTTATCCAAAATACCATCTTTGTAGAATGCAGTCACCTTGAAAGTAAGGTGTGTATGGCATTTACTATATAAAGGGCAAAACTCTACCTTCGCCTTAATTCTGCATGACTTGACTAGACTGGAACACTTAGCAACACTAACTGCAGTAATAGCTTCATCCAAGTTTTAATGGCACCAGTCTGGTTGTACATTAATATGAGAAAGGCATTCTTGCAAACACTGCAAAGAAAGTGTGCTCTTACCATGCCCTTGGAGCAGATCAGTACTATTTTTTGACTCAGAAATGGATAAAATACTTACTACCTGGGTGACTGCACTGCGGGTGTTTCCATCAGCTTGATACCTAGATGTGCTTCCTGATTTCGTGCAGGACAGCCCTGCCCACTGTGGGGGAAGGTTGGACTAGCTGACCTCTGAAGTTCCCTTCCTACTCTGATTCCATAAGCACGGGGAGAATAATAGCAGGGTATTCCTGGATTAGATGGAGGATGTCTGAACTTAGTTGCAGAACTTACAGGACGGGTAAGTTCTTCAGTAAGAGGCTGGAGGGATTGGAAGGGTGAACAAAATATTGCACCCAGACCTTTGGATTAGATCTTTCCATGTCTTATGGAGTCCTGTGTGGTTCAAGTTATATGTACAACCTAGACAGCAAATCTGATTTGTCTGAAACAGGCCAGTTAATCCTGTAGGCAGATGGTTAGAAGCACATTTTGTTAAAGGATTCTGAAATTCAGCTGCAGCCCTACAAATCAAATAGTAGATGCCTCTTGTGACAGTGTTGAGGTTTAAAATTCAACACAGTATGAAGGTAAAATACAGTTTAAACTCTTGATCTCCAAAGCCCTTGGGCTTCTTCAAATTTTTCTGCAAGTTTCCAGTTTTCATTTTACTGCAAATTGAACATAAAAAAATTTTGCAATCTAGCAAAAGGGTTTCATAGTCATGAGTTTGTCCCATTTACAGTGGTGTGACTTGTATGTTAAATATTCAGTGTATCCTTACATAGGTGAATCCTATACTGCTAGTTACATCTGAAAATGTACTCTATCTACTTTTGTCAATGTTTTACTTATCAGGATCAGATCTTCATGGAGAATGTTGGTGCTGTGAAGCAGCTTTGTAAACTAACCAACAATCTTGAAGTCAGAATAGAAGAGCTGGAACAGTGGAATAGGAAACTAGCCGGGCTGAAACGGATGAGCAGTTTAAAATCAACCATCAGTGAAGAAAGCAAAGTCAGGTAACTCTGTCTGGGATATTCTCTGTTAGTAATCACAGAATATGGCAGAGTGGTCTCTGTCATAGAGGTGCAAACCAATTTTGCTTTAGAGGTGGAGTTCTACTCACTTCCAGTGTTTAGGCTGTGCAAAAAAATGCAAATTTCTCATATGTTTTAAGCTCCCTGACAAAATTATTATTTGAAATGGCTGATAAATTGCATTCATTTTTGTTATTGCTTCAGCTGGAGAAAGGAAGGGTAATATCTACTTCTAAGCCATTTCCCGACATTTTCTTTGAAATCAAGTGTAGTATTTAATAGCATTTGACCAAATGAGTTAACTGGAGGCCTCTGTTCTTGAAAATAAATCTGAAGAGATTTTTGCCTTTCTCTTTTTAAATGTTAAAATTGCAAAAGCAAGTGACTATTGTCACTCTGTTGAAAATGTCCCTTTTTAATTTAATTGTTGCTGAAGTATTTGAATATTAAAGAGATTTTGTCTCTTACAGCAGGTATAGTCGAGCAACTAGTCTTTTGGCATCAAATAAATCAGTTCCGCTGACATCCAGAAAGGTGAGTGAAATTAAATATGTGAAATAGGCCTATGAGAATTTTTGTAGGTCTTGAAATAGTGGTGACAGCTTTTATGTTTCTAAATATAAAATCAAATTTCATAGCCAAAATTATTTAATGTTGTGCTGGAATCTTAAAAACTAACTGCACTGAGATAGAGAATACATGGGAGATGTAGTCTTCTTGCCTATGCTTCCATTTCTTGTGAAACCAGATTGATACTATGTGATGGTGTGAAGGAGGAGACCTCAATGGGAGAGAACTGTTGAGGTATGCAGAGACTGTGCAGTGCATCCTTACACAAAAATGTTCATTTTGGCTTCTAAGTCTGCACAGTGGTAATTCTTTCTTAGCTTTCATTATTGGATGAGTCTCTTTCTGAGGTTTGCACTTGGCATCTCCTGTTTTGTGTTGGATAATTATGTGTTTTGGGTCATTAAGATGTAGATGGGATGTCACTGGTGTTGTTGAATGAATTTCTCTTGCTTATATCCTGGTATGGAAACAGGTCGCCCCTTTTCACATGCTGACTTTTTTCAAGACAGTCTTCTTAGGCTTCTTAGGGTCGGGTTCTACAAGATGACCCAACTCTCATTTGCCTACCTTGCTTTTGCCATTGCCAAAGAGCAAGAGAGAAGAGTAGGTCAGGCATTCTGTATTCCAGAATGACAATAAATGATCCGTTCTTCTCTATTTACACTATTTACTCTAGCTCTGTTTTAACATGGTCTGAGCATATACTGAAAGCTGCTCAAATTTTAGTTCTGGCCACTGCTTACTGAGTTCTTAATTTGATTTTGAAATAATTTAAGACTATGAAAAATACCAGGAAAAAATACCCTTTCTTTGTCACGTTTGCATCCCTATATGATCAATAGTGTGTTGTAAAACTCAGTTTTATGCAGCCTTGAATTACTGAAGTTTGACTCTTTAGATGTTAACTCCTGTATAAGGATAACTTCTATGATTCCTCTGGAAGAAACATGGTTAACGTAAATTCAAGCTAACACAGTATTTCTTAATCTATATAGTAGCTTAGTTTTATACTCTTAAATTAACCAGACTTTTTTTTCTTCCTAGGCTTGTTTCTCAAAGAGGAAAGAGTCTTTCTCCATGAAGATTTTCTGGGTGACTATAACAGCTTTGATTGCTATTATGGCACTATGGTAACAATTAATTATCAACAAGTTGACTTGTTTCTTCCTTCCCTTTTCCACTTATCAGAAAGAAGATTGCAATTTTTTTTCCTAGTATTACCACTCCTACTTAAAAGAACAGAGTGTATCAGAATTAACAGTGAGCATCCCTGGTAATGTTATAAAGTTGAAATTGTTTTAGAAAAGTGGTTCATGTGGTGCACATGCATCTAACCTCTGTCCAAATTGCAATATATGGTGCACCTTGGATGCCTCCCGATGGCTCGTGTTACAGGTCCAAAGCTGGTCTCATGAGAACTTTGCATGTTCTGTGCAGTGATTTTGTGGCTACATACCATTTCTGATGTACATTATAATTCTGCTGTGTGAAACAAAGCTGGATTTGTTCCCAATGTGGTGGACAGTCCTGTGATTCTCATAGTTTCACTCGTGACTTTGTGCTTGTGGAAAGTACACTCTGAACTTCTGAGATTGCAATTTTCTGTTTCCAGTCCAAAACCCTTTGCCTTACAATCTCCCTGTGAATAGAGTACTTTGGTCTTGTGATTCTATTTATGAAGGAAAGCTGACCATATTTTGTGTTGAATTTAGCTGCATGCAAGTGTGTGACCTAAAACTCATTAAATTCAGTTTATTTTTTTTCCACTAAAGGGAAAGCTATCAGATAGTTAAGTATTATGTTACGGCACTTGGACAAGATGCTGTCAAGGTATTATTCGTATTATATTGCATAAGAGATGGATGTAAATCTACAGAACAATTATCTTTTTTCAGTGCTTTGACAATATCAACCCTCTATTTACTTAGTGTTCGTGACAGATATTTTGAAGAACATCCAATTTACAGGCAAGTAGTTGAATTAGTGTTAATGAGTGGGAACTAGTAATACATTGTGGACCAATCTGTCTTGGTCCACAGCTCTAATATCCACTTCTTAATGAATTATTTTTCTTTTTCTTCATCCACAGTACAACAAGTTCTGTTATATTCTCTCCCTCTGCCACTACGACAGGTACTGTGTCTCTGCTGGACTGCATACACAGGCTTTCAATTTCTGTGCTATTGTAAAATGCCAATAGACACACCACACTAGTGAGAATTATGTATTTATTTTTTTCCTTTAGCATTAAAGGAGGAAAGCACAGTTTCTCAGAGCACACAACCCATCAGCAGGATCCCTGAAGTAAATTTCTGTGGCATTTTGCCATGTGACAAGGTCTATTGTTGTCCAATTCATCAACAAAAAATCAAATCTCTAGGCTATGAGAACATCAATGCAAAGGATATACGTAAGTTGAAACATTAATTACTATTATTTAGCATTTGAATAAACACTCTATGAAGAGTGTAGGGAAGTGACAAGAGTCTTTAGAGGTAGTTGGTTTCCAACAAAAGAGCCCAGTCCAGAGGATTTTAAAAAACCTGATGTAACTAAGCATCACTACAATACATATGCTTTTGAAAAATCTCGCCTTTACCTAAGGTGCTAAGATATTTTGTCATGTGTTACTGTTCATCCTGGAAATTCACTATAAATGATTTAATGTGAAATGCCTTTAATTAGCCTCTGGCTACAGTTGGCTGGGAGTTGACTGGGAGCAGTGGGGGATGAATTAACAGATGTTGAAATCCCCATAAACATGTAATGGTGCCACAGTAATGCAACTACATCTTTACTGTGGACAGAGAGAGAAACTTAATTGTCAGAATTAAAACTCTTCTCACCCAAGTAGAGTTTTTGAGTAGAGAAATGGTTGAAAGTTACTTTGAGATATTCTCTACCAGACATCATGTGTGTTGCCTGCAACTTCTGTATCATTTCTAGGAAAAATTTTATACATAAAGGTATGTGCAAGTTATAGGAGTTTATATTCCTCTTTCCCAGACCTTAACTTATCAGTGTCTAGAAGCAAGTGCTAGTGTTAGAGACCCCAGCATTCATACTCTCTGTTTCTTGGCTTTGGGAACAAGTCTTGCACCAGTCACAGCTGAGAAGATGAGGTAAAGTTGGGGATAGAAGCAATTGTGTATCTGAAGTACTAATGTGTACCAGGGCAGGCAGTTCCAATTGCTGTGACTCTCTTCCCACTGTCTCAGTGGCGTTCGCCCACTGACTATTCTTGACACTGCTGAGTGCTGTTGTCTGCAGACATGCTGCATGTACATGGTCTTTGTAATTCTTGTAAGCAGATACAGCTCAATTCAGTGCTTTAAAGAGGTGATTCCTAAGTGATTTGTATTGCTTTGCTGCATGAAAGCTTTTTGATTAATTAAAAAGATATTAATCTCATTTACAAATGAGGGAACTATAGACAGATGATAATGACATGTGAAAACCTTTTATCCCCAGCTGATTGCTTTTGATACTAGGTGGAAAGAGAAGATAAGAATAAACACAAAGTATTACCTTCTCAGGTCTTATGCTCCAAATAGCATTAAGTGTGGATCCAAGAGTGACAAATCAGCACAGTACACAGGCAACTGAATGATTTCAGATCTGCACAAGTTTAATGGAGCTGAATGTACCCTCAGATGGAAGGTAAAAATGTCAATATGAAATCCAAACAGAAGGAAAAACAACAAGCTGCTTAACGTGAACATAGCCAAGATAAATTAAAAGGAAAATGTTTTCTGAACAAAAAGCTAAGAGTTAAACATGGAGTATATTCAAGATAAACAGTGGATATTTTAGAATCAACTGACTGGTCTCATTCATAAAAAGATAAAACCTTTTAAAATCGCAGTTGAATTAAATGCTATTTTAGGAGTTCATTTTTACTAGAACTTTTAGTATTACACTCTGCTGTTCCTGAATTATATGCATATAGGTGAGAGCTGAATGCATCCATCATCACTCCTAGTCCCTTTCATTTCAGATTTGTTGAGAAGTCTTTTAGGAGTGTTCAAACAGAAACAATATAATTCATAAGCAAGACAAAATTAATAAAAGTCAGCATTTCTCTATGTACTCTGGCTTAATGTGGCTTTTCCCCCTCATATTTCATTTGTCTTAAATGAAGGATTTAGACTTTCAAACTCGAGCTGATTTCAGTGGAACTGTGGAGTGTAAATCACCTTCAGTGTTTAGGCATTTTCTGCTCTCTGCTTCCATGTCATTAATGCTCAATGCTCGCCCTTTTGTGTTAAATCTCACTGGTAGACAGTGTTGTTTCTCCCTATTAACTCTCCCCTCACAATAAAAACTTGGTGCTGAATTTGATTTTATTGTTTTCAGATTGCATTTAAGGGATTCATAGGAAGTTATCCCAGTCACAAGAAACCATCAACAGGATTTTTTCCATACAGCTTATAGAATATTGCAACTGATGTGAACTGAAATCAGAGAGTGCTTGATTAAAAAAAAAGTAATAGTTGTCCTCATAACATTCTGTTCAAGCTCATACATTTCTGATAAATTGGATCTTCACACCAAGCATGGGTCCTTGAGAAAGCTATCAGGGTTCCTGCATGTGATGAAGTGGAAGTTCCCAACAGTTTATTGAAGGCTGCTGCAGTGTTTTATGGTGGTTCCTGTTCTTCTCAATTGGCAACTTCAGGTCCTGCTTTCTTTGTATCATTTGGATGAAACAATGAAATAGTAATTTTATCAAGACTGGAAAAACAAGTAAAAATAATCCTCTATACTGGTTACTGATTCAGTTTAAATAGTTGAAATCTTAGTGAAGTAAATCTGTCTTCATCCTTGTTTTTGTATGAATTCCTGGTACCCACTTAATTCTTTCTGCCATCACCTGTCGAAGAATGGCAGTATTAAAGGTTTAGTAATTCAGAGTATGTAGTAAATATTCCTTCCCCCACTTGCACAGCTGAAGTACTGCATCTATGGGAAGAAATCTTTTAGTGAACAATTTCTTACCAGGGGATACAGGTTTTCATAAAGAATAGTTAATGAAACTGCAAAAGGGCAGAGAACTTTTAATGTGTTGCTATCTTGTCCAGGCTATTAATGGAAAATAGAAGAAAGTGAAAGGAAGATGTGACAACTGGTTTGTTAATGGAATGGAATAATGAGAGAATGAACAATGCTTTTTCAGATGTCCCTCAAGACTGTATATATAACAGATTCTATGTGTTGAGTAGTCATTTGTCATTTGAAACCTGGTGGAGTTTATTATCCACAGAGAATCCAAGAAGGGGCACAGCAAGCTCACCACTCTGGACTTCAAGAGGGCAGACTTTGACCTGTTGAGGGATCTGTTTGGCAAGGTTCCGTGCCAGACAGTCCTGGAAGGTAGAGG